>CM045565.1:21431242-21952786 GCA_024721245.1 Mitragyna speciosa | reverse complement strand
GGACTTGGTTCTAAAACGAAAATTTTGTTGTGTGGAATTGTCGCAAAGGAATATCGACAATTGCCCGGTTGACGACAGTGACCAAATTTGTAACCGAAAAGGACATCGCTGCTCAGGTTCCTAGATATTTTACTTGCCAAGTTACTAAATTGTCCTTTAGCTTTGAGGAACATCAACTTTCTAACAACACTAAGAAGAGTTTGAGAGTTTAAATTTTACGTTCTTATTTATTCACAAAATCCTTTTTTTGGTATCCCACCACATAAGAAATTTTTTGTTGTCAAAGACTAATACAAAATATTGTATGAGATAAGAGATTTTTATTTTATTATGACGTGAGAATCAATGTAATTCTTTGATACCATGGCTCGTGTCTTTGTAGTTCACTAACAAGTTAAACGTGATCAAAAAAATAACTATATTAACCAGCATTTAAAAATAGAGCTTCGATTGTGGATAAACACCTTAGTTATAAATCTCACAGTTAATTTTCCATTATACGATAGTTTCATACCATTGTTGTTAAATAATTAAAAAAAAAAAAAAAAAAAGAGCGTACACTTACCAATTTTTTAGTGTATGCGATTATTCTGTCATACTTTAAAGTCCATATAGTAGCCAATAGTTTTTTTTTTTTTTGGGTTTTGCTTGATCCCCTGAGTATGTATGTAATCACGATCGAAACAACAGAATGAATGTAAGGCCTAACATGGTAATTTGCATGCACTAGGAAACAAAGAGTGGTGAAAGGGTTCCATCAGAAAACTTTTATATCGTGGGAAAGGAAGAGAGGAGAATAGATGAGAAGATAAGGAAATTGGCGTGGCATTGGTGTCTGCATGTCCCTGTCCAATCTTTGAATCGAAACTAACACATTACCCCATGTGATATTCCCTCCCAACCTTCGTTGTATGTTGCCTATCACCTAAATGCCAACAATCAAGTCTAGACGAAGTCTTCAATCTCTCGATTCTTCAGTTACCAATCCAGTAATCTGTTGAAAACTTTGTTGTACAGTTTGTCATGCTTGCACTATTATATGATAGTATCGTGTACTTTGGACACACCATTATGGTGGAGGAACATATCAATTATTAAACACCGAAGAAAGGTGGCAGCCAAAAAGAGACGTCTCTGTCTGATTTTTCTGATAAATATCCATCCTTTTTTAAATTATCTGCCTATTTTTTTATGTAGCCATGCACCATGCTCCTTGTAAGTTTTCTAACCTGACGATTTTTTTTATATACATATAATTTAGTTTAAGCGATAGGCAAGGCTCGATTAGAAGGAAATGAAATGAAAAGTGGTAGGGATAAAAAAACAATTGTGTAGAATTGCAAAGGAATTTACGAGAACCAAAAAATAAAAATGTGTGTACATCTTGTGGTTTTATATGCACAATGTTTTCATTTTTGTGCCAAAAAAAAAAAAAAAAGGTACTAGGCTCATCCAAAATCATTGAATTTTTTAAAAGTGTACATACCTTTGTTCCTTTGTTCACCATGACTTAAAATAACTAACCAATTAGGTACCGTTATAAATACCTAGGATACATTTGTGGACGGAAATATATTCATTCGCAAGAGCAGCATTGTCGTGTATGTCGACGGACATGTGTACATTTACTTAAATTTTATGATCTTAGATGCCAATGATCATTAGATTTTTTCCACTTAGAAACAGAAGTTAGGTGGAATTAGCCTTTCCTTGACGAGATCAAGGTTGAAAGGATGCTTTAGCATATTGTTCCTTGGTTAGGCCTCTGTTTTGCTGCCTACACTGAAACCTTAGTGATAATACTACTTTCCCAAAACACATTAGCACTAAAACTTCATAAGCATCAGGGGCTGGAAAACCCAATATTTAAATGTCATCAGCCAGTCATGTACAAGGGAAGAATAAAAAGTATGGTAGCATCTAAATTAGGTGGGAATATCACAATTGTTTTCTTTTTTTTTTTTTTTTTTTGGGTACTTGGATCGGTAGTTTTGGGAACTAGCCCCTCAATTCATATGTTGAAGGAGCTTTTTTTTTTTTTTTTTTTTTTTTTGGGCGGTGCAAATGTTCAAGGTAGGTGGGATTTGGGTTTGGATTTTGGACCGTTGTAAATTAGCTACTTATAAACGGCATTAATTAGTTGAGCGCAATTGTACCATGCTAAAAAGACAGCCTGTCATCTTGGTTGGTGGTAGAAACTAAGGACTAAGATCATTTTCACTGATTGTCAAAAAAAGATCATTTTCACTGTGTTACACTTGTCACTTTCCTGACAAAAGCTCTACGGACTAAATTTATTTTTGGCTGCCATTGGCCATCCCAACTCTAAACTTGGCTGATCAATCAACTCGTGAAAATCAAGTAAAACCAACAAAATAATCTAATAATGGCCCAAATAAAAATGAAATGTTATGGTGGAGTAATAGTCAATGATAAGGTTTAGTAATCAACTTAGTTACCTCAAAAAAACTAGTAGTCTTAAAAAAAAAAAAAGTAATCAACTTAGTCAAGAAGCCAATGTTTGATAGCAACAAAATCAGGAACCATCCAATTCAAAAGTGGGGCTCACTACAAAAATAAATTAATCGAAGCCCTAAAAAAGATCTCGAAGATATGATCGTGAATGTAAATATAAAACAATGACGTTCCTTTTAGAAATGGGCCGTTGCAGTCACTATCATTTAGCAGCCGCTTATCCCATGATGGCAACTTAAGCAAGTTGGCCTCATCCTTACAAGTTACACAGCTTTCCGTCTTCTCAACTTGCAATTTAGACCGTTGGTTTCTCACCTCTACCTCCAACTTGATATATTTGTTTATTTTATAATATAATTATTTTGATCATTCATCTTGTCTTTATTTCCTTATGAATGGTTGATATTTGTTAATTTTACAGTACTTTTTTTTTTATAGTATTTTACAATACTTTTGATCATTCATTTTGTCATTATTTCCTTATGAACGGTACATATTTTCTTTTAAGAAGAAAATTTTTTTTCCCCAATTAACCAGCATCTTGGGTGTCTTTTCGAGAAAAAAAGAACAACCCACATGATGGGTTGTATCATATCAGGCGTGGAGATATTGAAAAATATTCAAACTCTAAATGAACGAACGCACACTTTTTTTTTAACATGTTCTGCAAAAGTACAAAAATACCAGCCTAAATTTTTCTAAACTATGCCAACAAATCTTTTCACGGGCGGGTCCTTTTTTTTTTTTGCCCCTTTTATAACCAATTACAAAAATAACCTTGTTTATGTTTGGACATATTTCTCCCTCTCTTTGGATTACATGTGAATTACCTCTCTTGGAGGTATTTGGTTAAGGGGAATCTTGGAGAAGAATGGGTATCATAAGTAATAATACCCATTGTTGGTGTATATTAAACAGCTATCACTGTCTTTCAATAAAAATAATAGTGATTAATTAGGGTGTTAATGATTCTCTCTAAAATACTATTCTATCAAATCCATTAACCTTTATGATTAAGAGCAAAAACACACCCACTAAAAAATGCATATTTTTTTGAATTACCCACTCCCAATATACTATTCATCTCTCTCTCTCTCTGTTTTGTCTTTTGATTTGATTTTAAATATTTTTTATTAGTATTTTATAATTTTTTTTATAAAAAATCTTTTAATATTTTTTTTAATTCAATTTTTTATATAAAAATTTGAACTGAAAATCAAAGATATATAGTACTCTCTATTAATACAACAAAAGTGACTTCTTTTTTAGGTTATTATTTATATAAAACTCAAATTAGAGCATGGCTATATTTAAAATTGAAAAACATTTTTAGAAATTTTCTTTAAAAATATATGAAATAAGAAATCTTAACATATTATATCATAAATAAAAAATTTTAAAATTTTAAAATTTACTTGAGTCATTATAGAAAACCAAACAAATATTTTTATAATAATATCCATTCCATTATTAAACCAAACATGTTGAGGGGAATCATCAAAACCGTATTCATAGTAGGGTTAATGATACCCATAATAATAGTGATTGACGAATTTAAAACCAAACGCCCTTTTAATCTTTTTTTTTTTTAACAATCGTCAACAGTATTTTATCCTATTTCTAATTTGCTTTATGGGGAGATCCAACTAGACCCAAAAGAACCGATAAGAATTGAACTACCATCAGACAAAACAAGTGCATTATGCACCCATTTGGATTAATTTAAACTGGTAGTCTATTTGTAGAATCCAACATGACAAATCCATAATTGATCTTTCCTGGTATATTCGTTCGAATATGTTGTTTTAATGTTAAATAAGTGGCATTGTGTACAAATTAACTTTTGTGTTTATGGAACTACGAGTAATTGATGGGAACTCGAATTTGATACCTTGTTCGACTTCAATTTAGATTAAACAAAAAAAAAGGTCATTTTCTTTTAGACTTGATTCAATGTGCATGTTAGCTGGACATGGCTCTATTTGTTACAGAAAAATTGACTGGATGATTTCTTTTATGAATCTATACTGGCAAACCAACTTGATACATTTTTATGTGTTTATGACAACACCCACTCATTTTACAATTAAGAATTTAGATTGAGATGCCTTCAGAACATTTACCGTACGTTTGGTACATAGGAATGACTTGGAATGGAAAGTCTTTCCATCCAAAATAACATTCCACCTGGAATAGGTTGGGAAAAAAAATTCCATTCCATTGTTTGGTAATCAAAGTCAGAATGGAATGTCTATTTCCTTTCCAACGTTTGGTATAATCATATTGAAATGTCAGAATGGAATAAAATATATATTGATTTGACTATTATGCCTTGAATTTTTTTAAAGTATAATTTTCTTTTGTGTGTGCACTATTATGTACCTAAAAGAAAATTTAACACTTTTAATTTAGTAATAATAATGTTCATATTATAAATAATATTAATTATTCGTTTTTACAATATAAATAAATATTTATTTTATTTTATTTTTTTACTTTTTGGTAGTATAACTAGCAATGTAGAAAAATATGCAATAATAAAATAAACATATGTTTTGTTACTTTTAATGATACTGAACCTACTAGTATATATATTCGATAACCTAATTACAATTTGTAATATAAACAAAAATAGGTTGATGGATAAAAATACAAAAAATTAAATCAACAAATTAATATTTACATATGAAATTAATCAATCGAAACATATCAAGAAGAGATTATTAATTGCTATAAAATTTCTTTGTGCAAGACTAAAAAATTCTACTGGTGAAGAAGGGCAAGGAAGTTGATAAATATTTAAGTGAGTAGGATAATCATGACATCCCTTAATTTTAGGTTTCCAGGATGAAGTGGAAAATGTCATTTCTTAGGTTTTGTTGAGGAATGACGTTTCCAGGAAAAAGTTGGAATAAACATTCCTGGTGGAAAGGGTTTTCCAACTTAAAAAGCTCATACCAAACATGAGAATGAAATAGGTATGTTGGAAAGACCTTTCCATTTCAAGCCATTCCTATGTACCAAACGTAGGGTTAAAAACTCTATAAACAATTTCCCGAAATAACAACAGAGTAAGAAATTCAAAAGAACAATTAGCAACGTCTACATTGTATAAAAGAACACTAAGCATACCTAATTTAGGCAAGCATGAGATGGAAGTTCTTATCTTATAGCAATTCATGCAACAATTACTTCACGGATAAAATGGAAAATTTAATGCTATAAATATTCAATAAATTGATGGCGGTGATTCTTAATCAATTGTCTATTACTATGATTATCACCAAATATGATATGCTTTTAATTAAGAAGGGCTAGCGTATTGTCAAAGCAAGAATTTTCTTGTAAGAGTGATTTTTATTTAAGTGCCAACACTACCCTTAATAAGTCATAAGCATATTTTTTTTATTAATTTTTGTGCTTCCTTTTATTATGTTAATTACTCATTTCCCAAATTAACTTCTCTCCCATACCGTTTCCAAATTAACTCTCCCACCTATTTATTCCCCCTCCCCTTAACCCACCCAAATCATTTCCTATTTCTCTCAAATTTTCTTGTTTAAGACTTTTATGATAACTTTATCTTTTTCACATTTTTCTTTTTCTACACTGTATTAAGATTTCTTTCATAACTTTCTTTTCTTTTTTGTTTTTTTACTTTCCCCCCTCTCTAGTAAGTTTTATTTTTATCTTTTAATTTATTTTTATTTTTTTTAGCATATTTGAGCACATAATCTATTCCTGTTGGTATAAAATTATGCAATATGGTAATAATAAGTTATGTTTCAATTATGGGGTGCAAATCTATTTTTGATTATTTAAATATATGTGAAAATATTTAAATACCGTTAGAATTCATTAGCAGGATACAAAGAATTCAAAATCGAGGTTTGCAATACATAAAATTTATCGATGTTGAACCTTATTATAGTGTCATTTCCCTGATCTTATAACTGTTTTCTTGGATTAGGTAAATTTGATATATGTATTTTTACACATATTTGTCTATAAAAATAAGTGTTTCTTAATCAATATGCTCAAAGTTGCAAATTCATTTTGTTTAACAACACGTAAAAAGTGGAAAATACGAGAGAAATAGAAAATAAAAATGGTTGTTTAAGAAAACATAATAAAAGAAATTTTTGAGAGAATTAGAATAAGAAAATTTAGAAAAGGGAAAATCACATCCAAATAGAAAACAAAAATGGCAGGACAGAGAGGAAGGAATGATGGAAGCAAGAGAGTTGATTTAGGAGTTATTAATGTAATGAAAGGGCCCATCAAAATTAACTAAAATATGTGCTATTGATTGGTTAAGGGCAGTTTTGGTATTAATATAAAAATCGCTTTAACAGGAAAATTCTTGATTTGGCAGTATTGCCAACCATTAAGAAATATGATGGAAGTTAGTAATAACATAATGTTAAAAGGCTGTTTTGGCACTTTAGATTAAAGGTAGTATGGTTAACTGGCTAATGCCAATTAGGTATCGAGCCCAAGAGAAAATTGCTTATCCTTTTTTTTTTTGAAAAAATATATTAATAAAACCTCAAAAGCAGCAAAATATCAAAGATCTGAAAAACAACATGCAAATTTCCTGCTAAATAGACCATTTTGAATAAATGATTAAACTAAAGTTCTTTTGTAAAATTGTATTCCTCAATAATGCATTTATGTGTTTGTATTTCTTTAAAATGGACATTTCAACAAATTTCAAATAACAGTAGTTAAACATTTTCAAGTATGATAAATAATAGCCAAGCAATATTATTAAGAAAATGGAACAAATACTATTATATGATTAAAAAACTATTTAGTCCTTCCAAACTCAACATAAATCAAATGCCAATGACACTGTGTTTGGTTAGTTATTTTTTAGAGTGTTTTTTCAAAAATATTATTGTAATAATTTTAAAGACTATTCTTGATAAATATGTATGTGAGATAAAAAAATATTTAAAAAATGCATTTGAAGATTCTAAAAATATATTTATAAAAAATACAATCAAACAAATAGAGATATTTTCCTGGAAAAATTTGAGTATTTTCTTAAAACTCTTTTTTTTTTTTTTGGCAACAAGTAGTGTAGCAAGGAGATTTCACATTCTAAGAAAACGATAGAGCTTGGCAGGATAGGCCCTCTTCTAAATTGGACATGATCAATGGCAAAAATCGAAGTCCACTTGCTGAGTGCCGTCACAAATATCACAAGCTCCACTACGATTTGCCTCCCCCGACTCACAGCCAAAATTAACGCTATTTATAACTCTTTCCTTGATTTGCTGTAGAACATTAGCGTGTCATTATTCTAGCTAATGAATTTCTTTGAAGTTAGCGTGGTAAATACTAAATAGCACAACCTTAGTTACGTGAAACCCTTTCTTCCTTTTTTATACTAAAAAATATATATTAGAAAGCAATTTTTAGCTGCCAAATTAACCTTCTTGATATGCACACATAATCATAGTGAAAAAATTATATACAGTATTCGTTAAGAAACAAAATATTCCACATTGAAATCTCAAAGTACGTTAAACTAATTAATAAAGTTTATAGGTGACTCCACTTATTGTCAATTGGTTTTGATATGGAAGTGTAATTTATTTAATATAGTATCAGAGCTAGACTATGAGTTTTATTATCACTTTCACATGTGACTTGATTTCTTAATAGCCTGTTTCAATTCATGAGCTATCTTCAACCCAAATCACGTGTGAGGGAAAGTATTAAGAAACAAAAAGTCCCACATTGAAATCCCAAAACACATTAAACTAATTAATAAAGTTTATGCGCCACTCCACTTATTGTCAATTAGTTTTGAGATGAAAGCCCAAGTTATTTAACAGTAATAATCTTATAAACTTAGATTGTATAATTAACCTTTTTAATATATACAAACCATGTACGAAGAAAATATATGTAACAACAAGGCCCTTCGTTAGGGGCATTTTTGTAAAATCTCTAAGTTATAATGCAAGGAAAGATGATTAGTTGATAGGTGAAGGACTTAATGGCAAATTTAAGAAGTTGTTATCCTAATTGAATTAGGGTTTTTCTTTCTTTCCTTTCATTTTCATTTCACCCCTCTTCCTCTTCCTTCCAATTTCCACTCATTCTATTTTCCTAATTGCTATCGTTTATTGAAGAAGAAGGTAGAGGTGAGGATTTTCAAGGATAAACAAGTGGTGAGGGCTTAGTAAATGTTGCTCAATCTTCAACTCAAGGTAATTATTTCTTTCTCCTCTTAGATCTTTGGATTAGAAATAGTGGATATGCTTTAAGTCCCTAGATAAAAGGATTAGTATTATTATATCTTAAAGATTGTGTATTAGATAGTGATTGTGGTGTGTAAATGGATAAGTGTTAGATGGGTGTGCTTTAATGCTTGATACTTGATGAATCATTGGAGGAAATTGTGTTTGAATGGTAGTAATGTGATGTTTATTTGGTTTTTTGTGCCATTTTGATGTTGTTTTGGTGATTAGTCGGTGTTGGATAGAGTTGAAAAGTTAGTTTTAGTTTTAGGTATGTTGCAGGGTTGCAGATTGTTTTTCTGGACTCATCTGCAATGTCGCGACTTGTAGGGAGTTTCCCTCTGGAACCTTTCGCAGCGTCAGCCGCACCGCGAATAACATCGCAGATGGGATTCTGCCTTGAGCCGCGGTACCAACTGCATTGCGTTTGGGATAGCAGCTAGTCACTATTTGTAAGCCACGCAGCGGCTGACGCCGTGGGTCACAACAGTTTTTCTCCATTTTTGCTTCGTTTTGCGTATTAAGTTAGATATAAGCCTTAGTTTTGACTCCTTTATAGAAATAGCAATTGATTGCGTGTTTGCTTTGTATTTTAGGTGACGATGTTGACCATACCTACTCAAATTATCTTAATTAGCATGTATCGAGGTAAGTGGGGTTTGTACTCTTTAATTTTTTGAAAATAAGTTTTATGAATGATAAATGTTTTGAAATAATTATTTGTTATATAACTGTATGGCTTAAGTATGGTTAATTGCATTTGTTTATAAAAGTGATAATGCGGCCTATATGAATGAATAAATTGATTGAGTCATTGAATGTGGTACTCCTTTGACGGGACTAATTCCTTAATTGTATGATTGATGTTTTTGGGACCGTACTAATCGGTTAAAGTTAGTTTTGGAATCACACCAACCGATTATAGTTAGTTTTTGGACCGTATTAGCCGGTAATAGTTAACAGCTGGATATCCAAGGTCAATTAGAACTATTTGATGGAACTCATTGATTTTTTATGGAAATGTATACCTTTGACGAAATTATACTTTGGCCATTTTATTTTCGTATCTAAATTTGATAATGACTTTGTTTATGAAATATATATTTAAGAGTAACACTCTTAAGTCACAAAGAATACTAGTACCACTTATTGAGTGAATTGTATTGCTCACCCCTTATTTGTCATATGCAGAGGATAAAGCTTTTGTGGAAGAATATTGGACTGATTTTTGGTACTAGTTTTTGAGAGATAGGCATGTGATACTCAGCAAATGACCAATTGTGATAGTTTTTGTATGATCAACTTAAAGATATTTTGTGATCTTAGTAGAATTGTATAGAATGAACTCATAATTTTGTTTAAAATTATTTTTGAAATGTATCACATAACTTTGTAATTGAGTTAAGTTCAATAAAATGGTTATTTTGAGCAGTTTAAGTTCTTGTCTTTGCTAGCCTTATGTCATAACGTAGTCTTGGCACAATGAGTGTTATACTTCGAGCACGGAGTGTGACAATATATATGTGATAAAGATAATAATTTTAACCTTTTTAATATATACAAAACCATGTATGAAGAAAATATATGTGTGATAAAGATAATAATTTTAAATTAGACGATAATCATCTTGAATTCTACTTGTCATCATTCTAACTTTAATTAAAATACTAAAAAGGTAATTAAATTTTATTTTCAACTCGTTTTTTGAAGAAGAAAATCAATAATAATAATAATTTTCCGCAAAAATAATTTTTCGAATAATCTAAGTACACCCGTCTGGGCAATTAAGATTTTAATCAAATGTAGATTTAAAAATAAAAAATACGTGGCATAAGAGCGAGAAGACGGTCGGTGTTAGATCGTGAAGAAAGGAGTAAAAGAAAGTATCAAGCAAAGCTTATATAACCAAAGGTTACTATTTGGTTATATAAGCAGAAGCTGCAGCTATTAGGATTGGCATGCTATTTGTGTACCTTGTTAAAAATTTCCGAAGTGTTTGCAAGAGACGTACAATTGATGGATGCCACTTCTGGTGGCTGAAGTCCTGCCCGATTTAACAAAAACTTTTTCATCAGTGTTGTTTTTAAAAAGTAGAAAAATGTATAGTGCAAATGTGCGCAAGATGGACAACTATAACCAATTCTGCAGATATAAGCGGGGAGCTCTTTCCAAATGACACATCAAATGCTTTCTGTTATTTGATAAGTTTAATAAAAAACAAATTACTCAGGGGTCAATTATTATGGATTGAAATTGCACAGCTAGTACAGTCATTTGGGTTTCATTCCGAATATGATCATAATAAGCCATCCAGCGATCATAATATCATTTATGAGAACTGATTAAGGATTGCGTTGATGTCATTTTTAACAAGTCTAAACTTTTCTTCTAATGTAACTAGGCAATATGATGCCAAGCGCTATTAGTTCCAAGCAAATAGGAATCCAAAATCCAAGCCGCCACAAATACACAGGAGAACAGTTCAGCAGTGCTCGTGTAAAAGGGCAATAAAGAGAAGACACAATCAAAATACAGTGGCATATATATCTGGTAGTAAGATCTTAGCAATGATCCCAAAATGCAATTCCAGAGACAGGGATGAGCTGCAGTAAGCCTTACCTATTTTGCCCAATCAACCAAAGCCTCCTTGACCTTCTCCATTAATAGTGACTTTCCAGTCCCTGGACAGCCACACACATATAAACTCCCAGAAGATTCTTGCTCTATGCATTTCTTGCAGAACTCCAAAACCTTATTTTGCTCGTTTTCGCGACACACTACAGTAGAAGGTGAAGTGAAAACATCCAATGCTTCCTTCACGCTATTTAAATGCTCCATATATGTGTTTTTTTAATGATGTTGAAACAAAATTAATCAAGAATACCTCCACAATATATCAAAAAGAAAACGATAGATAGATCCACTTAATAACCATAAGTCTAATTCGATCACAATTAATTAGCACATTGACTTACTGACATTGTACAATATCGCAATTACTAAGTCTTAAGCGGCATCCAAATATAATTTATCACTAGATGTAAACTAAATTGCGATGCTTGAATTTAAATCCATCTGTGAAAATTGAAATTGCCTGTCGGATTCCATATCGGTTTATCAATAAAACTGTCAGATAACCTCTTTTTCACCGGTGATTTGCGCGATTTCACAACCTTTTCATCGGAAATCTTTTCAATTGTCTGCGAGTCATACGCGAGAATAAACTCAGCGTTCAAAAGTTTCACAGATTAATTGGAACAAGAATAAGAATAAGAGGCTTTTGAGGTTACTTTCGAAGGAGTACTAGTTTTCGGACTATCATAAGACATTAGCGAGTAGATTTCCATTTCATCGGCTATGGAATTGAAGGATCGGAAGCATCTTTGGGAGCCGAATCGGATCTCAATTTGTGTTTGTGAGGAGATGAATATCTGATCTCAGTCTTGACGACGAAAAAACCGGAGATGAACGACGACCAGCTACGGCCGGCATTTTTTTCAGCAATTAATTTAGAAAAAAAAAAGATTTATTAGTTTTGCCGGGGATGATGGTGGGGCCCTTTGCCGGAGGAGCTTGGGAGCGGGGTGAGCTAGCTGCTGAGGAATACAGTAACGAAAACTTGACAAATATAAATCGAGTGCGTCCCGGGAAAATGAATTTTAGCGGGGAATAAGTAACCGTATCTTGTGCGTTTTCCCGCCGTGGTTTGGACCTAAAATTTTTTTAATTTCCACTTAAGATTGGCCCAAAATTCATTCAAAGCCTGAGGTAATGGTACTTTTTTACGTGAATGGGCTCAATCCCAAAAGTTGCGGCCGACTGTCGTGAAATGATGGAAAGCTTATCCTTTACTTTATCTTTCAGTTTTTTTACCCCCTCTTTTCGGAAAAGTATACAATACACCATGTGCATTGCCACGTGGTGTACTAGAACCAATAATTTATTGCCATGTGGCAATGGTGGGTCATACTTTGTATTATTTGGCGATGTGTGATTGGTTCTAGTGCACCACGTGGCACGCCACGTGGCGCGCGTGGTGCACGCAATACTCACTCTCCTCTTTTCTCGGTTTAAGAGAGATTCTAATTTTCACCAAAAATAAAAAAAAATGAAGATTTTGAGAATCAATCAAGAATCTCATGATTCACTGTATTGTTATTACAGATTAAGATAAATCTTGGGACTAACCTTCTTCTTTTAATTATTATCGTCTATAATATATAAAAAAAAGAGAAAGATTTTAGAATGAACTTTGTCTTTGTGAATGAAGAGAAAGCATGACATAGAATATTTTTACTTTAATTACGTTTATCGATATTTGATTATTCAACTTTTAATGACTTTACTAGTGGTTACTTTTGTAAAGGGCGGAAATGGTCGGTAATCATTAGTTAAAAAGAACATGTTGCTTTTAGTTCAATTGATCATTTGCTAGTAAAACCCAACCATTTACTCGAACTATTTAACTGGTGGCCAGGTGATTAACTATTTTTTATCTATCTTCTTTTCATTTACTTGTCAATATAAATAAAATGGTTACTACAGTTTTCAACCAATAATGCTTCAAATTTGCCTCAAGATATAAGAAATATTATTTATTGCGTTCTTTCTCCAAAATTACCTAAAAAAAGTACTGAGTTACGATCTAGTTCACAGCCGCTTGGACCTGCGTGTATATACCTACAGGAAATAGACTGCAAATGGAAATTTTAAGGTTTTTGAGTTGTCAATGAACTTTCCATTTTTTTCCTGCTGTTCTATTCAGAAGATTGATACATAGTGATCAAGTGCCGTACGTTGATCATAAAAAAACGGCAGCTGGATTTTCATTTGATTAAAGTATAGTTGGATATGGAACCCAAAAAAAAAAAAAAAGTACAGTTGGATATGGAACAAAAAAAAAAAAAAAGTACAGCTAAATGATAGTGACTGCAATTGTACCATGCTAAAAGACAGCCTGTCACCTGGTTGGTGGCAGAAACTAAGGACTAAGATCATTTTCACTGTGTTAGACTTGTCACTTTCCTGACAAAAGCTCCACGGACTAAATTTATTTCTGGGTTAATAACACTTTGCCCGCTTGAATTTAGTGGGTAGTCACATTTTGCCCTCTTCAACTTTAAATATATACACCTTGGCTCCCAAATATTAGTCAAAGTTAATAATTCACAAAAAAAGTGAGTGTTATGACATTATTACCCTTTTATTAATTAATAAATTTATAACTTTGTATCATTTCTTTTTATTTTTAAAATATTTATTTTTTCACTACCATATTAATTATATAAAAATATCAAACTAAAAAATTTAAAGAAAGTTAATATTTAATTTACATCTTTAAAAATTTTCTCTTGTATGAATATTTAATTCTATATATATTTATTTTTTGAGTTATTAGACTTTAAGTTAAACAAAACTGATAAGAAGCACAACATTAAAAGATAAATTCAATTACCAAAATTTATATACAAAGGTAATACCAAACTTATTTATTTAAAGTAATTTTTCATCATTTTAATTTATTTAAACTTTTAGACTTACATCATTGTCATTTTTATATTTATCAAATTATTTCAATATGAAATTCTTAATTAAAGGATTTCTTATTATTTATTATTTTGGACTAAATATTATATTTTTTTGTCTGACTTATTTATTATTGTTTGCCTTAGTACTGTATAATGGGCTAACTTTTCTTTTTTCCCAAAATATTCTTTGATTAAAAATTTCATATTGGACTAATTTGATAAATATAAAAATGACTATGATATTAGTCCATAAGCTTAAATAAATTAAAATGATAAAAATTTAGTTTAAATGAATGAATTTGATATTACCATTTTTATACAAATTATGACAATTGAATTTATTTTAGTGTCATATTATTTATCAGTTTTGTTTGACTTAAAGTATAATAAATTAAACAAAACATATATAGAAGTAAATATTAATCTAAGAGGAAAATTTTAAAGATATAAACTAAATATTAATTTTCTTTAAATTTTTTAGTTTGATATTTTTATATAATTAATACGATAGAGAATATATAAATATTTAAAAAAAAAGAAATGATATTAAATTATAAATATATTCATTAATAGAAGGGTAATAATATCATAACACTCACTTTTTTTTGAATTCCTAACTTTTACTAGTCTTGGGGGGCAAAATGTATATATTTAAAATTGAAGAGGGTAAAGTGTGACTACTCCTAAGTTCAGGAGGGCAAAGTGTTATTAACCCTTTATTTTTTGCTGCCATTGGCCATCCCAACTCTAAACTTGGCTGATCAATCAACTCGTGAAAATTAAGTAAAATAATCCAATAATGGCCCAAAGAAAAATGAAATGTTATGGTGGAGTAATAGTCAATGATAAGGTTTAGTAATCAACTCAGTAAAGAAACCAATGTTTAACAGCAACAAAATCAGGAACCATCCAAATCAAAAGTGGGGCTCACTACAAAAAATAAATTAATCAAAGCCCTAAAAAAGATCTTGAAGATATGATCACGAATGTAAATATAAACAATGACGTCCTATTAGAAATGGGCCGTTGCAGTCACTATCATTTAGCAGCGGCTTATCCCATGATGGCAACAAGTTGGCCTCATCCTTGCAAGTTACAGAGCTTACCATCTTCTGAACTTGCAATTTAGACCGTCCGGTTTCTCACCTCTACCTCCAACTTTATATATTTGTTTATTTTATAATATAATTATTTTGATCATCCATCTTGTCTTTATTTCCTTATGAATGGTTGATATTTGTTTATTTTACAATACTTTTGATCATTCATTTTGTCATTATTTCCTTATGAACGGTACATATTTTCTTAAAGAAGAAATTTTTTTTTTCCCCAATTAAGCATGCATCTTAGGTGTCTTTTCGAGAAAAAAAGAACAACCCACATGATGGGTTGTATCATATCAAGTGTGGAGATATTGAAAAATATTCAAACTCCAAAATGAACGAACGCACACTTTTTTTTAACATGTTCTGCAAAAGTACAAAAATACCACCGTAAATTTTTTTATAAACTACGCCAACAACTTTTTGCAGGTGCGGGTCCATTTTTTTTATAACTAAATTACAAAAACAACCTTGACATATTTCTCCCTCTCTTTGGATTATAAGTTGAATTACCTCTCTTGTCTTACCATTTAATCTTTTTTTTTTTTTAACAATCATCAACAGTATTTTGTACTACTCCTAACTTATTTTATGGGAAGGCTCAATTAAACCCAGGAGAACCGATGGGGACTAAACCACCATCAGACAAAACGGGTGTATTATACACCTATTTAGATTAAAATAAACTAGTAGTCTATTTGCATAATCTAACATGACAAATCCATAATTGATCGCTCCTAGTATATTCGTTAGAATATGTTGTTTTAATGTTAAATAAGTGGCACTGTGTACAAATTAACTTCTGTGTTTATGGAACTACAAGTAATTGATGGGAACTCGAATTTGATACCTTGTTCGACTTCAATTTAGATTAAACCAAAAAAAAAAAAAAGGTCATTTTCTTTTAAACTTTATTCAATGTGCATGTTAGCTGGACATGGCTGTATTTGTTACGGAAAAATTGACTGGATGATTTCTTCTATGAATCTATACTGGCAAACCAACCTGATACATTTTTACGTGTTTATGACAACACCTACTCATTTTACAGCTGAGGATTTAGACTGAGATACCTTCAGAATATTTAAGGACTCTATTAACAATTTCCCGAAATAACAACAGAGTAAGAAATTAAAAAGAACAGTTAGCAACGTCTACATTGTATAAAAGAACAGTAAGCATGTCTAATTTAGGCAAACATAAGATGGAAGTTCTTATCTTACAGTAATTCATGCAATAATTACTTCACGGATAAAACGGAAAAGTTAATGCTGTAAATATTCAATAAGTTGATGGGGAGATTCTCAATCAATTGTCCATTATTATGTGATTATCACCAAATCTGATATGCTTTTAATTAAGAAATGCGATCAAAGTTGATTGTAGTAATAACATAATGCCAAAAGGTTCTTTTGGCACTTTAGATCAAAGGTAGTATGGTTAATTGGCTAATGCCAATTTGGTATCGAGCCCAAGAAAAAACTGCTTATCCCTTTTTTGTTTTTAAATATATTAATAAAACCTCAGAAGCAGCAAAATATCAAAGATCCGAAGAACAACGTGCAGCTTTCCTACTAAATAGACCATTTTGGATAACTGCTCAAACTAAAGTTCTTTTGTAAAATTGCATTCCTCAATAATGCATTTATGCGTTTGTACTCCTTTAAAATGGACATTTCAACAATTTTCGAATAAAAGTAGTTAAAAATTTTCAAGTATGATAAACAATAGCCAAGCAATATTATTAAGAAAATGGGACCAATACTAGTATATGATTAAAAAACTATTTAGTCCTTCCAAACTCAGCATAAATCAAATGTCACGACGCCATGTTTGGTTAGTTATTTTTTAGAGTGCTCTTTCATAAATATTACTGCAATAATTTTAAAGATTATTCTTGATAATTGTGTATGTGAAATAAAAAAAAGTATTTAAAAAATGCGTTTGAAGATTCTAAGAAGTATATTTATAAAAAAATATAATCAAACAAATTGAGATCTTTCCAAGAAAAAAATTGAGTATTTTCTTAAATCTATATATATATATTTTTTGGCAACAAGTAGGGTAGCATGGAGATTTCACATTCTAAGAAAACGATAGAGCTTGGCAGGATAGGGCCCTCTTCTAAACTGGCAAAAATCAAAGTCCACTTGCTGAGTGCCGTCGCAAGTATCACAGGCTCCACTACGATTTGCCTCCCCCGACTCGCAGCCAAAATTGATCGCTATTTATAATTCTTTCCTTGATTTGCTGTGAACATTAGCGCATCATTATTCCAGCTAATGAAATTCTTTGAAGCCAGCGTGGTAAATACTAAATAGCACAACCTTAGTTCACGTGAAACCCTTTCTTCCTTTTTTATACTAAAAAATATATCAGAAAGCAATTTTTAGCCGCCAAATTAACCTTCTTGATATGCACACATAATCATATGTGAAGAAATTATATATAGTATTAATAATCTCAAAAACTTAGATTGTATAATTAACCTTTTTAATATATACAAACCATGTACGAAGAAAATATATATGTGATAAATATAATAATTTTAAATTAGGACGATAATCATCTTTAATTCTACGCGTCATCATTCTAACCTTGATTGAAATACTAAAAAGGTAATTAAATTTTATTTTCAACTCGTTTTTGGAGAAGAAAATCAAGAGTAATAATTTTCCTCAAAAATGAATAATCTAATGATACCATTGGGCAATTGTTTGCTTGTATTTCTTAAAAATATATTTTTAAAAAATTTAGAGTACGTTTTCTAATTAAATTTTTATCTCACAAATATATTTGTAAAAAAAATCTTTAAAATTATTATAATAATATTTTTTAATAAATACCTTAAAAATAATCATCCAAACCGAGCTTGATTTTAGATCAAATGTAGATTTAAAAATAAAAAAATACGTGGCACAAGAGCGAGAAGACGGTCGGTGTGAGATCGTGAAGAAAGGAGAAAAGGTAAGTACCAAGCAAAAACTCCCATTAAATGAAGTCGGTGTGAACACGTGGCACATGCCTTATGCACAGCCCGTGAACTCAGCTGTACGAGACTCAGTAGTCTTTGTATCCTCCCACAACTTGGCATCTGACTCGGACTGCTAGAAACCAAACTCCTATGCCAGCAAAAATGGGTAAATTCAGCATTTATTCGGTCTTGACCCTCCAATCTAATTAAATAATTTAATTTTCACCCCCTGAAGAATAACTAGAACCCCTCAATTCTTATTTGGTCTTGCATAAATATATACAAGCCATCAAGCGAAGCAAAATTAAAATGCAAAATAAAAATTTGCATAGGTTACTAAAATGCATTGAAACTTTTTGTGCCAAGTGCTCAAGTGTATTTTAAACGAATTACACATGTAAATATTCAGCAAAATTGTGATGAAGAGCCAATTTGATACAAATTTTCTTATTTATTTGGTCAAGTTAAAGGCCTTTCACCTTTAGGTGTTGTACTAATTTTTTTATGACTTTTGAGGGCCCAAATAAAATTAATCAATAAATCAATTTCCATTACCTTCCAAAATAAATTTCTTCTCCTATTTACTCCGTACGTACAAAGGCAGTGAACACAGTCAAATTCACATGCAGATACACGCTTTGATTCCTTTTCGATATTTTATACTTAGAGTTTTACTCCAACTGGAAAAGGCTAAGTTTTTATTTTTTAGATTTGTTTATTTATTTTTGTGTCATAATCATATGGGTGTATAAATAAGACCTTTCTCTTGATGATAAGTAAAGGTACGACACTCGTACTTTGCTTCCTTCTCCAACACTCCCTTCCCATCAGTTCGCCTCTAATTTGTATTCAATAGACATCAGCTCTACTTCGCCTAATATATATTTTTTTGACGTAAGTATTCTTTTTTTTTTATGTTATAAATATATTGATTTTGATATCATGAATTTTCGAGTCGAGTTGTTTCTTGGGATGGGGAATTCTGATCCGATTTTGATGGGTGAATATTAATATTGGTGCGTGTAATCATTGAAAAGTATGAGCTGATGCCTTCAAATTTAATCCTATTTGTTTTCTTGAATTTGCAGATATTGTTTGACTTAATTTGGTCGGTTTTTTATTTAATTCTTTTGCAGGTTCGGTTGGATTGACTAAAAATAAGGGATGAAAGCGCAGATGCTTTACTGATTTCGAATCAGAATCGGAACCTTTTTGCTGGATACTGTTTGCTTTTAGCCATTTGGGTCTGATAAATTTTGAGAGGAAATGGCAGCGGCAACGTGTTTACATTGGTCACAACCTTCAGTTCCTCACTCGCCATCTTTTTCTCAGACCTTGGCCTCAGCAATTTCTTCCCCACGATGTAGTTTAAGCAGCGTCGGTGACGGATTTCTGGTCTGCCGGTACGTACAAAGACTGTGCCGATCTGGTTTCCTCGGAAACTCGTATTCTAAGCTCTATGGAACGGGATCTTTGGAGCAACCGAAACGTAGAGCCCATTTTATGAGAAGGGCTTGCAGTGCCAGCTTGGACTCTTTTTCGGATGAGGAGTTCTCGAATAAAATTCAAGAATTGGCCTTAAGATTTCAGTTATCTGATGATGATGATGATGATAATGACGAAATTTCAAGGCACTAATAATACTGCAGTGGAAGCCGGGGAAGCTGAACATCATCCCCGAAGCTTCACGGGAGAAAGCAATAATAGTGCTTAGTGGCAACTGGGGATGCCATTTTTATTGAAAATAGTAAGCCTTTTGATCCTTTAGAGCCACCAGATTGGCCGGAGAGGGAGGAGATAATTCCGGCTACTATTGAGCGGAAGGCCAATAGTGTGGACCTTCCACTATCGCTTAGGATTATAAAAAGAAAAAAGCAATGGGAAGGGGGGTTTAGAGAAGCTGGGGAATCAGCTTATTGTTCTGTGAAAAAGGCTTTTTCTTCAATGGTGTTTATAATTCGAGAACTTCAAAGCTACACTTTACAGATGAGGGAAATGTTGTTTTATGAGGATTTACAAGGGATTTTGGTGAGAGTTCAGAAGGAAATGCATGCATCCTTTGTGTGGTTGTTTCAGCAAGTTTTTTCGCATACACCGACTTTAATGGTGTATGTGATGATATTGCTTGCTAATTATAGTGTCCATTCCATGGCAAATGGTACTGCCTTAGCTGCCACCCAACATCCACAGGTTTATGCAGCTTCAATTGAATCTGTTTCTGAGGTAGGCGATCAGATCAATGGAAAACAAAAGTTTGATTCTTCGTATATTAAGACTTTTTCGGTGTCTTCTTCAAGTGGGAAGACTACTTCAATTGGTGGAAGCAATGGTGGGGGTGGAAAATATAGGCGGGTTGCTAGTGGTACTGATGGAGATGGAAGGGCTGATCGGTTTTCGTCCGGTTATCACCAGACAATTGTTCCTTATGGGGTGTCATCTATTGGGAACCCTTCAAGGACTAGTGAAGAAGAATCTGGTTCTGGACAGGTGACTAGGGAAGAAGAGATGAAGTTGTGGAATTCAGTTGTAGAAGAAGCTTCTAAAATGCAGTCTGCAGCGAGAGAAGAAGCTTTGGATCATGAGACAATGCAGAGATTTGTTTCCCCAGTCAGTGCAAAGATTGAAGCAGATGACTATGCAGATTACTTCAGAACGGAGCTCTTATATCAAACAGGATTAGCACAAGAGCCTAACAATCCTCTTTTGCTAGCCAACTACGCTCAATTTCTTTACTTGGTTTTCCAGGATTATGACAGGTATAGATTTTTCTTCTTTTGAATTCCGTATTTGTTACTGGTTTTATTTGGTTATGACCTTTTTCCTCCATTAAAGACTATACTTAAAAAAGTCATTTAGAAGCAGCAAATGTATTCCATCACTTAAATCTATGATAAGCGAAGTTAAAATCCAACAGTGATATTATTGTAGTCTATGACTTGTTGCTGCTGTGTCAAAGAGTGTTTTCCAGTGCACAAGATGCTGACTTTTAAGATAGGGTGTCGTTTCACGTAAATTTTTATCAGGGCTGTCTTCTGATAGGGAAATGTGTGGTGACCCTGAAGTCCACCCTTCTCTTAGCAAGAACAATATCTATGAATTAAGTCATTTAGGGCATGCCTTAAACGTACTGCAAAGATTTGTAATCAATTTAGAAGTTCCTCTAATTGTAGATTTCTTCTTGTGCTATATTCGGCTGAGGTGGATTGGGAAAAGTTTTATTTTCTATGTAGGCCCTGAATCAACATAGACTTCAAACTTGACATCATGTCTGGGACTCTATCTCTAAAGCAAACCATATTATGAAAATAAGTGGAAAATTAGTAAAACTTATGCAATTTTTTTTCTTTGGTCTAGATAATTTGGAAGGTATGCATTTTTTTCTTTGGTCTAGATAATTTGGATTTTAATATTGTTTTTATTGTGTGTAAAAACAGAGCAGAGGACTACTTTAGGAGGGCAGCAAAAGTAGAGCCCAAGGATGCAGAGGCACTGAACAAATATGCAAATTTCCTCTGGCAAGTGAGGAATGACCTCTGGGCTGCCGAGGAGACGCATCTAGAAGCCATATCTGCAGACCCCAGTAACTCATACTATGCAGCTAATTATGCCCATTTCTTGTGGAATACTGGTGGGGAAGATACTTGTTTCCCTCTAAATTCTCCTGATACCGAAAATGATGAGTAGTTTACTTCTGGGTTATAAGAAAAGGAACAAGAAGTAAAGAAGAAGAGGCAGTGGAGAAGATGCTACATCCTACCTCGTCTGTTTTGTGGTTCAAGCATACACAAAATTCATTTTTGACAATAAAACTTAGCCCGCGCGGGGGGGGGGGGGGGGGGAGAGAGCTTCCTTCTACTTATTGTTTCTTCTTTTCTTGAGCTTATGACTTTTCTGCTGGTCTTGCTTTAGATATTTTTCAGTTTATGTCATCTTTGGGGTGAAGGTATTATTGGGGTTGGTGATAAGATGCTCTTCATTTGTTGGTGTCTGGAGAGATTGACGATTGCCTTATGTCCTGTTTGGCTACTGGCTCCTTGGTCCTCAGCATTGATCTTTGGAGATCTACAGGCTTGAAAGACTTGGAAATTTTGGTTTCGGAAAAGGAAAAATTAGGATGATTAGTTCTGTACTGTTGCTCCTTGCACACAGTATTTATTCTTCTCTTCTTCTTTCTTATTTTTTGGTAGAATTTGGTGTCCATAAACTTTTGTTCTTGGTGACACAATCACGTGGCCAATTGTGATTAAGCTTTTGTCAATATATAAGTGCCATTTTTTGAAATGATTTTACATGACTTAACCGTAATGTTGTGAACATGACAAAAAGATGTCTATGCTTCGCCTGCATGATTAAGATTATGTGCGCTATCTTCTGTTTGATTTTTGTGTCCAATCTTGATCATGCTCTGGTAGATTATTACACTATTGGAGTTCATTATTGTTGACAGGAGGGTGGCTATGAAACGATCAAGGTTAGTCAAGTTGCAGTAAAAACGCACCTTGTTCTCTTCGAGTACCTTCTGCGGCTCAAATCAGCCATAGGAGTTTGGACAAAGTCGCATGCACTACAGGATTCTTATAAAAAAGGGCGGTAAAAAGAACAGTTAAAATTGAAATATAATAGTCAAGAGTACTTGTACTTTAGTAGTATTCTTTCTCAATTGACATGACGAATATCGATGTACAATGCGTTCTCCGGGGAAATATGTCGCTTCAGATGAGAGGATAAACCGATCCTTTCCAGAGAATTGAGCGGTCTAGCTTTGCTGAAAATAAATATTTGGAGAGCTAATAAAAAAAGTAAGCTGGTTTTGTCTGTGATAAATACTGGGGAAGTGTTTCATGGTAACTTACCATTGATTTAGTTTCATACCAGCTCATAAATCTTCAGAGGTCCTTAGTTGGCAAGTGCTTCGTAGTAACTTACCATTGATTTAGTTTTATGCCATCTTACAAAACTTCAGCTGTCCTCCTCATCCACTTTAAATGTTGATCACCACAAATCAGCTTCTCCTTCGCCTCCTGACATGGCTATAAAAGCGATTCTTTCTTAGTTCTCAATTAATAAAAGCTTCTTTTTCTTCCTTCCTACATGAGTGACTGGCGCATAAATTCAAGTTTAAGAAATTAATAACTAAGCATAGCCACGAGATTTCGCACCCTCACATGCTCTTTTCTTTTGCTCAAACGAGTTCTAACCACATTGGGTTATGGCAATTTGCCGAGGCTTGATGGAATAATTGATTGAAGTCATCATTATCGTCAAAGATTACCAACAAGAACAACACGCCATTTCAACCCTGGCCAATTCCAAACCTTCTTGTTGGAGGAGTTGACAGGGTAGTGCTGGATTATTCTTAAATCATAATCATGATTTTTGATACAGGACTATTCTTAAGTCATAATCATGATTTTGATATCCGCTAACATATTTTCGTATCAAAGTGACAAACAAATATGGTCGAACAGAAAACTATAGGAAGAAAATAACAAGAAAAAATAAAGAGAAAAGCTTTAAGAAATGGTTTGTATATTCATTTCTCAGTCAATTTCAAGTATTTGAGGACAAACGCGTTTTATAAATTTTCTATAACTTGAACAATGCTACGGTGTAAGATTAGTGAAAATATACGTGAAACAAGAACTAATGGGAAAGTTTTGCATGTTGGTTATGCAATAAATAGACATATGTATACATTCTTTTTCATAGCTAATTAACATGCTACTGAATGCACACCCAACCATCACTATGGAGAGGAGGAGTAGTTCTATATGCATCAGAGTAGTTGAAACACCGATACTAATTAAGTCACTATCATCATAGGAGAAATAATATGGTTGTTTTCAGTCATCAGTCTTGATCCTAGGGTCTTGGAGTTGGGACAAAGAGAAGAAGACGGGCAAAACACGTGAAAAGATGGCAACAATAACCTACTCCCATCCCAATCTCATGCATGCCTGTTGTCTTCGTCAAACTTCCTATGCTTTGCCACCTCTAATGTTTCTCCAACTTCGACTTAACTTGCACCTGAATTTCTATCTCATTCAGTTGCAACCGGTATAAACGTGGGCTTGCTATCGTAAATTTAAGGTTTGAAGACTTCGATTTTCTTTACAACTCCCCTCTTTTCATCTTTTCTTTCAAAGACAACCTGGCCTTGGCAAGGCCATGTTCTTCCATTTTCCGCTGTATTATTCCTTATTTTTCAATCACAATATTTTTTTTTTCAAGAAAATGACATATTTTTACTGGTAAGAATTCAACATCTAATCGTTTTTTTTCTAGTGTCACTAGTGCTAATCGTACGAAGAATGAAATATAACCACAATTGCAAGAGAAAATTATTGGTTGCATTAGACTTTTTTGAGTTCAGCGCATCAGTTATCAGGTGACAAACATAAAATCTAATCATAAATCTGACAAATGATGCACGAGCAGATCAACACTCAAGGACAAATATATTTTCCATCAATAAGAATGGAAAAAGTGTTGCAACATCTCGCAAACTTTCGGTTCGAAAGGGCCCAAGAGATGTCATTAACGTCTCCATATTCAGTGTTAGTAAGCCAGGCCACGTCGGGCAGCCCATCAGCCCTGACTGAAGTTAGTATGATCAAATCATTTTTACTCCCATGTTTATTTGCTTCTCAGTTTTGTCCCAAAATATCTGCCTCTTTTATCAAAAAAGAAGATTGAGTTCAGTAGCCAAATTCCAAAATGAGACGCATACAACCACACTGGTTGATTATACGCCTAATTCAGAAATTAGATAGTACAACTGCAAGCCATAACTAAGGCACTTGAGAGGCTTCGCGCGCGCATCTGTGTATATGAAATATGAAATATTTTGAACCAAAAAAAAAGGGATGTTAAACTCCAAGCAGTTACAAGTACCAACTCAATAAGTACATATTGGACCCAAGATACTGAGTTTTACTCATTGGTTCTTTAGAAAAACGTATATAGTATGATTTGCTTGTCTATAACAGTAATTTGCCACAACGAGTCTTACAAAAATGTCGTGAAATTATTACACAACCATATTGTTAAAATTGATGGGGCTGGTCTCCAGAGTCATTATTCGTCTAAATAGACTTCAGCCCAGCCCATCGTCAATTGGGTTTAAATGACGCAGAATCTCTGAAGCACGAAGCCTGGTTACTTGAATTGTGGCGGGCCAGTCTTTTGATTGGAGTCTTAGTCACACTTGGACCTGGGCCAATAGTACGCACATGAAGTCCATAAGGGCAAAATAGTTTCCTTAAACATTTTTCCCTATTAGCAAAAGACAAACAGTTTTATTACCACGTTTTATTTTTATCAACAACAGGACCTCCCGTACAGGATCTTTTCTAATTTGGTTTATTTAGCATCTGATTTCTTTCTAGGTCCCTGGTATTTGTCATTTCAAAAATCAGAAGAGATGTTTATGTAATTACAAAAAATTTCATAGCTTGTCTGTATATGGTTTACTGCTTCTCTTTTCCCCTCTTCAATTAGCTATCAATGCTCTCTTTTTGTGTGGCTTAATATAAGAAATTTGCTATTGTATTCAAAGGGAAAATTTTAGCTATGCTTAAAAAGAGTCAACTTATTAGTTGGCAACACATATAATAGTGAATATCAAATCTTTTTAAGCAACAAGGATTTCTGAAAACAGACGCTCTAATTTTCTCATAAAACGTTAGTAAGCTTGTTTCTGAAGTTTTTCGGATTAGTATTAACTGCCAATAATTTAGACTTGATTCTTAAGTGAAAAATTCTTGGTACAGTAGAATTAGACAAATATTTCCACTGTTCTGAGTTGACCAGGCAGTATGTCAAAATTTGTTATCAAAATTTATTTTGCTTGCTACTCTATCGAAAGTGGAGTGTAGGTAGGCAAGTAGAATTTGAAGGCGCACAAAAACCATGTCATTTCTAAGCATTTAGTATCATCCAGGAGCAATTAAAGTAGTGCTAAATATTTTCCATAATTCTCTCCCCTTTCATAATTACCATAAAGCAAATAGAATTCATAGAGGTAGGTACCCAATTTGCTTGAGCTGTCTTTTACTCCCAATTTCACCCTTTTGTTCTTCATTTGATCCCAATTTTGGACAAAAATAAAAAAAAAGCCAACTTTACAAAATTTCAATTCAGTTAATGTGGCGCAATAAAATTTGGTTTCTACTATCATTCTAAATAACATTTAATCCTTCATTTTTTCATCAAATTCTGATTTTCCAAGTAATAAAAAAATTATTATTAAGCTTTAAAATTCCAATTTTATTAGCGAATTCAAACAGTCTAAGTAGTATGTAAATATAAAAAAAAGCTCTAACATTTCCAATTTTTATTCATTGGGGGTGACAAGACCCTTTTTTCCTTACTGTTTTTTTTTTTTTTGAAAAACTTTTTTCCTTACTTTTAAGAGATAAACTTGTGTGATGAACTATTCCAAAATGTGGTAATTATTTATCTTAATAAATGAATAATTAGGGAGAATACAATAAATGACCACTAATCTCTCCACCTCTATTTTCTAAGTTTGTGTGGGAGGAAGCCCAGGAGTTACATTCACCTCCAAACCTCCTCCGTTGGATCAATATACTAATCAACGGCTATGAGCCCATGCAACTCACTGCCAACTTCACTATAAGTTTTCACTACAACTTTCAGACATGGAGTTATCTTCCAACTGAGAAGAAAAGCTAAAGGACTTTCCCTTGATAAAAAAGCTAATTTGTTTGCATAAAAACATCCCTTTCTTTTCTCATTTTTAGTACCCCTTTACTCTTCTCTTTAATGGAAGGAAGAGAGGTGGGAGGAAGTTTCCCCTATGGGAATTACCAAAGAAACATTCCTCTTCTTAAACCAAGGCCTCCATTGACCCCCATAGATAGGTTCTTGTGCGGTCAGAACCATTTTTCTCAACCAGAAATTATCTCAAATTTCAATGACAAAGGAACCCTTGTTCCAACATATGTGAATTGTCAGTTTGTTTCCTCTTCTGATGCTGGTTCAATCAATGGCCATGCAGGAGAAATACTTCCATGGCCAGGTCCTATACCTCCTTATGATACGAGTGCAAATTTTGTTGAGGGGATTTTCTTGAATGAACAACAAAATCCAAACTGGAGTCAGGAAATAAGTCCCAGTATTGGCTTGAGAGATGGAGAGACTTCGGCACGAAAAACTCCTAGAGGAAGGGGAAAGAGAGATAAAGCTGGCTCCTCTGCCATCTTGATCAAGGGCCAATGGACTGATGAAGAAGATAGGTAGATAAAAACATCAAGGAATTTCCCTTGAGTCTCCTCTGTTTACTTTTTCTTTTCTTCTTTCTAAAAAGTTGATCTTTATCACGTTTGTAAACATGCAAAACTAGGATGAGACCGAAAGTGCTGTTAATTTATTGTTTTTGGAAAAATTTTTCCTTTTGTTGTTATGTGCAGTAAACTGAAGAAGTTGGTAAAGTACTATGGAGTGAAGAAATGGGCTCAGATTGCTGACAAAATGGTCGGTAGAGCAGGAAAACAGTGCAGGGAAAGATGGCATAATCATTTGCGTCCGGATATCAAGGTTTTCTTTTCATGGTTTCTGAAATTCATGACTTGATCTCCTGTTGTTTTTTTCACATGATCTGGTTTTATTTTCTACTATGTTCAGCCGTCGGACCAATGCAGATTAAGAAACTTTTCTAACAGATAACAGCAATGGCAATCTAACAAGTTAGATTCCTTGCAGATTTTGTGCTAAATCTTTTCCAAAATTTCCTTAAAAATAATAAACCGGATCAGAATTGTTCTTCTTTTTCCCCTCTCTTCTTTTTTTCCCTTAACAAATATTCTCGCTTCCCTTTATACATAGATCAGGATTTGGGATTGACGATATTACCTAACCAGGTTAAATTATTGTCTCATTTTTAAGACATTCTTTAAATCCTTATCATCCATTTCATATCATCTCATACATGCAATCCGGTGAGATGTTGTCCGACTCAAAGTGCCTCGATACTTTCTCTTTTCTTCAATCCGTAGAGATACAGTCACTTCTTTACCGAAATCTTTTTTTCTTTTTTTTGGGGCACAATATGTACATAGGTAATTTTATATTTTTGGTGTATTTATATGTGTGCAACTTCTTTCAAAAATTGATTTAGGGTTTTCTTTCTTAAATTTTCCAATAAGCATTTGGACACGCTAATCTGTGAATAAGGCATCATCTCCCACTATACTTTGTCACATTCGTCATCCTTCTTATATTGTTCAAGCCTATTTTTCATGTGACAAAAGAAATTCTTTTCCGAAAAAGAAATCATGATTTGTTAGGAAAGTTATTGTCTAAAACAAAGTAGAAGTTTTAGTCTTATTCTTGTTTGTCATGCTAAGTTCCTCGTAATTTTGTACACTTGTCCTAGAAGAATGAGATTGAAACTTTGTTGTTTGTGGATACCAATATTTTCAGAAAGAGACTTGGAGTGAAGAAGAGGAGAGGTGGTTAGTTGAAGCTCATATGCAGGTTGGCAACAGATGGGCAGAAATTGCCAAGAGAATTCCAGGGAGGACCGAGAATTCCATCAAGAATCACTGGAATGCCACAAAAAGAAGGCAGAATTCAAGGAGAAAGAGCAAGAAACCCGATGGAAAGAATCAATCTACTCTACTACAAGACTACATCAAAAGTACTTATTCCAATAATGATTCCTTGACCACACCCAACAACACTGACCTTAGCTCCACCACTGTTACACCTGCCAATAGTGCAACCACCAACCCAACTCCACCGAACTCCTCCGTATCGGAGGACCCGACATCAGTCCATTTCAATCTGCTTTATCCGGAGTCTGATGATTCTCCATCCTATTTACCTCAACAATCGTACGATGATGAGATGAACTTCATGCAAAACCTATTTGGAGCCAAACCTAGTGGCTTCTGCCTCATCTGGTGAAATTGCTCGAGCAAAGGCTCCTCAAGAAGTGAAAACAATTCTGAATGATCATATTGACAAGAATTCTACCACCATCAATCCTTCTGGATCTATCAACACCAGTGGAATTACTAATCAGGGTTTTGGTGGGAACAATGAATGTGGGATTTATCCCTCATTTATCGAACCAAATTTGCCCACCAAAACCTTTCCTGGTGGAGAAAATCAAACTGCCCATTTGTATTCTGAACTCAATTATCTTTCCCATATATTGGATGGAGCAAATGCCTTTATTTCTTCTGAGGGCTACACGGGCAACATGAATATGGAGACGGTTGTGGATCATCAAGCTGGTTCTTCAGTTAGAAAGGAAGTGGATGACTTGCTAGACATTGTGTCGAATTCTCAGTTATCTCGCGGAAATGCCAATAATAGCTTTCTGTTCTAAGTTTCAAAAATGTTGCTAGAACTTATGTTTAGTGAGCATTAATATTAGATCTAAATGTAATATTGGTGTCTCAAAGAACTTTTCAATTAAGTTCTACAAATTTAAATTCTTGGTGTAAAATTAAGTTTCGAGCACCGGTAGTTTAGCAATAGTCGACAATTTATCCAATAATCATGAAGTAACTATGTTTAATGATGATTATTTTTTAGCATATGCACTATTTTCTCAGTTTTGTTCTTAACCCCTGTCATGGTTTTACTCTCCTACAGGTGCTAATCTGTTTTTCAGTTGCATGCATAGAGCATAAGCATAGCTAGCCATAATCCCTTTTTCAGTGGGTAATTTTGTGTTTTTGTATTTTTTGTTCCTTATTCTTTTTCTTGGTTTTCGTCATCCTATTTTCTCAAATGACTTCCGTCCTCCAAATTCTACTTCACTGAAGATTGCTTCCTTGTAAGAAAGAAATGCAACATTAAATAATGGAGAATGCAACTGTCTATTTCTCAAAATTGTTGGCTTGTATGGTGATGAAAGCATCATAAAAACAAAGATAAAAAATGCTTATTGTGCATTTTGTGTCTCAAAATAAACCTAAAAATTCTTATTGTGCATTTTGTGTCTCAAAATAAACCTTCTCTTTTGCTATGTCACTACTATAATTTAAAGAACGAACTTGTTATGGGCGGTATATCACTATTTTCATTGGGCGAATTTTCTATTTTGGTAGAAAAAAAAGGTTTTATTGCTGGAAAAATTTACTAAAATTTAGAAACTTTAAATTTGATTTGACAGACTTAAATGGCTTATTTTAACTGTATTTTAGCTATTAGTAACAAGAATTAAAAATGATTTATCGATAATTGTAATAATATCATTTTAGACATTAGATTGTCATCATGAAAAAGAACTAGAATAATTTTTCTCTATATCTATCAGCTATTGTTTTTCTCTTCTTACAGTTGATGATAATCGTCCATCAAAAAATTAATGGATATTCTTTTTTTAGTAAGGACAAATTATTCATAGCAACATAAAGTACGAGAAATATGGACAAATATTAATACACACAAATTGCACGGAAAATTTTATTACAACAAAGTATTATCAGATTGTAAAATTTGATGTGGGAAATGATGTCATTAAAATTAACAAGAAATTGTTGATTCTTGTTAAAATTATAATGGTTACATAATGTAAAACTAATCGAATCACTGAAATAGCTCTAATTAAGACATTTTTTTTTTATATAAGTAGATATTTGTCATAACAAAATTATGATGCTTAAAAAATGATTTCGTTAAGTTTTTTTTCAAAAAGGCTAAATATAAACAAAAGAAGTTATCATTTAATAATTATTCTATGTTGTAAAATTATCAGTGCAGCTTGCATGTAGTAATTTTACTTAGTGTTTTTAACCACAAAATTAACCCAATTGATTAATTTTCAAATGATACTTATTAAAATATTTATTATATAAACCGACTTTGTCATGAGACATTTTCATTTGCGTAATAAGTATTATAATCTCATCATGTCAAAATTTAATCTATTGGATTAATTTTAATGGTATTATTTTTTTATTACTTTAACGAGAATTAACGATTTCTCAATAAATATTATGGCATTATCTTGAAACATCAAAATTTCGTTATGAGATATATCCATTTATGTAATAAATATTTAATTAGCATTTAATTTAATCAATTTGATGAAATTTTGATGGTATAAAAATTTCTTCAATTTTTATTAATGGTTATTTTTTATCTTCTTTTAGTAGTTAATAATATCTCTTTCAAAAACAAAGAAATGAATATTTTTATTTAATAAGAACAAATAAGTAACAACAAAGTGAAATAAGAGATTGAAAGCACATGAACAAAAATTATTACACACAAATTGCACGGACAATTTTATGATGCGAAATTATTATTTGATTGTAACTTCTTTTGGGTTATATTTAGCTTTTTCAAAGAAAATACACCATCATTCTTGAAAATTGTAATGACATCATTCCAAACATTAAATTTGTCATGAAAAGTATCCATTTATCCAATAAAATTTTAATCAATGCATTTTTAAACTTCATTGACTAAATTAATTCGTTATTACTTTAACGATAATCAACGATTTATCGATAATTATAATGACATCATTCTAGATATCATAATTTTGTCACAAGAAATACTCATTTTACATAATAAAAACTTAAATCAGTGTCAATTCAACATTTAACCATTGGATTAATTTGAACGGTTTTTAGCTATCATTACCTTAACAAAAATTAATTGTTTCTTGATATTATAATAAAACTATTTCAAACATCAGAATTATGATAGGGGAAATACTCGGATGTGATAAATACTTTAATCGGTGCCATTTCAAAAATTTAATTGACTATCTATACCACTTACTAATTCAAAAGACCGTGCTTATTTTTGGAAATATTATTGGATTATTACACTTGTACAAAAAAAAATTATTAAACTTTCTAAATAATTTCTTCATTAATGAATGTCTAAATATGTCAATAACTTGAAATGCTGACTTTTGATCTTGATCAATACCTATTTTAGCTCCTCAACATTTTGTTAATTACCCTAAAAGCAAAAGGGAAAAAATAAAAAAAAAATAGCTTAATTTAGCAATGCGCATGATATGTTAAGAATCTCTATAAGATTTGTTTTCTTTTGGCTCTTCATTGTGTGAATTCTCTAAGTTTCTTTCTAAATAAAGTTAGTAACATTATAAATATGACTGTGCTTATACACATGCATACATACATACATGTATATTCACGTGTAATTTTTCAAAAAAAAAAAAAGTGTTAGTTAATCTTGACTTCCTTTTCTCTCCATGCCCTGCATCATACAATCTTATCTGCTGAAGTGCACAGAGATAATAATAAATTTTATATGTAAATTTAGAAATTTTGTTTTTCATCTTTTCACCTTTCTTTTTTATTCTTCTTCCATTTCGTGTTTACTTCTTCCAATAGGGAAGAGTTGATTAATAGCAATTATGTAAGCCTAAATTAAGGTGCAAGAAAGCAGTCATGAAGTAGTGAGTAGTATTGGCAGATGACATGGGAAAATATTAGGGTTTTCTCAGTATTAATCTCATGATGTATATATGTAAATGAGTTGTGCAATTAAGTTGCCACAATTAATTAGTTCCTTGTTTTTTGCCTTGTCTTCTTTCATGCAGTTACCATATATTCTTTTTTATGGATTTCTCTGTTAAGTTGATATGTGCTCTGATTCAAAAGATTAAGACAAATTTGAATGCCTAGAGACTACCTTTTTTTTTTTTTTTTTTCTTACCTTTTGGTAAGAGTTGACTGCCTCCCTATTAAGGCAAATATCAAGTTGACCAAAAATCTTTTTAGATACAACCAAGATAAGAAAAATGAAAAACTAAAAGGTTTCTTGTTGTCTTTCTTTCTTTTTTTTTTTTTTTGTGGGTTCGGGGAAAATAAAATGTTAATATGCCACATGAAATTTCAGACTTCACAGTAAATTGTTAACCTATCTAGAAATCCCTAGATAGACATATGTAAGAATGACAATAGAGGCTGTCACTTTTGTTCTTAAATCTTTGACGTGTTTCCTATTGCTTTTGTGCAGCAACTTAATTGGACCGCTAAATTATGAATTTCCTTCCCAAAATTATTGGATTTTTCATTTAAATTCTATCCAATCTTTTTTGAAACTTTACTTTTCTAAAATGTTTTCTATAATTGCTGGAATAATTTTTGTACTTCTATTGTCTGGACATAAAGCAATTTTTGTATGATTTACACATCGTGTATTATCGTAGGTCATTAATAAAAATTTATGAAGAAAATGTTTGCTACATTTAAAAATTGTAATTTTGACTACTGGGCATATGCTCGTGCTATGCACGTAGGAAATTGGATAATTACTTCTTGTATCATGCACGGTGAAGGCTTGCAATCTTAGGGTAGCTTGAATACGAAGGATAAAGAATATTTTTAAAGAAGGTCAATATAGTATGTATTTTTTCCCTGAAATTTTCATTCATCTTGTATTACGTATATGACTTAATTTTATTGTTTTTTGTAGTCCCTTGGTGTATTTTTTAGAATCTTCATTTGAAATGCATAGTTATTTTTTATTTTATTTTTTAACAAGTCAAAAACTAACCTCAAGAAAATCTATCACTTACATTGACTACAAAATTAATTCATTTAATCTCCTTAATTTTTTTCCTTTAATGTTTGGCTCTTGCATCTTCATCTTTTATTTAATATGGCGTAAGGATTAACATCCTTTGTAACGTCTACAATAATTATGTTCAAGAAGATGGGTTTGACCCTTATGACTCCCCTCAAATTATCAATTTCAATTCAAGAAGAAATTTTTGTACTAAAAGTTAGGCATAAACATTGCAAGTATTAAAGGCTGCGTTAACCCTAATTCCATGCTGAAAAGATATTACATGTAATGTAATACACAAAGAACAATGGCTCTTGAAGCCCTCACAGTTCGGTGTTCAGTGCAATTAACGTGCATAGTTAGTGTCCAATTCACCTGCTGGAACATTTTAGTTTCGTATGGGAAATTTATCTTTCATAAAATTGAGGGTGCGTTATAGGAATTGAGAAAATATTAAGGGCCCAAAATGAAATTTGTAATAACCTAATTGCAAGCATAATACTCTATGGATTTTTCCTATCAGTTTTTATCTTTGTACTGCCAAAATATAATTCTATTACAAAGCCTGTCCCTTTTTACTTTTTGAGACACAATATTTTTAACCTTACGTGATGTACTCATTTTATCCTTGGTCTTCAGGATTAAAACATACAGTCAAACCACGTTCATTTACTCATTTACTCTGCTTTCCTGATCAAATTAAATAGCTAGTCCCAAAATTGAATCAACTTAATTAGTCAGGGCTCGTATTTAATTGAGATTTTATAATACGATGAAACCTAGCATTTCTATCAATAAAATGCTGATTGACTCGAGGACCTTTGACGAGGAGAATATTCCTAACGAAAAAAAATGAAACAAAATAAAGTATAACAAACGAGGAGAATATTCCTAACGAAATAAATGGCTGATTCATATTGACTTACTGATAGATCGCACATGTATTATGTTGTTGCCAAATAAAGCTGCCTCTTTGACACTAAACTTTAACCTTTTTCTCTTTAACGTGAGTATTTTCTATAGCCATTCTACTAAAAGATAATGGCACAATTATATATTTTCATTACTCAAGTGTAGCAAAATCATTGAATATTGTAGTTAGTACAGCAGATATGGGAATATAAACGAACTTTGACATTTGTAAGCTCAGGACAGAGGATGGCCATTTTTCTTTTAAAAAAATTTTTTGAAACAAAATTTAAATGAGAAAGTGACATCAATCAAATATATAAGGGATATGAATCATACGATGTATTCAAACACTGCTAATGGCAGAAGCCGCTCCCTTTTTCTGAATCTCACTCTGGGAAAAAAGAAAAATCTGAATTTCGTTTTATTCTGGAATTGTATTTTTGCCTTACTATATCTAAAGGCGTTGAATTCGCTCAGTCTCTCAGTTTTTGGAAGAGATTTGCCTTTTTGCAGGAAGAAAAATTGATAGGTTGTTTAGATCATCTAGAACTCATCTGTGAGGGTATATAGAAGCTGCTTTTGCTCTCCAATTCTTGTTTCATCTAGGAAAGCTATGTCAGCTTCAGGCATTGCTTTTTGTTTCCTCAACCGTACAAGCTAAGCTAATTCTACTTTGGCATCAGGACATCTTTGCTCTGGCAAAAAATATTCCAGCAAATAGACCTGAAAATGTGTATATCGAGTTATTTTTTCTGGTATGGAATAAAACAACAGATGGTTATATTAGTAAACTTACCAAATAATATGCTGAAGAAATTAGGAAGATTGACGGGAACGCTGAAAATTAGTATACCCGCAATAGAAATGGGAATCTTGTTCAAGGACCCGACCAGGCTGCAATTGTAAATGAGGTATGTGTCAAACTGGTGGTCAGATACTAACACCGTCATTTTAGACGATAACCTTGTACAAAATGAGAGAAAGAGGATGCATAAACTAATAGAAACTGTGTTGCATTCTGAACCAGTTAGTAAAAGAGGAGACAAAAACATATACCGTGCTCTGATTTGGTCCTATATTATCAGGCTGAGGAAATATTGGAATAAGCTTACCTGATGTTGGGCATTGAAATTCAGGTATACAGTTAACGGAAAGAAGTTCAGGAATCATTCATGTTTAGTTGTGCTCATGTAATTAGGTTTCTAGTTCTACCAGGAAAAGAAAGCTATGCCCCAAGCATTCTTGAGTTCATTCTTCAGTCTACTGGAAATTATCAATCCTTCACACCATATCACTACAAATACTAATCTGGAAATGGACAAATCTAACCAAGCTCGTCATGGCTTTTTTCAACCATGTTGCTTACGGCCTTTTCTCTTAAGAGGTAAAGCTAAGAGGAAGAATCCAGTATGATTGTTTGAACGGTACACAAGTAGATATTTCTACTCAAAAGCACTCATTTGCGCCTAATAGATATTAGCAGTAGTTAACAAGATGCATTTGAATATCACGAATATTCCAGGATGACTTCATGTGAGTACCTGTAAGTGGTAGGACTAGTTTGATTTAAAAACCACATAGAGCTGAAGCTAATGGCAAGTCCAAGCAGCCCACTAGCTGTCGCAACAACCCAAAACATTGGCATCCTTATTACGTCCCTATAACAGTTGAAACAAAAGGCCTGTAAGTTAGCATGAATCTCTCTCTTTCTGCCAGGACAAATAATGCGCATATAAATAATACTGCTTATACCAGAGCTGCAAATATCAAATGATCAGAATTAAAGGATGGAGGCACATACGCATTCATTACAAAACTCCACTCATCGAACACAAGAATCAAGAAGATGGCAAATGGTAAAGATAACGAATTATTCAGCAACACCATTGAAACTTCATTCAGAGATCCAGAGTTTGTCAATTGCTTAGCTTTGTCCATAACTAGTCGCAAAGTAAGCTGTTGCAGGAAATTATGCAAAGTTACAGGAAGCATATTGCAGAATACTTCATATTTTTACTGTTGATGTCAGAATTTGTTACTTCGCTTTTTTATGAGGCATGCAGAAGTATACCGAGTAGCTGGCGGTTAAAATGCAGTTCAGTGTTTGCCATGCATACCCCGTGGCATCAAATGAGAGATCCGTAATTCCCCCGCTAATAGCAGAGATAATCTGCAATTTATAAAAGTAAAGCATTAAAGATTAAATTGCTAGCAATTTCAAATTGCTGATGGGATACACGAGCTGACTAGATGAAATTGCATATAGAAGAGTCTGAAAGCGCTTCTCCTAGCTTGATCTATAGTTGCATACATTAATTAAGCAACCTGAATTGTATGCCCCTGATTTCCTTTTCCTAACATCTTGCATTCTCTTCGCAAGAGTTTCAAGAAGGGAAAGGGTTAAACTGACGATTAAGGTTGGGAGGAGAAGAATAATAGTAAAAGTAGTTTTTTTATTAGCCGAAATTCAGTCTTAGCAAAAGAATTAGTGGAATCAATATCTGAAGTCAAACAGACGAAAACTTCCAATTTTTTTCAGTCTTATGGACAAGATACAAGCAGGAAGCAATAAGCTGATAATTGAGAATTACAGATAATCTGCCCTGCTGGAATGAATTGGCAATGCATTTAGAGCAATTTCATATTCTACAGGAATAATGCAACCAAACACTTCATCTCAAAATCATAACTGGACACCAGAGCTTCAAAGAATTGTGGAGCTAGGAAGAAAGACAATACCATAAGAAACATCGCAGTCCACACTTTGTGATTCTGACGTTTCCGGAAAAGATAAAATTCTCCAATTGCTGTTAAAATATTTGTCATATTCTTCAGGATTGTCACCATTGCAATATTTATGTATTTTAGACTGAAAAGATTCACAAGAAATATCCACGGTTCAATGACATGAATGATAAATATCCCTAAGAATTGTTTCTAATGTTTACAATGTTCAAATAATGCTTTTCCTGTTGTATCTGCCATTAAAGCAGCTCAGAGCTGAAATTCACGCATTTGATTGCACATATTTTAAGGCACTTGATGCAACAACAATGCTACCTTTTAGAGCATACCTATACATCCCAGATACGAGCATGCCGATGAAGATTAAATTAACAGGAATCCAAACTCTGATAAGCTTCCAATTTAGCTTCTCCACTGAAGCAGCTCCACAGAGACCCAAAACAATAACTACAACAGAACTGATTAAATTCTGCACAAATAATACAAAGGAATTAACTACCATCAAGGATCACTAATTGCTAATGAATACAACACAGCATATGGAGACTGTACATTGCAAAAATGAAAAATATTCAGACATCACATAGAAAAAATGGAATGGCATACCACTTAAATGAGACAGAGGGAAATGAAAAAATGGTGTAGATTTGTATCGCAACTTTATACTTGTATAAAAGACACAGAAAAATTGTAATTTAAAGATACCTGGTAAAACATGAGTGAAATTCCAGCGCTGAATGCATAACTAGATAGGATAATTTTGTTTAACAATATCATGCTGCAAGAAGAAAGGCAGTAAGCAGTTCCAGATAAGAGAGGTCCAGATTTTCTTCCAAATCCATATTCTCCCCTCTCATTCCCATTGAAGAAGAGACTTACTAATGTCACCTAATTCTGTACGATTCCCTTTGAAAAACCTGCTTGATGAGGAAAAGTTAACCTTTCACAAGTCAATCGTTTGTTCCCAAAGTTATGATTAACCTTTTATAAGTCAATTGATTGTTCCCAAAATCGTGATTTCAGAATAGCAAACCACTGGAATCCCTAGTGGTGAAGTGCTTCCCTATTTGCAATTTTTACTTGACACTAGGAGCTTTAGTTGATAGATGAAATTAGTATTAAAACCCAGTTTCGTATTTCTTAAAGAACTGAGGATATTCTTCGTAACGCAATGCAAATAAAACACTCGGATGAATATGTAGAATCTACGACAACACAAGCATTTATTTTTTAAAAATTAGAAAAAATGAAAGAAGAGCTATCAATTTCTTAACAAATGCTTACAGAAACATGTCACTTCCAAATCATCACTCGGTCCAAATTGAGAAAAGATCAAGAAAGCAAATAGCATTTCAATAAATATATACAAAAATATTGAAGTAATAAACAATTAGATCACTGTTTCTCAGAAAACCGACGTTCCAAAATAATCAGGTTCACATAAAAGATAACTATTGAATAGCACGTCATAATCTATAAGATGTACTAGAAATTTTCTTGCACTAATAAGAAAAATAGAAGTACGGCACCTGTCACTTGCTGCTCTACGTTGAATGCTTGATAGTCCATTACTAATTGACCAATCTCCCAGACTATGAAAACCATCTTGGATCTTGTGTACCACGTTCCTTCTATCAGCAAATCTTCCGTTCCCATCCAAGTGGTTTAGTGCCGGTTCCTTTCCGTCCTGGCAGATAATTAAGTCGAGCTTAATTTCAGATGACATGGAACCTTCTCTGTTGAAGAACAAAGAAACAAGAAAAACCAGAGAACCATGAATGGAGGACTAATCAAAAGACTAACATTGCAGTGAACATTTCCAGAGAAAAAAGTTTCATCTTTTTCAAAATTTTGCTATTATAAAGCCATCAATAAGATTGCAAAAAAGAATAAATTCAAAAAAATTTGTACAGTCTATTGAGTTACCTTCCAAAATGAGAAAATCAGCGAAAACAGTAAGTAACCCTCTTTCTCCTAAGACTTCAATTCACGTTTTGCCTTCAAAAATTCATCGCCTGATATCACAAACGCATCAGCGGATAGTTAAAACTATAAAAAGCAATATAGGATTAGAAACACGAAAGCTCCTGAAGACAGGCAAAATAAAGAAATTGAAGGAAAGTTCACAGACAGGGAAAAGGCGTGAGTTGAGTAAATAATCTTGAATCTTTTGCCAAAGCACGCAAAGGCTATAGTCCTCTAGAGAGCTGAATCATAAGAAGAATGCCGCGTGGATCTGACTGACTAGTACATCACAAACAAATCCTAGGGCCCTTTGCAGTTGTACTACTATTAAATACTCATGGAGAAGTACAGGAGGAAGCGAGATTCCAGGAGTGCAAGAACCGCCCAGAGTTGAAGCAATTGAATTCTTGAGATCGGAACAGAACAGTTTTCGAGGTTCTCCAAAGTCAAACATCTCAGAATATTACTACAATATTATTCATTATTTTCAATCTATACTTCAACTGCAATCTAGTGACCAGAAAAGGATAGGAGAATTCAGGTTATGTATGCCTTTTCTCTTCTGCGCTGCAATCTATTTGTATTTGTTCTGCGCGGAAAGTTGATCTGGCGCGGTTTCCGGTAGACCGCGCTTGAGTTTTTGTTGGGCTGGAGCCTGGATCAATAAAAGGCCTTTATACGCTGACTTTTGTGAATGGGTGACTTTGTTGGGCCGGTCCAGGAGTTGTAGTATGTATCAAAAATTGGAGGTGGATACTATGGTATTAGCAAGATTTTTGGCATAACCATGTGATTTCTTAGTTCAATTCACACATTTTTTAATTGAACTGTGCCGAGTTTTCAAAAAAAAACCTTGTCCCACATCGAAACTTTGAGCAAAAATGTGTTATTACTTAAACATCATGGTTCATCCCTTAAGTCAGCAATTGTCTTTTGAGATGGATTATAGATTTGGTTTAGGTCTTTTTTTCCCAATAGGCCTTGTGCTTGAGTTTAAAAAAAAATAAAATTACACATTTTTGTTATTTAAAAAAAAAAAGGCATATTAGATGTGATTTGAAGGCGGCCTTGATTGCCATTGCAAATACAGTTTACACTCAACCACATAATGAGTTTTACTTTAATAATTTTAGAGGCTTTAATCATACTATTTAAGTCTTTGAGATGATCATATATTATTTATGGTTAAAATAGCTATCTAATCATTTGCATAACAGCCTAAGAAACTGATAAGCGATAACATCAATATGATGGAACTGGACCCCTTTTTGCAAAAAGCAAAAGAACTTTATATTTACTTGCTGCCTCTTCCTTTTTGTTGAGGTATAAAAATATTTTCGTTGTATCCTGAAATCTTTGTAAAAATTTTTTTTTTTTTTGAACAAAGAAAGAAAAGAAATCTTTGTCAAAACTTACAATAAAATATGCATTTTAGGGGAAAAAGAGAATCAAATTAATCTGAATAGAGAGCTTAAACTAGATCAATATCTAAATCTTACCAAAAACATGTTAAAATTAAACTAATGTGCCAGTCATGTGGTGCTCATCCAAGTCCAAACCTTTAGTAAAACTACTGATAACCCATGATCCACCTACTCACTTATTAGGAAAAGTAAAATGTTCCCTATTTTCGGATTTCGATTTTCCCTACTTAAATGTGTAAATACCTATATTTTTCTTAAAAAAAGTAACCGCCATTATAAAACCGATATAGAAGAAGATGGATAGCTGAACTAGTTCTCTAGAAAAACAAGATAAAATGGTAGGACGTACAAAGTAAAAACAAAACTAGCGGTCCATTCAGATTCCTTTTTTTTTTTAATAATCAATTAAATTTGAAAAAAATTACAAAATAACTTTTTTCGGCCCATGAATTCTTCTTGTCTGGCACCAAAAATATTGAAATCTTTGAAGAAATGGTTTAATGGCATGAAATATTAATAGTATTAAGGTATATCTAATGCCATTCCTTTTTGGTTCACTAAAACGAACTGTATCAAGGTCTACTTGAGTTCTTAATTATGAAGCAACAAGCCATTTTTGAGAGATGTAAGCACGAATGTAAAAACTTAAATTGCAAGTCATCCTATCCTCCTAGGTCTCACAAACAGAAACCAACTTTTACCAAAGTTGTCGACATCCATCTCCAGTCTTCATCATCATACAACTTTGTGATAAAAGCGTAAAGCTCGATTCAATCAACAATAGTGAAGGTCAAACTTTTGTCTGTCCCACACATTACCATTTCCTTTCACTCTACTGACAGTACTAATCCAACCAAATAAGCCCAACATCATCATTCACTAATTCAAGCTTTGATTAAATTAATTTCTACAACATCCACACAGTAACCCCATAATTCACGCAGCATGGGATCAGAATTACACAGTATACACAATAACAAAACAAGGAAGCACAGCCCTTGGATTAAAAACCAACAACTCATCCTCTTCGTCCAATCTGGCATGGACCCCGTTTCCCCTACCCACCAACGAGTCGAAACCCGGATCCTGCTTGTCCGCATCCTCAGGGTCACACCCGATCCGACCCGCAATGACCCGGCAGACCAGCATGGCTCGCCTCACATGCATGAACTTGAACTCCTCCTCAATGTCCTCCGGGATCGACACGTGTGCCCTCCAACTGGTGGATAGCGTGGAGATTCCGTCCATCTTGGGCGAGAATCCACTTCTAATAATCCCACAAATGCTGCAGTACTGGTGGTTGCACAAGCTGGAATTACCATTTTGCCCCAGCTCGCATACGAACGTTGTACAATGAAACCTTAACAGCTCGTTCCCGTCAGCTATGCACCTCTCGTCCCGCCGTCGCACGGCGCCGTTTCGTGCTGCTTCTGACATCACGCCTTCTCTGAATTCCTCAAACCTCATTAGTATCTTGGGACTGCAATGAATCTTCAGGATCCGATGGACAATCGGGTTCTTAGCCCCGTCGGGCCAACCCGTTTTGAAAATGATATTGACGATATTTTTACCCGTATCGCCGTCAACAAGCTCCGAGACAGCGTGCTTTATGGACTGATGTTGCTCGAGAAGATTCGGGTTTTGGAATATTTCCCCGCAAATTGGGCACGGGTAGATGTCGTTTCGGAGAGGAAAAAAGTGTTGGTCGGAGGAGATATCGGATTCGGAAACGGGTCGGTCAGAGAGGAGGGTGTCGGGTGAGTTGAGAGGGATGATACTGATAATGGGGTGTGATAAGGATCTGGCAGAAGAGGACGGAGATAGAACAGGGGGGAGAGAAGATGTTGTTGGGGTGATAAGTTTGGAAGAGAAGATGCGTTTGAGGAAGGACCAAGAGGAGGAGACAGCCTTAGAGGGCGTGATTTTGAGACGAGAAGCAGTTGGTGGAGGAGACTCAGGAAACTGCTTGCGCTTTTTGGATTGCCGGAGGGAGGAAGCGGTGAAGATGAAACAACCAAGGTGGAGCAGGAGGAGAAGGAGTAGATAAAGGAAGTTGGACAAGAGTGGGCGTAAGCTGGCCATTTTTTATGTAGCTTGTATTAAGGGAGTTTGATCTTGATCATGTGGAGTGGAGTTTTCCAACTTCCAAACGTTTTGTCACCGTGAAACAATGTAGTCTGAACTTTTTGAGAGAGAGAGAGAGAGAGAGAGAGAGAGAGAGAGAGAGAGAGAGAGAGAGTAGGAGGATGATGATGAATGATGGGAGAAGAAAGGAAGTTGGTAGATGAAAGGAAGGATGTAATGGAAGAGAAGGTTGGTGGGGACGACAACGAAATATGACAGTTCTAGTTTAATTGATAAGAGGTTTTACTTGTGATCTATAATTCTGAGTGGCAAGTGATATTCTATCGTTAATTAAAAAAAAAAAAAAACCAAAAGAAAAAGCTGGGTAGGAACGTGGAAGAATAAAGCTAAAGCTAAGGGAGGGTGGGTGGAAGGCAACTTCATAGCGATTCGTATTCGTAGTTCTGTACTTCCTCTCTTCTCATCTCTGTTCATCTCTTCCCTCGGGGCGTCGCAAGTTCAAAGGCGACCAGTCCGGACCAGTTGAGCTCGATGTAACTGATCAGCATTATTGTGTAACTATTCAAAATTTTGATATAATTGTCTAGCGTTGTGGTGTAATTACTTTTACACAAAAAATAACTTCGTTTTTTTGTTAATTTTTAACCTTATTATTTGCATCACAACTGTCCATTTTTTCACTTCCAATCTAGACCATCAACTGGTCTGGATTGGAACTTGCGAGCCCCTCATCCCCTCTATCCTATCTGTAAATATAATGTAGTAGTAGTCGTGTTGAATGTGTATTGGCCAATAAAAATAATAAGCATTGAATGATTTCATTATTGAGCTTTATCAGATTTGTACCCTTTTTTTTTTATTTTTTTGGTGGAAGACGTCAATTTTGTTGCTTTTTTAGTTTTTGGTTCAAGAGATGATTCAGAAGTTTAGTAAGCCCTCTCAAAACTACCGCTGTTACTCTTGACATGTCAATTTGTTTCAATTCAAGTAAACTATAACAAAAAGTATACGAGAAATACTACTTTTTAAATCTGACAGAATACATTTTTCCGTCCCTTTTTTTATATTCTTTCTTTCAGAAGGGGATGGTGCGAAGAGAAAAAGTGATGGAGAATAAGTCTGATAGTTAGCAATGAACCAATACTAAGGACCAGCATTTCCTTATTGAGCATACATCCATCAATGACTAATATTTACATCGACAACGTAGTTTTTGTTTCATTGTTTTGCTGAAAGAAAAAAAGAAATGATCAATTCTGTTTTGGAAATCCCATAGGATCTTATGAATGTACGCTAGAGATAGATAAAAATGCGTCATAAAAGAATCTATTAGTTATATTGTCAAGTGTCTCTTCATTTCTCTCGAGGAGAGTCTAAAATTTTGCAGTTATGTTCATTATTTAGCTTGTTATGTTTCTATAAATTCTTGAATGGATGAAGAGATGACACATAAAACTCCAATTCTCCTTCCTTCAAAATCAAATGAGGCCAATTGTATCTTCTGCTTCATAAACTGAACGCGCATCTCGAAGATATATAACTCGCATCCTTGTCCAATTCGCTAACTTCGCTCTTCTTTTGGAATTTTTTGAGAGTTAAATTCGAAGACACTGTATTAGTTAGCACTTAGCACATTAGTGAATAGATTTCAATTATTAAATTAACATAAAAAGAAAAGAATATATGCTTACTATAGCAGATTTTATTCTTAACTTTGAAGTAAAAAATATTGCAAAAGTGCGTGATCAGACCAAATTATATGTATTAGTTATGTGCGACATAAATATTCTCTGTTGGAGAGGAATTTGGTGCAAGAAAAATTTGAATGTTAACAGGGAGACAAAATATATAACAATTAAATTTTTTTCGTAAATTGAACTTTAGATACAATCCTTATAAGCTTCAAAAACACAATAATGACATAAAAGAACAAATTAGTCATATATAAATTGTCACAAAACCAGAAGGGAACTAAATTGTCCTTGTGTTTGCCGTAATTTATAACTTTGGAACTAAATGGTACGGTATTCATAATCTCAAGGTGGGTCACATGATTCTAATTTCTAAGGTAACTAATAACTTTTCTTTTTGGACGGGCCAAAGTATATAGTATGCTTTGTTTAGATGGCCAATGTTATGAATTATGATCTTCTCTCACCCGATGAAAATTCTTTCTTAGCCTCATTGTCCCCCATTCAACTCTATTTGCTTTTAGAAAGATGAAACTGTTAGGATGTACTAAAATAAGTTAAGTATTTATCTGACCACCTGTGAGAAAAAAAAAATCAGGAGCATCCTTTATGAAAGCTCCAAATGATTTCTTAAAATTGGACCAGGAAAAAGAACTTGGTAATTATGAAATCCGCGTACCCATTTGAATAGTTTTCAAGCTTAGCGCCCTAGTCCAATAATGAAAAAAAAAAAAAAACAAAAACTAATAGTAGTGGCTAAAATTATTGATACCACTTGTGATGAGCTTACTAAGGCGGTCTTTGCGATGAATGTCGGGTTTCTCAATTTTAACATTTGAAGTATCATATTTTTGTGTCAATATTTTTTAGCAGTTCAAGTGCTGTAAAAGAACTGAACATGTCATTTTCAGTTACGTTAAGAATAGGGCGATTAAGCGATCCTATACCGTCCATCCGAGGTAACGTTGGGTTTTGATTGACAGAAATGGAGTTGCATATTAGCTAGTCAGTTACTAAGCAATGATGTTTTTTATTCCAACAGAAAACAAGAGGTCAACGACAGTGTAAGAGAGCTGGAAAAAACTTGACTAAGGCCAAAGTAAAAAACAGAAGCTTTCTTTACCATTCTTTTTTTTGCTTTTGGAAGCTTTACATGTATACGTCTCCTTTTTCTTTCTTTTGGTTGGCGCCACAGCCACACAGCAGAAAGCTGCCGACAATGTTCAGATTAATTACTGTTTACTAGAGATCAAAGGATGGTGCTTCTTGCTTTTTTGTGTTGGAGACATGATTTCGAAGACTTAAAGAATAATGCGTTTTGTTTTCTCATTTGGAGCAGAGACATATGGGGGACGCATGGATAATGAAATTATAATTTACGTGGCAAAAGAGGAAGGACATCAGAGGCCTACCAGTACCACCACTACACCGTATCAGCCACATTCTTCATCATTGCATCATTGGTGCTCCTGTGCGTTCCTCTTTGTATTATGCATGTAAATGCTAGTAAGTCTTGAGCTTTAGGACAACCCTAGATAATTATTGAAGACATTATGTCACGTGTCAATGGTAACTGAGGAAGGTGTCAAATGTAAATTACTTCATTCCGGAAGGGTTAGTATTTTTATTAATTAATAATGGATTTTGAATGGCATTTCCCAAATTTAATGCAGATCCATGAAGTATTCTTTGATGGGGATGGAAGGGGAAAAAAAGAATCTAAGCAGTATGGAAGAAATACTTGTAAAATGCTCTGAGTGAGAGATAAGCTCATAAGTCATGATCAAAGATCCATTTTTCAGCATATTATTTTCCTAAAGTCCCATTAGTGTTAAAGGATAAGAAAATTAATTCCCACACGGCAGGCATTATGAAATTGCTCGTGGCATTATCTAGTTTTGCTGTGATTATATATGAATGAAGATCATAACCAGGCGGGACAAACTTGAGTGGATCTCTCTGATTAAGCATCATGCTCGTGACCCACATATTACGTCCATCAAACCAACAAAAATCCACGGATGTCTTGGTTGTAATTTGTGGCCCCTACAAGACTATATCTACGCAGCTGATTTGATTATGCTGTCTTGTACATTGAAGATGGGAAAGGACACTGCAGACTGGAGGAGGAAGAAAGTTGGCAAGGCTCTTATGTTTATTATAGAGAATTTATGCTAAAACTGTGAAGTTTCAAGTGGGTTATGAATTTTAAGGAACACCTTCTGATTTTTTCAGTGCAATATTGGCCATGAAAATAAAAGGATCTTCTAGAGGAAGGGACAGATGACTGAAAAATGACCGACAAGATTTTTGGCCTTTTGCACGAAATCGCATATCAAAATTTTTTTAGTATTCTAATGATACTTGACTAAAATAAGTGTCTTTCTCCGAGAATTTAGCTTGGTTCAATTAAATTTTAGGAGATGCTAGAAGTGCAATTACCACGGGGTGAGATACTGTAGGCCAATTGCTTGAATTTGTTGCAATGCGGTCAGATTTGTGTGAGACAGATGATATGAGACATGGACATGGTCAGTGGTGGTATGTGTTTGGCTCATAGCATTGGCCACTTGGATGTATGCTAATTTTGGATTTTCTTCTCGTCCTTGCTAACTAATGCTTTATCAATTTTACCAACCTTTACTTTTCTTATTTTCAATTATGCCCTTGCATAGAAGCTCTTATACAAGCCAAGCTATTTTTCTTTCTAAACATAGATTTCCCTTGTACTGGAAAGGGAATTTTTAGTCCAAGCTACATTTTTAGCGTCTAAAAGCAAGGAGTTGTTTGGTTTAAATTTCTCAATCATTATCGCTATGAATATTATTGGTTGTACTATGAGTATAAGTTTTAACAATTCCCCAACACATTTGGTTTTATAATGGAATGGACATAAATTAATCGAAAGGGTTAACTTGTTTGATAGGATATTATTTTGGGAGAATTATAAAGATCTCAGTTAATCACTTTCATTTTGATTGAAGGATAGTGAGAGTTGTTTTCCAAATATCAACAATGAATGTCACTACTGCTAATACTTAATTCCCCTAAACCAAACAACCCCTAAGTGTGCATCAAGAAAATGATTTTTCTGAATATAATTCTTTCTCATTTAATTTCAAGTTCCAGTTAGGCCCCACTAATCTAGTTTGTTTTCAATGAGATGAGACAACCCTCTAACTATGGTTAACATATCATTACCACATTTATTAGATTTGGAAGTTAGAAAAAACTGGAACATTGTGGTATTATGCTTGTAAGGTGGAAACATGGGTTGGGCTATATATGAGTTGGGCTCAACCAAACTCAAATAAAATAAATATAACTCGTTCATAAGTGAGCTTGATCTCTTTTAGAGTTGGGCTCAACTGAACTCAAATAAACTTAATCTAACTCGTTTATAAGTCCAGCTTGATTTCTTATTCGACTTGAGCAGGATTTCCTAGTCGAGCATATCTCTTTTATTTTGATCAATAAATCAGACACATACTAATAAGTAGCAAAAGAAAACCTCAATTCTTCCAGTAACGCTACTCCTCGATCTACATTTTAATATGAGCAATTAAAGAACAAGAACATCAAGTGCCAAATCCTACTTTGACAGATTTAAGGATCAATATTAACAAAATTAAGGACATGGGCAATAAAAACAGCTACATATTTTAACAACATTTGAATTGCATGAAATTTATCAACTGAATGAGTATTCTTCGATTCTCAATTGTTTTTCAAAAGATAAAGACAGATAAGACGAAACATAAACATGGTCAACATATTTTCTTAGCCTCCTGGACTTAACCTATGATCTGTACTATATATAGCCGCGACCATTTCTAGTTGGTCCATCGACGTAGTTCTTACGATCCAAGCCCAAGAACTCATCTGACTGAATTGGAGTGTTAGGCTTTGGTCATCAGTCCCTCAAACTAGAAATTAAAAACTCATATCCAAATCTCTTATTAATAGACGATTCTTAACAACAATGGTAATTCTCCAGTAACAATAACAACAATTGTATGTAAGCCTCCATTAAAGGGCAGTATGTGAAAATTATTGTAAAGCTCTAATGAAGTTAGTGCCAATTAGATAGATTTTGGACCCATACCTCCACCTCCAATTTTGTATGGCAAAGAGTTTGGGACTTCACTCAATATACTATTAGAAGTCCCACGTTATTTGTGTGAATCAACAAACATGGTAGTACAAAAGTAATTAGTCAAAAAAAAAAAAAAAAAGTAGATAAGTAATCTTCCACTTTTTTCTAAAATATTTTTTTCCAACCAAAAAAAATAAAAAAGTAAATTTAGAAGAAGATAGAGGGACGGCGTCGTATTTGTCATAACGGTCAGTGCCCCCACGAGACGCCTTTATCCGAATCAACTCTTGTGACAGGTGTCCAACCCAGAACCAGTGCCCCATAAATATCCCGCCTCTCCTTTCCCATTTCTCCGCTCCACAATTCCGCCAAAAATCTTCCTTCCAAATCAAGACAACTGAAATAATCTCTTCTATGCTCACAGCACACACACAGATATACCCAGAAAAACACGCACGAAAACACTAATAAGGCCGATTCCGCAGAAGCGCTGTCGCTATGGCGGCCAGAGCTTCTCTCATCTCCTTCCACTCCCCTCCGAATCCTATACCCCACCACGTTTCACCCCATAATATTCCCTTTCCCACACCAATCTGGAGTTCCGATTTCACCTCCCACGCCACGACTTATTTCAGGCTTCGGGTTCTGTGTTCGAATCGTGTCAACTACCCAAGTAGTAGAAAAGCTAGTGGCGTTGATGATGATTTATTAATATTATCAAGGAGAAAGAGAAAGAGTTGGCAAGCATGGACGGACGTGAAATCGAAGCCATACGAAGTTGCGGATTCTGAGCGGGACTCGATCAAGTTTAAGAATATTGCTTTAAAGGACGCCGTTTTGAAGAATGGAGAGAATATCATTGCTGAGAATTCGACTCGATGGTGGAAAATGGAACAGTTCCCCAAGCGTTGGGTGATTGTGCTCCTCTGTTTCTCAGCTTTTCTGCTTTGCAATATGGATAGAGTAAGCTGCTGCTATCCTTGGACAAATATTTTGAATTGTATCGGCCTTGGATTGGACCAAATGTATCATTCCCGTATTGTCCATTTCAAATCTTGCGATATATTAAAGTCAAACGTTCATCTTCTGGATAGAGGATTAAAACGATTAATTTTTGTTAGCTATTTTTAGTTGGGAACTTTAAGCAGCTTGTGTTATGCAGGTTAATATGAGTATTGCTATACTTCCAATGGCCTCAGAGTTCAGTTGGAGTCCGTCCACAGTTGGTTTAATACAGTCTTCGTTTTTCTGGGGTTATCTTCTCACTCAGGTATTTCGAAGGATTCTCTTAGAGAGACAATACTTCAAGCCTAGTTATCTGAAGCTTGTTCTGATTTAAAGCAGGGATCGAAATTTTTTTCGTTGCATACTATGTATTCTTAAGTTTACTTCACACATGTATTCTATGATATTGGTTGTTTCACTATTTGATTCTCTGCACCTTTTAGCTTTTCCAAACTTTAGCTGCGAAAGCTATATTGTCTTTATCAAATGTGAACTTGAATCCAGGTTGCTGGAGGTATCTGGGCAGACACTGTTGGCGGGAAGTTTGTCTTAGGATTTGGTGTGGTTTGGTGGTCTATAGCTACAGTTTTTACTCCAATTGCGGCAAAGCTTGGGTTGCCTTTTTTACTTGTCAGTCGTGCCATCATGGGTATTGGTGAGGTCTGTCTTCATTTCTGATTTTTGCTCTTATTCAAAGTTTATCTTTGTTTTCAGTTACAGAAGACAGAGTCCAAAAAGGATTCACTTGAAACTTGATTTATCTGTAATTATGCAAGTCTTGAGCACTGATTTCTTTTATTCGCAATTCCTTTTTTTTTTTTTTTTTTGAGATTTTATATCTGCTTCCAAATGGAGAAGTGGTTCTCAACTTGACTTTGTTTTGCGTTTGTCTTTGTGCTTCTCTTGCAGGGTGTTGCCATGCCAGCAATGAATAATCTTCTCTCAAGGTGGGTTCCTGTAGCCGAGAGAAGTAGATCGTTGGCTCTAGTGTACAGTGGAATGTATCTAGGATCTGTGACTGGACTGGCCTTTTCTCCATTATTAATACATAAATTTGGATGGCCATCTGTATTTTATTCTTTTGGTTCTCTTGGTACAGTTTGGTTTGCAGTGTGGCTTAATAAGGTAACTTTTGAAATTTTAATTTGCGAACTTTCTAACATCTTTAGTGCGTTTCAAGCTTGTCACAATAATGGATCCTTTCCGCTGAAGAATTAGAAATATTATCATTGTTGTCTTGAATTCCATATAACATGTTTGATGATGCAGGCACACAGCACTCCTCTTGAGGACCCTGAGCTGCGTCCTGAAGAAAAGAAGCTGATTTTGAGCAATAGCGTGTCCAAGGAGCCTGTTAAATCTATACCTTGGAGAGTTATTTTGTCAAAATCTCCTGTTTGGGCTCTGATAGTTTCGCATTTTTGTCACAACTGGGGAACGTTTATTCTTCTTACATGGATGCCTACATATTATCATCAGGTACAATTACATTTATTTGCAGCCTCTGGGGCTACTATTCTAAAGCCTCAAGTATTTCCTTCTAAGTTTGCCATGATAGAATTTTCTAGGACTTTGATTTTATCACCCTGCCTCTAGAAGTTAGTAGGCTTAAAGTTTCCATGGTTATTGCTTGACACTAAAATGCTTGATCTGATTTTCTAGACTGAAGAAAGGGGGAGTTTTATGACCGTTAACACTAAACAAGAAAAACTGAAATTTCAGTAATTGATTGTGGAGCTCAATTTTCCTCAATGGCTGGCTACGTAAATTCCTGAATGCGTTTTAGAGTCTATGCCAGTCCTTCTAGAATGTCTTCAAGCACTGATCCCTTTGAGAGTTCTTTTTACCATGTCTTTTCTGTTCTTTTTTACGATCTTACTTGTTTGTTCCATTTACAGAACTATGAAACTGAAATGCATAACCTAAATGCTGTTAATATCATGATATTTCTTAGTTAGAAATGAAGCTGCTAGTCATCCTCCTTTCTTTTTTTTTTTTTTAATTTTCTTTCAGTTTTTGTTAACATAATATTGGAAGCCATAGCACAATTCACACTGGGTTTATACATATCTAAAAATAGCAATCATCACTTTATTTAGCAATCATTAGGTTATTTATTTTGTGAGTGACAGCTAACTCATTCACACGATTGTACTGATTGTTAATAAATTCTGTTGTAGGTGCTGAAGTTTAATCTTATGGAATGTGGCACGTTCTCAGTCGTGCCTTGGCTTACAATGGCCTTCTCAGCAAATGTTGGTGGGTGGATTGCTGATTCTTTGGTGAGCAAAGGTGTATCTGTGACCGTGGTTAGAAAGGTGAAGGATTATGAATGGCCTTTCCTTCCGAGACAGTGCAGTCAGAATAATCTATTGTAGTTTTGCAGTTTAATGCTGAACTCTTATTTGTTCTGCAATCTTTGTACAGATTATGCAAACAATTGGATTTCTTGGCCCTGCTTTTTTCCTAACGCAGTTGAGCCATGTTGATTCTCCTGTAATGGCTGTTTTGTGTATGGCCTGCAGTCAGGTTTGTGCTTACATTGAGATGAAATCAAACATTAGCTATCTTCACTGTTAAAAAGTGGATCAATTGGGGTTTTCGACTTTTAAATTACTATAGATCTTGTGTCTACTCATTGTTATTTGCTTGTTCCAATCTGAAGTTAGATGATTGTTATTTTTTTCCCTTCCCTTTTTTGTGTTCTGAATCCTTTTTGCCATCCTGCAATTATGGTCACTAATTTAGTTCTCTCTTTTTTGTTTATCATTATTTCTGAAACAGGGTGCTGATGCTTTTTCACAATCTGGTTTGTATTCTAACCATCAAGATATAGCCCCCCGCTATTCTGTAAGTATTATATTTACCATTCCTAGATTAAATTAAAAGCACTTGCCAATGGATAGAGCATCTGTCATAATACCACATCAATCATATAGTTCACTTGGCACTAAAAAATTTTCTCTTCGTAACCTTTTAGGGGGTGTTGCTCGGTCTATCAAATACTGCTGGAGTGCTGGCTGGTGTTTTTGGAACAGCAGCAACCGGTTATATTTTGCAACACGGTATCCTCTCAACCTTGTTAAACTTTGGTTTTTGTGCCCTCAGAGGTGTAAGATATTTCGTAGAGTTCTGGTGAATGAAATTGGTTGGTGTGATACAGATGCATAAATTAAGCACGCTCCATCTTTCTGGTTCACTGTCCTACCTTAATGTAGAATCATTGTGGTTAATCCCACTAAGACAACGTCATATTGATTAGAAGGCAAATATTATGATTCCAGTACCCTAATTGTTTCCTGTTGCCTCTTTTCTGGGCTAAAAGCACCATGAACTAACTAGGTTATATTTCCCCATTTGTTTAGGTTCTTGGGATGATGTCTTCAAGGTCTCAGTTGGGCTGTATTTGGTTGGAACCGTGGTATGGAATCTGTTCTCAACTGGGGAGAAAATTCTAGATTAAGAGCCCATTTAAAATAAATGGGAGTATACAGACGCTCAAGTGTCAAACAAAACAGTCACGCGGATAAAGGTGCTAAGCAGAACCAATGATTGCTAGAATTTGGATTCAGACTGGAGGATGCAAAGACTTAATTTGATTCAACGTGTAAAAATGCTCGGACTTCCGTTGTGTGCCAACCCAGAGGGAAGTTGATGTGACACACAAATAACGTATAGTCATAGCCTTTTTAATACACGTAAACAACTTGTATATGTGATGTGTATAGCAGCACTCATCAATTTTGTTTCTGAATATCCAAATTTTTAGTTTATAACATAACAGATATTCTTTCAGTTCAAGACAACTAAGGCTGACTATTCTTCTGGTTCATAGTTCGCTGATGTTGAAATTTTCAAGTTTTTATTGGTACACGTAACGTAAACAACATAAAATCCGGTTCCCCTCAAACAAAAGAAATAACGGTATGTAGATACTTCCAATTCGATTTCCTCCGTATACTGCCTTCATCAGATTATAAATTATGGTAAAGCCTTAGTTCTCTCAACGACTGAACTCAGCATATCTTTCTTTTTACTGTGGGTTTGTCAGGTTAGAGTAGCCATAGTCGATGTGTTTATAATTTCGTGGTTTCACAGATGTACTGTTACCACACTATATGTTTGCCACGTGTCAAATTTTTAGCCGTAACTGCTGAAGATGAGCTCTCCCATCTCTATTTTTCCTCCCCATCAATAAACAAATGAAGGGCAAAATAAGAGGGAGACGATCAAATGAGGATAAGCCACTTGTGGAGAACTCGTGTTATAAACACGTACATGTAATTCTCTTCACAAACATTGTTTCTCCAATCTCCTTTCCTCATTGACTTCAATCGTCGAGACCGGAACAAAAAACAGCTAATTGAAATGGCTTCTTTGAACCTGTTTTTTACTCCCATTGCTAATGCTCTCCCACGAAGAAGAGTATACACAGCAGCCACGGCTGCAAAGAGCTCTGGTGGAAGCAGCGAGGAGAAAGGGCTGCTGGATTTTATTCTTGGGGGTCTACAGAAGGAAGATCAGCTCTTGGAAACTGATCCAATCTTGAAGAAGGTGGAAGAGAAAAATGGTGGCCGCAAGAATTCTGTAACTGTGCCACCTCCTAAGAAGAAAAACGGCGGCTTTGGACTTGGAGGTCTCTTTGCCAAGAATGAAAAATGACCGCGCTCCTGTCAGTTCACTTTTTCCATTTTGTTTTATTAGCGTTGAGCCTTTGATATTTGTCAAACGCTAAGATCCCATATTCTTGTACCAAATTTATCTTATGAAATTTCTTCATGATTTAGTTGCAAAATGTAATTTAGGACGTATTAGATCAGTTTAACTATCTAAAAGAACCAAAATCTACCTTCGTCAAGATCTCATAAAATGGCAGGTCGTGAATTTTATTTGCATTAAGCATTCGCGTAGAGGCAATTCCATTATGTTGGGGTGGGGCGTGTGAAGTAAGCCACTGAGGCAGTTCATGAACGATAAATGAAACCCCAAAATGATGTAGTCTTAGTGGATAATTATCTTTCTAAATAGTGCTATACTATTCATGCACAACTACTATTGATTTTGTTAATCAATTGTTAGTTTTCCAGATACAGTCAAGGCTATAGTACTCTGTTATGCTGTCTCTACGGAATGCTTCATCCGTCAATCTTAGGCCAGAGTTGTGATCTCAATACTTTTTAATAAGTGATTATGATCTATAATTTGTAGTACACAAAATCAGATTATATGATTGCAATTACGGAAGTTAAACCAAAACTTAAAAGTTTCAGAGCCCGGAAAACAAAAACATTTAACAGTTTTGGAGGAAGATGAGAAAGATTTTAACCTCACAAAATTAACTGGACATCTCACATCCACGAGAAGATTATTATTGTTGCTGCTTTCTGATATGCTGCGTTGCTACTTTATACAGTTGAGAATCTTGTCTTTCTCAAATGCAGAAATGGAAGGAAGGGCAGAACCTCCACAAGAACCTAATAGGATTACTAATCATTACATATCATAATTAGATCCATAAGCGGCCGCCAATAGGCTTTTATATTATGGGCCTTTTAGCCAAAGTAATGGGGCATACTTTAATCTGTCCTTATGTATTTCTAGTGATAGTTTTTGTCACAAACCATCATACCAATAGACTAAGCTATCAATGAAGTCTGTCCTCAACTAATTCAAGAGGATGTACTATAATCTTCACAACAATGCAACCAAGATGAAGAGAATTCAGAATGTTAAACAATACACATATTGTTCTAAACAATAACCAGCAGTTTAATATATTATCCTAAAAGTTAAAAGGGAACAAAAATTCTTCAGCTCTTCCACTATTACATATATGTCAGTAAAGAGCATCATATTCAGCAAATTTACTACCGCTTTTATATATATATATATATATATATATATATATATATATATATATATATATATAAAGGGTCCTCTTCTTCCAATGTATCATTACACTTGTTGGCACTCCAACCACAATACTTCTTCACTTGCTTCTTATCCTTATATTTGCCACTCTCCCTTGTCTCCACCCCCTCCTCCAGCTTCCTAGTAGGAGTGGAGAAGGGCGAAAGAATTGGTAAAGGGCAGGGTCTCTGTTTTTGCTTCCGAAGGAAGGGGATGAATTGGATGGAGAAACAACCGCTGTAATTCTTGAAAGGGGTTGGAACATTTATTACCACCAAAAGAAAAAGGTAAAGATGGAAAATGAAGGGGAAAAGGTTTGTAAAATGTGGCAAAGGCGGTTGAGGAGTACTTATTTAGGAAGGATGGATTTGGTTTGGGATGCAATTTTATGTTTCTTTGTATTTTTTCCCCCGAATTTATTAATTATTAAAAGCATTCAGAATAAAAAAAATGCTATAAATAATTTACGAGTAACTTCTCGTGTCATATATTTTTTTTTTTTTGAGATGCTGTCAAATTATAAATTTGTTTAGAAAGACCAAAAATTGAAAAAATGTTTGGACCTCATTTATCGCTTGGGCTTTAAGGGGTTAGAAATCGGGATGGTTTTTGTTCAAGAAATTGATAGCATTGGGAAGTTTCGGCATTCAAGAAGAAATTCCCACTTTATTTAATCTGCATTGTTAAAAATTTCAATGTTTATATATAGCAAAATCTGCCAATAATTGTTCTTAAGCCAATCATTAAGGTTCCAGGTATGCATTTGTCTACCTATGAAAGAAAAAGTAGAAATAGTAAGTTTTATCTTGCAGCTTTACTTTTTAGGTTGTTGATCCTTTGTGACATATGAAAGACATAATTTTGACAAAGATGGATTTCGTTTTCAAGAATGATCATTTTCCAATTTCAAAGCTGATCAATACTAGAGGACCGATCTGAAGTTGACTGATGAATGTAAAACCAAAGAGAACCAAACACACTAGGCGTTTGGCAATGGGTAATTATGAGATGATTGATACTCGTTAGAGCCACAGTCACCACAACCTGAATTTGGGTTCGTAAACCTAACATCAACTTGTGGAAAAAAAGAATATTCGTTAAATGCTGCCACTGGCTAAATTTCATATTGTCTGATTTGGCTAATCTTTTCTCATAAATCTGAGAGTAGCATTTTTATCAACAAAACATATCAAATCTGCCCCGTGTAAAATGCAACTGGGCAACAACACCGCCAAAAGCAAATGCAGGACTGTTAATTAGATAGGTGACCAATTTAACTATGGACAAACAAAGAGGACGAGCATGCATCTTCATCGCGTGAACATATGACATGGACCCGTCACCGATACCCTGAACTTTCATCCATTGGAAGACAGACAGGTATGCTTAGCCTAATTATACTATGACAAAACCTTAAGAAGACTGCCATACAAAATCCTCAAGATTTACAAACACATGCTATGGGGCTTCTTTAAATTTGGAAACAGTATCATGTGGTTTAGTCAATGGTTCACTGGAGCAGCCGCGGAAGCAAGGCGGGGCAGGTGGGGGCAGCCACACCCCAAATCTCAGACTCAAGTCCTGACTAAGCAACTATCACTACTAAGGATGAACCCAAATCTTGCTACTTGTGCTGTGCCATGGACTTGAGAACAATCCTAACTGACAGCAGTTACAGCAGTAATCTTGACAATTCTTCAGCAAGAAGAGATCATTGATGGCTAATTAAGTAATTGAGGCTGAAAAGTTGTCAAACTTGCAATCATTTCTTGCTTATAGTAAGCAATACGACAATAGCATTTGTACGCTAAAACCTTGAACACACTAATGTCCAAGCTGCTCGTGCATTTCTAGAAGGCACACTTCTTGATGAATCTTCAAGAATAACTTGAGAATTACACTGCCAACCATACGGTCCATACCATATACCTTTTCAATTAAAGGTACAAAAAGAGAAATGAAAAGCAAAAAATAGCACATATTATGCATACATGTGAACTTTATGTAGTATTATACAATATTCAACCACCACTCTACGGACCATAGTTAGGCCATAGCCCTCAAACTAACTACCAGAAACATGACAGCACACTCGAAATGATTGTTGCATTAGTTTTACGCTCTAGTAACACAGCTAAAAATGTCGAAACAATTTCTAGTTTCTCCTGGTCTTGTCACAACAAATTAATGAGGAAGCAACAACCAATTACCGGAGGAACAATGCTTGATTAAGCCACAAAATTCTAGGATCTAAATTATAGTGCAAGATCTTCATAAGAAGCACTCAGCGTCTATTGAACAGTAGAATTGGATCTTGGCAATGAAGAAGAAGAGTTAATAAACTCGATGCAATCGTCTATAGCCTCAGCTCGGTGAGAGTCAATTGGAGCAACACAAGGTTTAGCTCTTTCTGAGGAATTAACTTTAGGAGAACACCTCCTTGGAGACATCATTCGCAGCACTTCCACCATCTTCCCACCAAGATGTTTAAGATACTTCAGGGGAGATAATTCTCTCTTTCTAGGCATCCTGAATTTGCAGCTTCTTGTGCATCTTGTTGGATTATCTTCTTTCTTACGAGACTTTTGTTTTTTAAACTCTGCCTTCGGATTCTGATCAACAGTAGTAGTACGTGATCCAACACTTGCTCGCCCATTGCTTGCTGCAGACATTGAGAAGAACCAGTCCTCTTATTCTGGTGCTCAGAGTGAGAAGTTAGAGCTGGAGAAGTGAAGTAAAAGAAGAAAGCAAGTGTATAGAGTTTATATAGACCTGAAAGGTGAAATGATGTGCTTAAATAGAAGTTGAATATACTTTTTGAAAATAAAGGCGAGAACTCAGAGACAAAAAGGTTACTGCACCCTTCGACTGTGAAGAAGAAAGCATACTCAATAAAAAGTGATTGCAAATGTGCAATCGTCTCAATAACAAGTTTCAAGAAGGATCTTAACTCATAAAATCCTCCTAAACTCCTAATATTAATTGCATGATTTAGGATTCAATCAGCTATATTTACTTACTACTACTATTGCTAAAAGATTTCAAAGGTTCTTGGAAGAGGACCTGTCAACCTACTGTGAAATCTGAGAACCCTCTGGTAGGACCTTTTCCAATCATTGTATGCCGTGCTTTACGTTCAAGCCATCAGAGAGAATTGGTCAAAACAGATGCTATAATTATAGCGTAATTAAACCAGAACCTGCCCTTCATCTTCACCTATCTAAACCACCAGTTTCATGGCCTACCCTTGTGAGAGTTAACGTCGCCTGGATATATATAGATCAAGCAAGTGGTTTGTCATTAGGCAGATGGTTTTAATACTTGGAACTGAACTATCTATACAATCACTGTATTTTACTTATTTATTCTCAAAATTTGTCCGAAGATTTTTTTTTTCTCGCTTAGTTTACGATTCCATAAAATTTTCAGTTGAGGTAAGGAAGATTATTCTGGATTATTGCAGCAAAAGAATTAATGCATTAAAATTCCAAACCTTTCAGCTATTTGGCTTAGCTCAATACCAAATTTAAGATTTTATTTGAAGAAGACCTTTTTCTTTTGTGATTTAAGAAATGTACGTAAAACATTACGAGGCAGTACCCAGAAGACATCTAACCAAACCCACTCAAATGTGAACAAATTCTAGCCATGGGCCTGTTAATGGCATAATTACAAAATCATATGTTGGAATATATTAGTACGAAAATGAAAGCTAGATAACTGGATGGGCCATTCAGAGATAGAAAAGAATTCAGTAAAAGGTTAAAAGTATCAAAAAGGAATTGCCAAGAAGAGTAGTGTGGGGCTACAGCAGAATTCCACCAGAGGAATCAAGCTTATAGCCTGTTGTAACCTTCTCCAATGGTTAAAGATAGGAGAATTGCGACCAACCAACTTTCGGTAACGTATCTCCAAGTGGCAGAAAAAATTTTGATTAAAAATTTCTCACAAATCTGTGCAGATTTTTCTACAAAGCAAACCATTTTCAAACAAAAGAAGGTGATTCCACTTAATCAAACACTTTTCTGAGGAAAAGAAAACCCCAGTTGATCAATCTTTCGGTAATCTGTTCCAGTAAAAATATTATCTTAACTCAGTTGCATTCCAAGACAGACAATGACTCAGCATCATTTGAAACAAAAATTCCATATCAAGTAATTTGCAGAGCAGCTCCAGAACTATACTACCAGGCAGAATATAATGGAACGGATGCTTGGTTGTGGATTTCACCAAAATCTCCAATTTAGCAAATTAGATAGACAGTTCCTTGATGCCTGATTAATTTTCAATAGTCTTCTGTCTAATCCTTTTTCCACTTTTACGTAAAAGCTATAAGAACACAGACCGCTCAACAACCTGCTTCTAGAAAACATTAAACCTCCAAGTTTCCTGTTAACTATATTTCAATGCTGCCCAGTGAAGAACAAGTACAGGAAGCCTGAAACAAGAAATATACAAGACCTGCGCAGAAGAAAAGTTCATTTACAAATTTCCTGTCACAGTAACATATAATTAGTTCAAGGCTAACATAAGGACAGTACAGAGAATTCATGCAAGTCTCTAAATCTTGTACCAACCAATGCACCTTTGCAAGGAAGAAATTAGGTAACCTTATGCCAAAACTCCAGATGTTATCTTCATTACAGCATTCACAATGGAGTTGGACCCAGAAACTGACTCGACACAAGTGGCTCATTGAAAACCTGTAGAATATGTCTTTTAACACATTCCAATATTCAGATCATTGGATGAACCATTACGTACCAACATTCAATTAAGATTCTGCACATGCTTGATCCTTTGAGTAACTCTGTCAACTTCAGTGCCAGCACCCAAACAAATGACTAGTCAATTAAAGACAGATTACAATGAACTGGCAGGGAAAAAAAAAACGACACCACTACTATGCTTCACATGATCTGCTACATTTCAAAAACCTAAGTTCAATATGTGCAAATATGTAACCTCTTTTCATTTATAGATTCTCAAAGCTCATTTTTCACCATTCATGACAAGTAAAACTTCAGCACCAGCTGCCATGATGTAATCCAAGAAATGCCTAACTTCTACTGTATCTTTAAATGAGTATGGAGTGGAGAGATCACTATCCAAGTTGTACCAAACACCGTCAATCCTTCTCAAGGTAACCCAGTGACGACTTCTCCAAAGCCCAGCATACCTCTTTACCGAAATATTCAGCACAATACCCATTAATTCATTTTCTGTCCCCTCAAGATCAATAGTTGAAGCCCCAGTTCGTCTATCATGCCAAACAACCCTTTTCCCTTTCTCTTCAACTGCAGCAATTAGAACATTAATGTCATAGTTCCCAGTAAGCACATTATGATGAGGCTTAAAAATCGCAGACAGCGGAGTCCAGGTTCCCTTGTTCGGATCATCAAGATCAAGTTTTTCAGCAATGGCATTCAAGTCCACACGTGTAAAAGCATCTTTCTCCTGAACAGCAACATGATCAACTCAATAACAAGAAGCCAAATATAGCACAATATATCCATGGTTCATCTATTGACTAGCAGCAGCTGTCGAGAAAAATTTGAGCTTGACCAAAACAACTAAATCACTCAATAATGAAAAGTCCTTTTATTCCAATACATGATCATACATGATTCACCCCAAAATTTACGTCTTTTTTTTTCTGATGGATAAAAGCACACTAATTTTAACCCTACTAAGTTTTGCGTCAATCACAGATTCATAAATAAGAAATCCCAAGACAAAGAAAAATAAAATGGCATGGGAGTAAACCTTATAAAGAAAGGAAATTTATATGCATGTAGACTACAAATACGGAGAAGGCGAGGCTTAAAATTGAATTTGGGAGCGAGACATAAAACTAAAAAGAGTACCTGGAAGAGATTGTTGAGGGAGTGTAAAAGGCAGTACTGTAATCTTTGTTTCTCGTGGTAAACCTCGGCCTTTCCTCTCTCCTCCATGATTCCTACTAATCAATCAATCTTTCTGGCGATATTCTAAACCAAAATCCAGAATTCGTGTGTGAGTGAGATAGACAGACTACAGGTTTCTTCAAAACAAAAATCCCGCAAAGCAAGAAGACCCTTGATCTTAGCCAGAAACCCAGAAAGATTATGTGCGTGCGTCGCAATAAAACTGGATTTCTATTCCCCTCTCTGGCGGCGGCCTCCCTCCACTCAACAATCACACCGATGAGTTGCTGCTATAATCAGTTTATTTCAACCTTGACTGCCACTAATTTAAGAAAAAGCTGAAAAAAAGAGAGAGAAAAATATCAACTGCTACTACCATTTACTAATCTTTAACCAAAACAAAAAGAATGGCTTTGGCTTAATTGATTTAAGAAAACCAGCAGACCAATTTGGGTAGATTAGCAATCAACGATTATATAACTCTACCTTATAAAGTTTAAGAGTTCTTTTTTTGATTTTTTTTTTATTTTTTTTATTTTATAAAGTTTAAGAGTTCTAATTTTATCAACACCAAATTTTTCTTTATTATAGTATAAGTTTAGTTTTAAAAAAAGACTGAAAGTATATTTATTTTTTTTAATTTAAAAAAAATGAGTATACTGACCTATTTTTGTTTCATGGCCAAGTTGTGTATAGCTGTCCATTACTTACTTTTAGGGGCTGCTTGGTTCATGGATATCGGAATCAGAAATCGGAATGAATCTTTTATAGGCTACTTGGTTGGAGGGAATCGGAATCATTTCTGAAAATTTGGAAATCCTCCATTCTCAAGTAAATTGGAGGGAATCGGAATCATTTCTAAAAATTTTACAACTTTGACTTCTTTTTAATTTCTCAATTATTTTGTTATGATAAACTATTAGTATACATCATCATTTATTTGTTAATTAACAAAATTAGATAATTTAGGACCACAAAGTCTTCACAAATAAATGATTTCGATACCGATTCCGACATCTAACCAAGCAAGGATATTATAATGAAAATTTTCATTCTAATTCCAAAATGAATGATTCCGATTCCGATTCCACATTATGAACCAAGCGCCCCCTTGGTTATTTTAGAACGGAGGAAAAGCAAATTACACCAACCTCCCTTAAATTTTGGTTTAATTACAACAATTTCTCCTTTAATTTTCAAAATATACTGAAATTCTGTGATTTTAAATCTTATATAGGGTAGTGAGTTGGCCCAACTAAGAAAATTAGATTTAGAGTAGCAATCTCTTATTAGTGTTTATAAAATACTGTAATGTAAGATTTCCAAAAAGCTGAACTAGCGTTAAAATTAGATATATTTTCAAAAAATAAAAAGAGAAAGAAAGAAATGAAAAAAAACAATAGTTTGGTATCATATCGTATCAGTCAAACAAACTGATAAAAACAATAGTTTGGTATCATATCGTATCATATCGTATCAGTCAAATAAAATCATTTATGTGTAGTATCAAAATTACTTCAAAACATTGAAATAACAAACCCTATTTTATAGGGAAGCAAAAAACAGATTATAGGGAATAAGAATAATTGTAGGTAAAGTATAAGGACTAAAACTAAAATAACAACTTCAAAAAGGTGCCTAAGGACGAGAGGTAACGATTTCAGGAGCACTGCAATACGATTTTAGTAATGTCTAATTGCGAAAGAAGTCGTGTTGAGTCATTCGACTGTAGCTGCCGCTTGCCTCTTCATTCACCCCTTCCATCTCGAACAGATAGGGGAACCAAAATTTGCAGATAAAAAACACTCACTCTCTCACAAAAACACGCAAACAAAATACACTCCTCCTCAACCTCAAACCACCAAAATGTCAGCCACTGCGACGTCATCTTCATCCATTTCATTCTTCTCCTCCTCAATTTTCCTCTCCTCCTCGGCCTCCCAACACCACCCCTCTCAACTCCTCTTCAAAACCCACAAACCTTATCAATTCTCCATCAACACCGCGACTTCTTCCAAAGCTGGAATCCGGTCAGAGCTATCTACTCTCCCAATCTTCTCTTTTGAAGGCACCCAAGTGGGCTCCACCACTCTTAACCTCAGGTCCGCCCCACTCGACACCGCCCGCTCCGTCGTCCACCGCGGCCTCACCACAGACCTCCGCAACCGCCGACGCGGGACTGCCTCCACCCTCACCCGCTCCGAGGTACGTGGAGGAGGCATCAAACCTTACCCTCAGAAGAAAACCGGCCGAGCCCGTCGTGGATCCCAGCGCACCCCTCTCCGCCCCGGCGGTGGCGTTGTTTTCGGGCCCAAGCCGAAAGATTGGTCTGTGAAAATCAATAAAAAAGAGAAAAGACTCGCAATTTCTACCGCCATCAATAGCGCTGTTGGGAATACCATAGTAGTTGAAGATTTTGAGGATAAGTTTGATAAGCCGAAAACTAAGGAATTCATTGCTTTAATGAGGAGATGGGGATTGGATCCTAAGGAAAAATCGTTGTTTTTGATGACTGAGGTTTCGGATAATGTGATTCTTTCAAGTAGAAATGTTGGGACTTTGAAAATGTTAACTCCTAGGACATTGAATTTGTTTGACATTTTGGATTCTGAAAAGCTAGTCTTCACCAAAGGGGCTGTGGAGTTCTTGAATGAGAGGTATGGCTTTGATTATAACCAAGAGGAGGATGATGAGGAGGAGGAAGATGAAGAAGTAGAAGGGGAAGAAGGTTAGTTGGTTTTATTATTTTTTCCCCGAAAAATTCTGTCTTTCTTGTGATTTGTGGATGTGGAATTGGATGCATTATCATTTGTGGTTCATGTATTTGCAATGATCGTGTTCTTAATCTTCATATTTAGTAATAGTTTATACCTTTTTTATTTTGTAGAAATTGTTTAGCTATCGTGTATATGCATGGTCCTGTTAATAGTAAAAGATATCACCAATACATTTGCCATGAATCTGAGTGACTAGTATGTGGATTAGCCATGCCATCAAATATGTGTGCTTCTTTTTTGTAATTTTCTTGAATTGATGATGTTTTTAGTTTTAAAAAAAAAAAAAGGTTGATGATGTTTCAGGCTTGTTTTTAGTTCCCCTCTTTAGTAGTTGGGTAGTGATAGTTTGACTTGAGACTTTGAGTTTTGATGAAGAACGCTAAGAGGAATGTCTATGTGTTGCTGCTTTCTAATTGGGGCGTTCTAGAAATTTATATTCTTACTTTAGTTGTCTTTGAAATCATGCTCAGGACTGGAGGGAGAGGAGAAAGCTGATGACTGAGGATGATGAAACTACTGCTTTCAAATTTACCAGGAAGCTGGTAGTGACATTGCAAATGTAGAATAGCAGGCACTTAGCTAGTTAATTTTGTGGCATAGTATCTTATCGACTCCCTTGGTTGTAATTCTTTTCTTTGTCATGGGAAAGGATCAATCATTTTTCTATGTTGTTATATATGGGACTTTGTTTCTTGAATTCATTTGTGATGCCACTCCAGTTCTGCAATTCCAGCTTCTGAAGAACAACTTCAATTCTTGATTGGATTTGTATGATTCAATATGGTGGAAGTTTCTTTGTCCTTGGTAGGTAGTGGTACTGGAGTTTATTACTGCTTAAGATTTCATAACTGGATAAAGTAAGGATGATTAGAGAATCTCGATGGTTGAGAATTGTATTCTTTGCACGAGGAACTGCTTAATCTGTGTTCGTTGCTGCATTTTAGCTCGCTAGGCTGCTAGTGTGGTTTCCGTTTGCTCCATTCAGTGTCATCTAACTTTACAACTGCCCTTCGGCCTTTTTTAGCTTTCCCTGCTGGTAGCTTTGGGTGGTTTGGCTATCCTCCGGCTATTTGACTCCGTAAGAATTCAAGAATTCGAAGCCCCACATTTCTTTTCTAGCCTCACTCTGTAAATTGGACAATGTTTCTCTACATGGTAGCTTTTAAACATTTTGTACGACTAATTTTTGTTCGAGGGCTTGAGGGTATCATTAACGTATGATCTTTCTCAATCTGACAATTTGCCAAGTGAATAAGCCAACTTCGAATTGAATTTGTCGTGCCAAGAGTGTGTTATGACCTGTCCGTACTTTGGATAAAGTTTAGGATGTTAAACGATGTAAACTGTCTATGGTAACTTTTGCTGGCCTCACTTGGATTCCAAGTGATGTAACCTCCAAAGTGTAAAATGGAGCAGCTGATGCCTTTCATAAAGTTGGTTAAAAACCAAAAAAAAAAAAAAAAAAAAAACCACCAAAAAAGAAAACTCCCCCAAAAGTAGTGTTGCTTTTGTAATTCGGTTTGCTATGCTTAAGTGATTCTATGTTTGATAACAAGAAATTTAACACAGTAAGAAAAATTGCTACTGTCATTTTATTGAAATTCTAGTAATTGAAACCAGCAAAAGGCACCAAAACAGTGGTATAAAATTCAATTCCTCAATAATCCTTTTGAAATGAGCAATCATAGAAATTGCCAGCTCTGGAGAAATGGTAAAAGAATTTATTCATTTTTAGCGGGAATTATACGACTGTAACCAGCATTTCAAGTTTCCTTTGATCCTGGCTTAGACATGGTTTCAGTTGCAGCCTACAATCAAGGATGTTTTGCCACATTTAGACTGGGAACAAGGCACAGCAGGTGATAAAAGTTATCAATTCTCAGTTACTTCCAAGCCACAAGAAATATAACTGACCACGGAGCTGAATCATGGTTGCAACTCTCAATCCCTGTACAACAACGAAATGAAAAAATGCACACTCCCTATGCAGGCATTATCCTGTTCAGGTTCAGAGGGACTATCTCAGCGTGTCCAGCCAAATCCTGACTATAAAAAGTCGGCGCTGGCATGTGTTGACCCTCCTGTTGCGTTTTTATGTCAATAAAAGGGAAAACGTGCATTGAATGGATAAAAGATACGGTAATATTCTCATTACTGATAACGTAGACATTCTAGACATCAATCGACAATGATAATGTCTTCACTTATTTAACAACCTAAATTACATGCTTACTCATTGCTTGAAGAAGTAGATCCTAACCCTTTCCCAGGAATCTCAACTGGCCAAACATCGATAAAATTCAAGAAGTTCACGACCAGTTCCCAACAGTCAGATTATCCTACAATACCAACAAGATGCCTGCTTCAGTTTATCGAAATAAGAATCAAGAAAGGGGATCAGAGGGGAAATTTGTCACAAATGCATGCATCAGTATTCCATGAAGCATGAACACATGAACATTGTAATATTTAAAAGTTTGGATCATAAGAGCCTGTATATTTAACACATTTTTCTTAGAATGATAATGAATTTGCATGGGTTAGAAGGTAAAGCTGTTGCCAATTTCTATGTCAGAAAAAGTAAACCAAAATACGAAGTTAAAAAGGATTCATGTGTGTGCACTTTGACATGCAAGAAATTCTGTCTGCGTCATGCATGGAAAGTAAGATGTGCACAAAATAATTTGAGCCAGGGATGTTGCACTGACACTAGAACAAAATCTCACAAGACATTTCTAAACATAATGTCATTTGCTATTGAAATTTGAGGACCTGGTGGATGTAGCAAGCATAAAATTACTTTTACCTTCAGTTTTTCACAGACTTCAAATAACCCTCAGGAAGGTAGATTTCTCCACCAACCTCACCATGTTGTTCCCCACTCACAGTTTTCTTGGCAGCCAAGAACTCAGAACTCATAGCTTCCATCCCCTGTTTGACAGCTTCCTCTGCACTTCCATAACCATGCTGCTCCGCGTGTCTCCTTACATCCTCAGTTATCTTCATAGAACAAAACTTTGGGCCACACATAGAGCAGAAATGTGCCACTTTAGCACCATCAGAGGGCAGGGTTTCATCATGGAAGGACATAGCAGTCATGGGGTCCAATGACAAGGCAAATTGGTCCATCCAACGAAACTCAAATCTTGCTTTGCTTAGCTCATCATCCCAGGTTTGAGCATGAGGATGACCTTTAGCTAAATCAGCTGCATGTGCAGCTATCTTATATGCTATAATCCCAGCCTTCACATCATCCCTATTAGGCAAGCCAAGATGCTCCTTTGGGGTCAAATAACAGAGGATTGCAGTACCAAGGGCCCCAATATTAGCAGCACCTATTGCAGAGGTTATGTGATCATAACCAGGAGCAATATCAGTTGCCAAAGGTCCCATAGTGAAGAAAGGCGCTTCATTACACCATTCCAGCTGCTTTTGCATGTTCTCAGGAATCTTGTGCATTGGAACATGTCCAGTTCCTTCATTCATGACCTGAATGGACAAGTAAATACATTGTTAATAGCCAACAAGGAGCAAGTCATGAAAGGTAAAGCAACATTGCAACAACGATGCATGACTACAATACCGAGTATCCACCCATTTTTGGGTGGAGGGAAGGTGGGGATTAGTGCATCAATTAGTGAAAATTACCTTGCGGCGGTCTTGTGTACCTTGGCACCAGACACTCAATATGAACAAATAAATGCAACAATTATTCGCATTTATAAAGTTTCTTGCCAAAAAATATTGTCCCACAGTGAAAGACTTCCCATTTACAACACTGTAATAATAATTATAATAATAATAACACAGCAGAGGCAGCAGCAACAACAACAACAATAAATTAAAAAGTTAGAGAAGTAATGCAAAATTGGTGCATTTTAGGGAGCCGAAATATATACCTGTACATCCTTCTCCCTAGCTCTGCGAATCAATTCTCCATGAGTTACGAGCTCCGCAAACTGAGCCGCGTCATTTGCATCATAAATTGACCCAGGCCTCAGGCCAACACCTACTGATAATGATATATCATACTGATTGCATATGTCTAATATTTCATCCCAGTGTTCATAAGCAAAGTTCTCTTTGTGATAAGCTAAGCACCACTTTGCAAGAATAGATCCTCCACGGGAAACAATTCCAGTAACTCGATTTGCAGTCATTGGGATGTAACGGAGCAGGACTCCAGCATGGATTGTGAAGAAATCTACACCTAGCTCAGCTTGCTCAATCAAGGTATCTCTAAACACTTCCCAACTCAAATTCTCAGCTATACCATCCACTTTTTCTAGTGCCTGATAGATTGGCACTGTACCAATTGGTACAGCAGAGTTGCGTAGGATCCACTCACAAGTTTCATGGATGTGACTACCTGTTGAGAGATCCATAATGGTATCAGCACCCCACATTGTTGCCCATTGAAGCTTTTGTACTTCTTCCTCAATCAAGCTTACAACAGCAGAGTTTCCAATATTAGCATTGACTTTCACCAAGAAATTTCTGCCAATTATCATGGGCTCTAACTCCAGGTGCTTCTTATTTGATGGTATGATTGCACGTCCACGAGCAACCTCTGATCTGACAAACTCTGGCTCCAGATTTTCACGAGCAGCACAAAATGCCATCTCTTCAGTTATGATTCCTTGCTTGGCATAGTACAATTGGGTGTGTCTTGGCCCACCCAACTTCTCGCTCCTATCAACCCAATCCTTGCGCAGTTTGGGAAGACCTGATTAACAGCACCATTGACAAATGAACGATTAACTCGTCATAGGATCTTTATTGACGTTGAGATTGTTCGGAAAGGGGAAAAAAAATTTATGGCTTAATCTGCCTGAATACTAAAAATCAGAAAACTGATTTCTCATGAAAATAGATAAAGCATCTTGCTTCATCATAAAGAAGGACTTGTTCACTGAGGAAAGGCTGGCTGAACTTACCATTGTTAAGATGCATATATCTCAATATGCATATCTCTCTACTTTTTGTTAGCAATAAAGTTCTAAAAGGCCATAAAGAAGTACTGGATAACCTTACCAATGCGGGGATTGACGTCTCGGGGGCCACTGGTGTCATAAGCATCAAAATGAGGTTCATCCCCTGAAAGGTGGATACGTCGAAATGGAATTTGGAGCACATCTCTAGATTGTCGATGAATAACTTCCCTGCAAAGCACATTCATTGCATCAACTGTCATAAACTCTACAGATATTGGTAAATCACAGAAATCAATAAGCAGCATGGAGGCCGACAATCCTTACTTGTATTCTTTCGAGCTATTTGGGAAGCATTCTTCAAATGATGGGAGTGGAAGAAAATCAGGAGCATTCGGATCAACTGTGCGCTTCCTTGGCTTAGACTTGTCTCTATTGGTTGTAGGGGGATCAGATGTTGAAGTGGCTTTAATGCCAGACAGATTAGTGGAACTTGAGTCCTTTTTCCTTATACCAGCAATTTGTCCACTCACACCAAACCCGGGCAAGAAGGAGCTATTCAGAAACCTCAAGGGAGCTGAATAGTTCCCATTCTTGCATGCTGCTGATGTCAAAGTAGCTTGCACTGATGCCATTCTCTAAACAGGCCAATATTGAACCAAAAAAACAATATAAAATAAAAAAGAAATGAAATTCTTGAATAGGTTTGTGTTAATCGTGAACGACAACTTTAAAAGCTAAGAAAAGCGAAGGCATGCAAACACAAACAAACGCTAAAAACCTTATTTGGACAGAATATTATTTGGATAATTTTTTAGAAAAATTCTCTCTAAACACATTTCTCAAACAACTTGTTTATATTACTAAATCACCTTTTAATCACACATACATCACATCCCACAAATGTTACAATATTATCTTTCCATTAATAGTCTAAAAAATTGCAATACACGCTATTTATTACAACCTGAAAATATACGTGAAAACATCGCAACTGAATAGTGCATGGAGAGATTAGATTAGAGAGGTGAAATAGTAAACGAAACTCGAAAACTCTGGCTCTTAATTTGTTATCCTTTTTGCACTCTCAGAAAATGTTCACGTCTCAATACTCAATAGAGAGCTTTGATGATGGCTTTATAGAAATGCAAATGTTTTCATAACATGTTTGTTTGGTCATGTTTTTTAAGAATATGATTTGAATTATTGAAAAAATATATGTTTTTAAAAATTTCGAATGTATTTTTCAATTACTTTTTTATTTTGCGTAAAATATCTTTATAACTGTTACAGTAACGTATTTAAAAGTACAACTCAAAGAACAATCATTCACACGAAGTGCATGTCAACTACAAAACAATCATTCACACGAAGTGCATGTTTAGTCATATCTTTAAAACACTTTTCCAACTTGGATGATACATCATTATTTAATTACATATCCATCCTCTTAACTTTTACAAGTCTAAGAACGGCAATGTGAAAACGGTTTAGGACAGAATTACGTTATAAAAGTGTGAGTTGTAGTGTCCGTAACATTTTTACTTCATATTAGTGATTATGGCACATCTTTTTTTTTAAAATTATAAATATAAATTTAATTTTACAAGATAACATAAAGAAATAATTTTATTTAATAAATTGCTTTTAAAAAAAAAAAGATGTTAGTTATTATCTAAATGGAGAGACTACCATACTAATAGATACTCTCTATAGTAACATACTTTAGTTATTTGCATTTGAAATCAAATATTTTGGTAACATATTTTAGTTCTTTACATTTGAAATCAAATATTTTGGTCTCTCACACTTTACAAATGTTACTTCTAGTTTTTAAAATGTATTTTTTATCTACTTATTGCTTGAAAATTGCACAACATATTGGATGACTCTTTTTAACGGTGAAACCAAAGAAATATGTGTTAAGATTAGTATTCTGTTTTCAATTGTTATATCTTTTCATCCCTACAAAGCTTGTCAAGTTACATATTCCTACACGTTTCGGATCAACAATAAACTGAAAATAGAGTTTGGACTTAAGAAGAACGTTTTAAAATTGTGAGGAATTAAAATGTTTCGATTCAAATAAATACGACTTAAAAAACGTACAAAGTGATAAAAAAAAAAAAAAATCTATTTTGCCGTTCTCCGTTTGGAAAGACCGACGGAGGTGGAGGACTATAGCAGTAAAAAGACGCTGCGAGAAATCCTGAGACGCGAGGATACTTTGGTGAGATCGATTTTCTCGTAGATTAGCGGTAGACTGGTTTTTTTTTTTTTTTTTTTTTTTAAGGCCATGCAATTTTTCAATTTTTTTTTTCCTTTTCTGGTTTTTGCGGTTTTCTTTTGTGTTGGGGGCACGCTTGAGTACTAACAAAGAGGGCTTAGAATTTATTTGTCTTCTTAAGAAGGTAATAGTAAAATGAAACTTAAATCCGAGATATCTTCTTCTCTAGAAGATGATAGGACACTCATTGCCAAATATATATCTGCGGAACTATATGCAAAAAAAATGGTGTATGGCCAAAAGCATCTGCTTTGCTTATTGTGGAATGTCGACTGCTTAATATGAGATTAAGAACTGCAAGTTAGCCCTAAAGAACAATAAAAGACAACGTTCTTCATAAGAAAGATGATCTTTTATAAGGCTGTTTTATGTAGTGACCGAATTTGACATAACTGAACTGGTTGTTCCGAATCGGTAATATGAGATTATCTACAACGCAGAAAATGCAAATGAGTACAGATCCTTAGATGTACCTCTAACCTTTAAGTCAGCAAAGATCTGAGGTAAATAATAAATATGTGACCTCGAGAGTTTTTAAATACTAATAGAGAGCGTAACTTATATGAGGTCAAATGAGAAGTATTTATATCTTGAAGAGAGAGAGAAAATGGCAAAATTGAAACTCTAGTTTGATAACTTAGTTTGAATAGTTTAATAGTGTCAGGAATAGGCCTGACATCTACGAAGGTAATATAACACCTGTTATATCAATTATATCAGAACGACTTCAGAATAATTTCAAAAGTTGTTACGTTAAATGTATTAATAATACCATAAAATTTTCATGATAAAACTTCAAAAGTTGTCACATTAATTATATCGAACCATTTTTAGAATGGAATTTCGACAGTTGTCTCGAGGGCTCATAGGCTATGTGCCCGGCTGTGACTTATCCACCGGAAAACTATTCCCGAGGTGACTTCAAAGGAGGCTGAGAAGCCTCCGAAGGGGCCGAGGTGACCTAGACCCCATACTTTACTATGATAATTGATAAGTCACTGAATTCAATCCTTATTTGGTAATTCTACATAAGAAAAACAATAAAGATACTTTACCATGGATAATGGATAAGTAACTGAATTCAATCCTTGTTTCGGTAGCTCTTCGCAAGAAAGATAATAAGACGCTTTCTATGATAATTGATATAAAACAGAATTCTAATCCTCATTTGGGTGGTTTTGAGCGGGTGAGACATTTTTGTTGTTTTCTGGCGTTTGGGGGTAGAGGGGGTTGATTGTCGTTTTCTTTCGACCTAGCAATCGTGGTTCGAGAAGAAAGAAACATTGATATTTCATCCCGTTCAAAAATATCAGCTTGCTGAATCTCCAGCCCCATCACCTCCGTTTCCTGGGAAGGTTTGCATTAACCTCCGAAACAGCATCTATCGCGTCAAGCAACGGAAGAAAATATCAGACAATATCAATAGTAACAAACTAGGACAACTCAAACCCACGAATATCAGTCATGAAAGTTAGTCTACCCATGTAACTCGATTTCTCAGAGATGGGAACGCTTTCATCCTACAAGCAATTTGCCCCATCTGCAGCAAAACTTCATCGAGGTCCTGCTTGTATTTCCATTCAACATAAAACAAGTTCAGCAGTGTCGATATTTACTGATTTATTAACATTGGCACTAGGGACCATATCATATTACAGTTACAGTGAAAATACTCGTATTACTGAGTATACCAGCTTTTTCTGCACAACATAGTGCAGGAAAACGTAGAACAACCCTATGAAATGGGGAATGAATATTTTATACACTTGGTATATAAGTTATTGCCGAGTACTAAGAAAATAAAACTGCATGTACACAGAAGTCAAAACAACTTGCTACTACGCTTGTGGCCTGTTTCCTTTCAGTCCAAAGATGCAGATGGATACACAAGTACTCCTGGTAAAATCAGATCTTTGGCTGTTGCCTTCAATTTGAGCCATAAACAACGGCAGTGGGTAGATGTTAAAGCGAGCCCTTAGTAAAATATACAAAGCTGCAAGGGCAAGTTAATGCCAACTTCATGGTGTGCGTATGCTTGTCGTATGGCATGCTAAGTAATAAACTTTCATTTGCTTGAGATGGAAGAATATATTCCCAAATTGATACATGAACCCCGATAGTGCAGGTGACCATCCATTAAGCAACTGCTGTCATCGAGAACCTGCTTGCAATGGAAGAAATGACCCTTGCTTGCCTCTCACAAAGTATGTAAGCTCTGCTGGAGCAACGACTAATTTTAACCATTCTTGCAGTTCTTCACCTTCCACTTTTTCCTTTTCTGAGGAAAACAAAACAATCACATAAATAAGAATCTTGGCATAAAAATCGCCTTGTGTTCTCAAATATGCCATAGCAAAGACCCAATTAGCACCACTAAAAGAAAACAAAAAATTCCCATTATTTCCACCCTTCCCCCCCCCCCCCCCCCCAATTCACCTTTACTGTATAGATTGCTTGAGGTAATATTATGAATTAACTAGATAAGAATTAATTATCATATGCGCCAGCCTAAGCATATGGATTAAGAACAATAAATTAAGCAACATTCCACAAGTACCTTCCAACTGGGCCCCCAGTCCCTCCAGAACAGTAGGATTGGCACGTACAACAGAAAGTGCTATTTCAAGAGCAGATTGCAGCAGCGCTTTAACCTCTCTTTGGACAAGTTCAACAAGATGCCCCTAATAATGTAAAAGCAGAAATGAATCTTCACTATAAGTACATTAGTATAGGAATGAAAGGAAAATATGCACAAGAAAATGAAGCAGACCTGATCCCTTCCCCAGGGCATGGACCCACTAGAGTCATCCATTCCACCACCAGAAAGAGTTGCCAATGAAACAGGACCAATGGTCTCATTAAGACCATATTCAGCAACTGCCTTGTAGGCCATGTCAGTTGCTCGCCGTATATCATCCAGTGCACCCGTTGATACACGTCCTGAATATATAACCTCTTCAGCTGCACGTCCGCCAAGAAGAGTAACCAAACGTCCACGTAACTCATCAATGAAAAGCAAATATCTGTCCTCAGTGGTTGGAGGGATGTATGTAAACCCCAACGCCCCTCCAGACCTTGGCAAAATGCTCAGCTTCTGAGAAACCAAAATGATCATTAACAATTCACTGTATCACTAAATAAAGGTAAAAAATAACATGTTTGTTTATTTTTTAATTTTCTGGTGTTTTTTTCGTGGGTGGCTTTTTTTTTTTTGGGGGGAGGGGGGGGGGTGTGGGGTTGTTTGAAGATTGGTAGACAGCTTCATAATTACTCCATATGAAATTCACCATAAACAATATAACCTGACATCACTTTACCCTTGTAAATGCACCTCACGATAAATAAAAACTAAATTAGAACGCATAGAACAACAAAAGTCAGCACCTCAATTACGAACCAAATTTCTCCCAAAATATAGTATAAAGGGGGGAAAACGACAATAGACCAGATGTTTATCAAAAAACCACACTGCAGTTTGAAATGAAACAAAAGCCAAATGAAAATTCTATTTCACAAGAGTTTGGGTTAAACACTTTGGCTAAACATATGCATCCTTTTCTGCGTTTAGTTGATGCATTTGCTTGTACTATCAAAAGATGAGAACTAAATCCAACAAAGAAGCACCCTTCCAGGCGCGAACTAATGCACAAAATATGTTAATAATTACTACAACGTTACAGACATGAAGTGCATCATCCTCCCTCAGAAAAGTAAGATTGGGGAGCATCTCCTTGATAAGACTAACAGCATTTCTTGATATAAGATTTTTTTTTTTTTTGTGTTGTTGTGGTGGGTTTGTTTTGGGTGGGTGGGGGGGGGGGGGGGGATTTTCCAAAGCTCTGCACTGATACTACCTCTACCCGTGGCTGTCCTGCAAGAAGATTTGCAACAGCAGTTCCCACCACTGCGTGACCAGCTTCATGTCTAGCAACTACAGCTTTTTCACTACCCTGTAACTTGGCAGTCTTCTTTTCAATTCCCTGTGACATTGACTTTGGGCCATGAAAACCTTACACTAAACAAAGAACAGATCAAGATTACTGTAAAAAATTAAGTACAACATCAAGCAGTAAAAAATTAAAACTCAGTAGATGCAGATTGCATATACCATCCCCCACTACCAGGGCCAAGGAAAAATAAGATCTCACGCACACACACACAGACTGACACCTAAACATAGCCAACTATTATATTCAATTATTTCACCAAAACTGCAACATGCACACAAGAGAAAGACTGGCTGCAGAATAGAGACTAACCGCTATTGATCTCTCCACAGCTTTAATAAAATCAATCTTCTCCACAACCAGTTTTGTTTGTCTTCCAGCTAGCAGAGCAGCTTCGTTAACAAGGTTTGCTAGATCTGCACTGCACAATGCTCAACAAGAAAACATCACGTTCTAAGTTCCCACAAATTTAATAATAGGGCAAATTACTATTAACCCCCCTGTGGTATTGCCTTCAACCACATGACCCCCATATGTTTCAATATGACCACATAACCCCCCTGTGATTTTATGAAATGTGGAAAATGGATGGAATATTCCGCCCTAGGCTTGTTTAATCCATTTACCGTTACGGAATATTCTGCATCAATAGAAGGAAATTTGAAATATTCCAGGAATATTCCGTGACGGTGCATCAATTCTGTCCATTTTCCACATTTCATAAAATCACAGGGGGTTTATGTGGTCATATTGAAACCATAGGAAGGTCATGTAGTCGAAGGCGATACCACAGGGGGGGTTAATAGTAATATATCCTTAATAATAAAACAGGACTGGAATGTCCCAAATACTCATTAAATCAGGGAACGAGGATAATTACCCAGTGAAACCAGTGGTCATAGAAGCAATATCACCAATATCAACATCCTTTGCAAGAGGAAGCTCTTTCTGAGCAATATGAACTTTCAAAATGGCTTCTCTTCCAGTCCTATCAGGTGCTTCCACCTGAAGCAAAAGAAAATGACTTATTTCTGAAACAACTTTGAAGGAAGGGCTAGCATTTAACTTAAACAACCTAGTACTGATAAGATGCACAGGAACAGTTTACAAACCATAACCACGCGATCAAACCTCCCAGGCCGCTTAAGGGCTGGGTCCAAGACATCTGACCGGTTAGTTGCTCCCAGAACTATCACCGCAGAGTTACTGTCGAACCCATCCATCTCCTGCAGCAAATTTCTAATCCATCAATCCTAACCACTCAAATAAAATAGATTAGTCAAGCAGAAATACCACCTCCCCAAAACCTTACAGTGAGCAATTGATTTAAGGTTTGTTCTCTCTCATCATTACTGACAATACGAAATCTTCCATCACGGCTTTTTGCTACAGCGTCTATCTGCAGATCAAAAATATTGTAAGCAAGCTTCTAATATGACTTACAACATCAACATGGGTACTACACACATACAGAGAGACAAAAAGTAGATAGGTAAAAGACAAAGAGGGAAAATAAGGGGTAAAGAAAAAACCTCATCTATGAATATTATTGATGGTGCCTCTTTCTTTGCTCGAGCAAACAGGTCTCTGACACGGGATGCTCCCATACCAACATACAGCTCTACAAACTCACTTGCAGAACAACTGATGAAGGGTACGTCAGCTTCTCCAGCAACAGCCTTTGCTAGAAGTGTCTTACCTGTCCCAGGGAGACCCACCTGTAAGAAAATGAGAGGTATACTTACATTGGCGTATCAAAATTAAAAGCAAAAACACTAATATAAAAGGTTGCAACCAATACCCATAATGAATTTCTACCAATCCAGTGTCATACCAAATCTAGAAGGAAAAGATATTATTAACCATTGAGTCTACCATCAAGCCGTACAGACCAATGAAAAATCCAAGGGTCAAATTCCAAGAAAACTGTGAAAAGTATTATTCTCCAATTCAAATAGTCAGTTTCTCCAAGGAAAAAGATATGATTCCATTTAACAATGCATATGGATATCTCTATGAAATTGAAATAGTATTACAACTGAGGGAAGGGTGCTTCATGTGGCAACTGTACAGAAGGCAGAAAATAATGCATATAGAACTCAAATCTCAATAGACTTGAGGCATGCACCTGTCATGAAATCTAAAATTCATCAATATGAAACTCTCTCTCTGCTAGTTCAGATATCAAAATTACCAGAAGAACACCTCGAGGGGGACGTGCACCAAGTCGTATGTACCTCTCTGGATTCCTAAGAAATTCCTTTAAAAAGAGAAGCAAATAAAGAACACATTGGAAAGAAAATCAAACTAAAGTAATAAACAGTAATCCATCTGCATGAGGTTTATCATACCACAATTTCTTCTAGCTCTTCCTTAGCCTCATCAACACCTGCAACATCAGCAAAGGTAATTGTTTCCCCTTGTCCAGACGCTTTAGCACCACCAGAACCCCCAGACTTGCGGTTTCTAAGCTGACCTGCTGTATGCTGAATGAATGCAGAAAGCAGTCAGACAAATCAGTTTCCCTAAAATATAATCTACAGGATAGATGAGCATGGTGTCAATATTCACACCTGAGAAAAGCTTACAGGGAACCGATGAAGAAGACCCGCAAGCACAGCAATATAAAACAATGCTATCTGCAGTGAGGTAGCAAAATGTTAAACCACATACAACTAGTCGTAGGCCTTTATGGACAATGTAAACTGCAATAACACAATCTCCTGTCAAATGTAGTAGAAGATGACACCGAGCTCGAAGCATGAATGATAAAGGCATGGACAAAGCGAATAGTTTCCTAGAAAGAGCATAAAGGCATATTGCAGAATAAATTAAAAGTAAAAGAAAATAATGGCATATGGCAGAAAGGAAAAAGTGGGAGCTTCAAAACTCAATTAGCCTTGTCCAATCTAGTTTTGGAAGTACATTTTGAAAAGTAATAATCATAGAATTATTGCATGAAAAAACTGATGTCACAACCAACACATCAACGATGGACTAATTTGGACCATCTAAGCATTCTAGAGATATGGGCTGTTGCACCTTTATGATCTAGCCAGAAGGATTAAACCCTAAGGATAGATAAATACAAAAACCAAGTTGAAGATGGAAATAGAATTCTAGTTTAACAAACAGCCAATAAATTGGGTGACAAAACATTTGAAGACGTCGCAAGCAATTCTTAATTTTGCTTGTCACAAAATAAGAGAGAAAAAAAGTACAAGCATTATGGAAGTTCATCAACAAGAAACTGAATTCTATAAATTCTTACACAAAGCTAAGCTACATATTTCAAATAGATTCTCGTCCAATAATGCTAAGAAGTCCACTCCCTATTCACTTCTGTGGGTAATCTTCCTTAGCACATAAAAGTTGTTACTCTCAGTAGTAGGCTAGTTTCAATCTGAGAACAGCACTACACACACTAAAACAATGCACTAGACACAGAGAAGCAGCAACATGGCAATTTATTTAATTTAATCATAGAAGAAAACATCCAAGTTTTTCATTTTTAACACGTCAGCTCCAAGTTGATGGTGTCATCAATAAAATTATATCAAACATGTGTCTCAGTGTGCGTCTTTGAACGAACAATCAGAAATCACCAAATGCACAAGTTTTAAGTCCCAAGAATAATAAAAACAAGAAGCTTACCAATGCAGAATTCATGAACCCTCCAGACCTTTTATCTGGGGATCCAAATTCCACATCATTTTCAAGCATTTTCTCATAGGGAGTCTTGATATCATTCGGCCTCGTGGTCGTATACACCACCCTCTTCGTGGGGCCCACGCTACGCAGCAACGACTCCGATTCCTGCAGCTTATTATTCATCTCACTCTCCACACCAACCAATTCACAACCCTTCAGCTTAAACATTATATGAACCCCATCAACCTCCACTTTCTGCACCTGATTACCATTAATCTTACTCAAAAACTCACTATACGGAACACTCACAAAAGTCGTCGGAGCCCTCGGCTCCGACCCCGGTAACGGAATCCCGGGCCGGAGCAGTCTCATAACAAACATAACAATCCCTAATTGCACCAACAAAACCCCAATCTCTTGCGCCTGAACCATCGGCTGCCACCGCCATTTATTATTCCCCTTCGACCACCACCAATCCCCTTTCCCTTGCTTCTCCCTCTTCGAAGAACCAGTACCCGACCCGGAACCCGGAACCGCACCAGAATTACTCCGGGTTTCGCTGCTTTTTGCTTCGCCTTTATCAGTAGATTCCGTGTCGTGCTCGCAGGAACTATTCGCCCGAACTCTAACACTATCGCTAAGCTTTCGGAGCTCCGAAAAACCACCCAAGACATTATTCGGGTAAAATTCGTGCGAAACCCTAGATTGAGCTCGAAACGACGACGTAGCATTTGGATTTCGATTAATTCCTCGATATCTGTTACAGGAGAAAGTGTGATGGTATACATATCTGAAATTGGGATTATAATTAAGGAAAATTTGACTATGAATTATTGGCCGTAAAGGTTCGAGAGTAGTAGCCATTTCTGAGCCCCAAATGATGAAGAAGAAGATGTCAAAGTGAATATACACAAAAAATCAATGGTTTCATACAAGTATGTATACAGTCGGAGAGTTTTTTTTTTTTTTTTTTTTTTTTTTGAGAAACAGTCGGAGAGTTTTGATGAGAAGAATCTATCTGATGGCCATGATGATTTTGAGAAAGAGGTAGAGGAAAAAATGTGGGCCGTTGGATTCGCTGGGGCCGGTTTTGACCGTTAAATTAGCTCATGGGTTAACAAAACCAGTACAGTACTACTCTAATTGCGTGTCATCTTTAGGCCTTTCCTTTTTTTTTTTTTTGTAATAAGTCCAAATTGGGATTTTTATTTTTGGATGCTTTGCTTCTTATTTGACAGCTTGTGGGAGTTGAAGAATATTTGACGACCACAAGTTGCTTTGTCCGAGATGGATTTTTACATGGCGAGGGCCATCTACCAATTGTTTGATGTAGATTGAGCAGGGAGAAGATGATGATTTTTTATGTTTTTTTTTTTTTTTTGGTAGTTGATGATATTTCCTATTCTAGTGGTATTTTATTATAATTTGAAAAGAAATAAAGGTCTTTTTTTTTTTTTAGTATTAATGATAAGTTCGAGAAGAAATGGAAAAAAGGGCCCCAACCAAATTGTAAGATTCCTTTTTATGTACTTTGTGGTTTTGAGAGACAATTTTATTTGCATGATTTATGACAAAATAATGGTAAAAATAAAGAGATTTTAAGAATATAATTGTAAGAAATGAATATAAGGTCGAGAAATTAACGACTCTACTTCATAAATCAGTACCAATTACTATTTCTTTTCTCTAATTGTAATAATATAAATATGATTTAAAAAAAGAATATAATTGTTCCGAGCTAGATAGAGGTCGGCCGTCAAGATTGATTATCGTAGACAAGGAGTCCCTCTTGTGGGTTCACTCTATTGAAGAATGACACATTGAGATTTGGGCTTAAGATATTTTACGCTAATCATATCATGTCCCATATCTTCTGCATTTTCCTGTCCGTGGCCCATGCCATCTTTATCTCACGGTTGTTGATAAAAAATAATTAAAAAAAAAACATACATCATTTTTTTTTTTTTGAGGATAAAAAAAAAAAGCCATACATCTAGAAGAAAACAAAATGCAATTGGCTTAATAAATCTCCAACTTCTTTTTGGTAGCATAAAGAAAAACTCAAATGTTATTAACCAAAATCAAAATAGTAATATATATCTACATTCTTCTATATGTATTAAAATCTAGTCGATGTCATCATTATAATGCCTGTTTCATCTATGTGTATGATAAATTAATTTTGCGTGGCTTAGAATAGAATCTTTAATTGAATAATTTGGTCTGGTCAAGAATTGAGCACAGAAACTTATTCGTACTTTTAATTACTAATAAAATTATAATAATAATAATAATAACATGCCGTCGTGAAGTATTTCTAGAGTAATTAAAGTGAATCTTTTACAATTTCACGACTTTAAACATAAATCATGGTCTATTGCAATTGCTAGCATGTAGACCCTATAACATTAAAAGTATCTTTGATCTTTTCAGCTGACTTTAATTGAATTACTAAGCATCTTTTATCTTTTGAATTCATATTAAGTGAACTATTTACTTCTTGTGATGACTATGAACTGTTTCTTGAGTAAATGAAGTAAAATTTTAACAATTTCATGAATATGCAAACAAATTCAGTATGGTTTATTACAACTGCTGGCTTGTACATCATATATTATAAAAATCACCTTTTGATATTTTTTCTATTACTAGTTATTGGATTACTAACTTTTTGAAAACTATTTAAAAGGTAATTGAAGTGCATCTTTTGCAATTTCATGAATTCATACATAAGAATGTATTTATGAGTTTGTTTTGGACTTTATCAATCAACTACAAACAAACTTGTAGTCCAGATAATGTAAGAAATCTTATAGAAAAATTTGCTCATGTATATGTGCGATGATTTTATTCTACAAACAATAGCCAAAGAATAAAATAGGAAATAGTGGTGTAACATTGATTTCTTTAGGGTAGGAAGACGAAGGGAATGTTTTCAATAATTTTTTTACTTCATTTTAGCTTTTAATTTTGAAATATTTGTTATGTGATGTTCTCAATTATTATTTTTCTCTACTTTTAATTTTTTTTAATATAAAATCTGGAACAACTTATTTGTAATTTTTTTTAACATTAATTTTTACAAAAATCAAAATTTGTTGAGAACTACAATCCAGATGTAAAACCACGTCTTTTAAGCGGACGTGGAAAGTGCTCCCTAAAGGCGTGAAACCCTGTCAATTTGTGTATAACTTCGAGACAGAACGGTTGACTAAAAATTGGCTAAGCGGGATTAGTTGTCAGACGCATGATTTTTTTTTTTTTTTTGTCGAATTATCATAGGGGAAGGGGAAATGGATATAGAAGTTGATGGATACTTTAAAAGGGATCCAACCTTTTAAAGTCTCCTTGTCAATTTAAATATCCACACTCTAACTCTACTCTAACCAACGTGTCAGACGCATGATTTAATCCTCTGAAAAATGGACACAGGATTTACTTATCAGAATCCGGGAGAATCCATCACATCACAATGGGCATGGTGCCAAGAAATCAGAATTAATTTTAATCATGAATAATCAATTAAAGAAAATTTAATTTTTTTATAATATCTCCTGAAAATAAGCACATACACATGTTCAAATCATCTGTATATATTTTTTTTTATTGTGTTTAATATAAAACTGTATTGTATCTATATGAAATTACTTGTGATATGTAGTTTTAAGTTAGACAAAACTGTATCGTATCTATATGAAACTACTTGTGATACATAATTTTAAGTTAGACACAATTAGATATAAAAAAAAAATTGTACAACTAGATACCAAAATAATTGGATATGAAGTGTCATACTACAAGTATTCCTTGATCATAATGACACTAATTTAAGTCAAATACATAAGTAAAATAAACATAGCTAGCCTTTATTTAAAGAATTGGAGTAAAATAAGATGCGGGTTTCATTTCTTGGATAGTGTTTAGTTTCTGCTTTGGTACATACTTTCCATCCTTGTGTAACAGCCACCACGACAGTAGGAGAAAAACATAATACAAAGCCCTGAAACAGAGGACTCAATGAAGCTAACAGCCAAAGAAAGATTTTCTAAATATTTTGTCGGCCTTGAAATTAGAGGTAAAAGCAAAAAATCCTTTCATCCACACTCAAAAAGAGTAAAAAGAAAAGAAAAAGATCGATTCTTTTCTTACAGTTCCTTCATAACAAACTCTTCTGCGGTCACTGCAAAATTTTCCTGCATAGAAAAGCTTATCTGGCTGTTTCTCCTTATTTTCTTCTTTTTCCCTATCATTTCTCTTTCGAGTCGATACAAATGATTAATTCATCATTTTCGAATATTTTTTCATAGTTTCTCATTATGATGATGTTTTGTTTACTCAATTTTGTGGGATTATTGCCTTGCCTTGTCTATCTTTGAAACTAAAAGGCCTTTTTGTACCCAATCCAATAATTTGATTCTTGAACCATTTGAGAACAAAAAAAAGTACATATGGCTATTAGTGGGAAGGATATTCAAGTTTGTCTCTGGAAATTTCTTAACCTTTCGATGAAATTTGCTTGGAGTTTAGCGAAATCACACCCATAGTTTCCTGCACTCTAATATTCTTTGTAATTCTCTACATATGTTCTCCTTCACTTTTTTGGATTGTCATATATTGTGTTATCTATTCTTTTCTTGGCCGCTTCAATGCCTAAGATATATTATACATTTGGCAATGGAAAGAATCCCGGGAGTCATGAGAAGAATAATGATGCAAAACCTCTTAGAACGAGTAGACTTGTCAAAAATGATGTGAATGCTCGATTTGTTAGACGAAGAAAATCCAAAGAGACAAGCAGAGAAGAAGAGAAATGCACGGTTTTTTCGTCAACTTTTAACAATGATACGGTTGAAAAAAGTGCTTTAATAGAGGAATACCCTAAAGAAATTCGAGAGGTGGAAGTGAATTCTGTAATTGGCCAAGATGAATGTTCTTTCTCTAATGCTTCACGAGGATCAATGCCAGAATTTCTGGATCAATCCCATCATCCTTCTCGGGAAGTTGATGGCGGTAGAGGGGAGATAGAGTCGGAAATTTCAGAAGGGGAAGATGAACTCGATAGAAAGGTACATAACAAGTCTGTAAAGTGGACTGAGGATAATCAGAAAAATCTGATGGATTTTGGAATTTATGAGATCGAAAGAAACAAGAGGTTGGAGAGCTTAATTGCAAGGCGAAAGAGCAAGGAAATTGTCCAGTCTCCAGGTCAGAAGGACACTAATGAACGTGGAGAATAGTGCAACTTTTGCTCAGATTAAAATGCTTCCAGGAAACAACCCTCCATCTGAGCAGCTTTCTCCCATGCCCGGTTCAGCTCCTTCAGTTTTGTGTAATACCCAACATTAGTTAAGGGCAAAAAAGTTCATTTGGCCTAAAAAAAAAAAAAAAAAAAAAGAGAGAGAAAAGTCAGTCGGTGGGAATTTGGTCAAAAGAAACCTGCAGAATTTTCTGCAGCAAAAAGAAAGAAGCTGCAAGAGAGAAGAAAGAAAGAAAAGAAAAGAGAGAAGAAAGAAGAGAAAAGAGAGAAGAAGGAGAAGGAAGGGGAGAAAGAAAGAGGAGGTCCGGCCAGCAGGGGAGAGAGAGAGAGAGAGAGAGAGAGAGAGAGAGAGAGAGAGAGAGAGAGAGAGAGAGAGAAGAAGAAGAGAAGTAGGGAAGAAAAGAAGAAAAAAAAAAGAGGAAGAAAAAGGAAAAAAATTTGGATTTAGCTAAATAAGGTAAATCTTTATGCTTAAATCTTGTTTATTAAATAGATTATGATAAGTATGTGATGTTTTTGGTAGAAATAATAGCATGCATGGAATAGAAATTGAGTAGATAGAATTTTAGAGTTTAGGAAATTTTAGGAAAATTTAGAGAAAAATGATTTCTTGGTATATCTAGAGTTAATAGTTTTATTATGGTGTTAATTTCTAGTAAGAGGAGGAAAAAGTTGATTTGGGAAATTAAAGTTGAGATTTGATTATAGTTTAGGCCATGTAAGATGGGTAAGTGATTGAGTTAAGCCTTGGGGTTAGATCAAAGTTAGAGTATTATTTTTCTAATATATTTTTAGTGGTTAATTTTGATGGTTATGTTATATAATAGATTCAAGAGAGCAAGTGGCGGAGGAAGTCGCTTAAGAAGGAGACTCTACTCTGAAATTTTTGGTGCATAGTCTAATTGAGGTAAGTGTAATGCATATTATGAATCACTAGTACGATATCTTGCTTGCAAAGAATTTTGTAGATATTTTAAAGTATGCCATATGTTGACAAATGGATGTACTTTGAGAGAAATGCATACAAAGTGGTTTATTTTGTATACAAAGTGGTTTGTTTGGAATATGAAAGTTTAAATGAACTTGCAAAGTATTTAACGGTGAATGATTTACGTTGAGTGTATAAGATAATACATTTGACGTTTTGTTTTCAAAATATGTTTTATATATTGTTAAAGTTTTAACATTAAAGAATGAGAAAGTGAATGGTTGTTTGTGACAATGATTTTTGTCAAATAAAGTTGAAAGAATTTAGTTGTGAAATGATTTGAAAGTAACTCTATGCAGAGCTAACTAAAACTAACAGGGTTATTGTTAGTCTGGGTGCACCTAGTATATGCCGGCTAGGGAATGTCCGCAGTGATTCCCTCCCTTCGCGGGATAGTATACCCTTCGGGGGATAGCCCTTCGGGGAACAGAGACAGATACCCTTCGGGGGATAGCCCTTCGGGGACAGAGTTACCCTTTGGGGGATAGTAGGTTCTGCATAGTTGTAACTTTGAGAAATAATCAAAATTGTTTATGAAACCAAAAATGTGATTTTATTGATTGTTTTATATCATATGTGACGACTATATAGATTTTATACCAAAAGTGATGATTTTAAACAAATTGTTTACAATTGTTTATAATATGTATTATGCTTACTGAGTGTGAAACTCACCCCTCAATATTTTTCAGTATTTTGTAGAAAGTGCAGGAGTTAGAACCGAGCGGAGAATCTCAGAGCTATTTGAATTCAGAGGTATTACCCGATTATTTTTGTCGTTCCGGGTGTAAGATAGTATAAGTATTATTCTGCACTTATGGCCATGTGATGCAATATTTGGTATTGTAAATATTATTTTTGGCATACCTGCTCCGTTGGTTGTAAGTTAAGAATCTTGGGATATTTATATGAAATATATGAAGTTCTTATGAGCATTTATTTTCTGGTGGAAATGGATGATTGATGACTTGCGAATGAGATAATATAATGCATTGTGAATGTATTGGAAATGTTTGGGCTGGCTGAAATCTTGTGCAGGTATTTTTAAATTTTTGGGAAAGGTCCAAATGCAGAGGAGATGCTGCCGAAATTTCGGTAAAATTTAGAGGAAAGTTAGGCTTACGTGGTTTTGGAAGTGGTTTATTCCACTTCGAACTACGTGCCGGTCATGACCTTTAGATTCGGGTCGTGACATTTTGTTACCAATGCACAACCCTTTTGACATTCCTTATGACCCCCAGGAAGAGAAACCCGTTCTTACTGATGCTAGTTTCGATCAAAAGTTCCTGCCATTGCTCCAGAATGACATCTTCTGCAGGCATGAGAGCTTTAGATTAGGGGCTTTTTTCCCAGGGGAAATGAAGCAAGATAGACAAGAAACATCTCGATTTCATGACTCCGCAATGAAGCAGAGAATTTTAGAAGGACATGAAAACTCCAATATAGAAAGTCAAATAGGTGAAATGCTCCCCTAACTTATCTGAGCTATTATTTGTACGCACAGACAGGCACAGAGATGCTCACGCAGAGGCATTGACATAAAATTCTCTGATGTTAGTTTTTTTTTTTTTTTTCTCCTGTGACTGATTTGAATTCAGCTGTTTGGCTGCAGATCAAAAAAAGACTGGCAAGTTCATTGAAGTTGAACATCAAATAGTCACTGACAAGATCATTGAAGTTGAACCATCCCAACCACCGAATTCTAATTCCAGCAGTGTTAGAGATCACGATTACGTTCGAGAAGATGTTCAGAGCCTGAACAGAGACCGGAAAGTTTAGATATTCCTCAGGAAGATGAAACTAGTAAAGTAAAGACAGAGTCGATGCTAATAGATGGTTCAAGTGGCAAGTCATTCTCGGAATCATCATCTGACGAGGATGAACATTTCTCCCGAGTAGACAAAGATGCAATCTTGAAATCTCTAGCATCTCGGGTTCTCAGGAAGATTTCCATAAAGAGGGACAGCAGCAGTAACATGTAATATGATTTAAATAATTCTAGTCCGTCCATGTTGTACAAAAACAAAATGGAGGAACGCTTCTCTTTTACCGATAACGCTATGTGCCATGCTCCAGCAAATTCCATTGCTTCTGACTTGCAAGTAGAGGATTCCGAAATTAGTCCACCTTCATCTACAATTGATGGGAGATTCTCATCCCATGACGAATATGAAGGGAGCATGGAAGGCAAAATCACCTATAGCAGTGAAGACATAGCGGCAGCATCATCTCACCCGTGTGGCGGATTAGACTAAAATTAATCAACGGTAAGGGTTGTACATGAGGTTAATGAAAATGACACTGTTGAGGTACCAAGTACCAAAAGTTATGAGGATTATGTTGCATTACAAACGCTGGCAGAGGGTGGTGTTTCTGAAAAACCAGAGGTCAGTCATTTTCTCTCAGAATAAATACGATAACTATGCTATTTTATCAAAATCTTAGGTCGTTTAGAGTTAATATTGCTCTTAGGTCATTATTGAAATTGAACAGCAACCATCCTATTCCTCTGAGAATACTAAGAGGGAGGTTAACACCACATTCAATGCTAAAGATTCAAGTATCCTCCAAAAAATTGATACCGAGCACTCCAGCAACGGAGATAAAGATGGGGTTGCCGATTCATTGATACAAGAAGGTGGAAGGATGAACAAAGACTGGTCCATTGCGAGCAGTCCAACATATATAGGATCTCCTGGAAGCCAACCAGAAATAATGGAAGAGCACTACATATTTGAATATTATTATCCATTTGGGGAAAATGATGATCCCGGAATCTCTGGATATTCTGGGGGAGAGTCAACTGATACACCACGGGATGAAAATTTGGACACGTCCATCCCAGCTGAGGAGTGTGACGCTCCAGAACCAAATGAAGATAATGAAGGTGAGCGACAGAGAAGAGAACAAAGATTTCCTGGAGTTCATGAAAGATATACTGGTTACTCAGTATCACCATTACCGCCACAATCAATGGTTCAACAAGTTCCCATTGCTTCAATTGTACCCTCTTCTCCTAGGTCGGTATTGCAACAAAAGTTCTCCATCCAGAGCTCTTTATCCAACTATGGGGAGGAACTGAACGTGGACATTCAAGAATTCGACTCACAGTTGGCTGAAAATAATGTCCTGGATGAACCCAGAGGAAAGAGTTTGATTTCCAGAGGACCTCATAGCACAATCTTGTTTATGGAGGATCCATCACCTCATATCTCAGATAGCACAGATGCCAAAATATTACAGGTTAGTCAGCAAGAACCAAAAGTACACATCCAAGGGAAGTTTTGCTGTTCTATTTGTTTTGTTTCTTACACATTCCTGTACTTAAAAGCGCTGCTTAGTGAACTTCCTTAATCTTCAGTAAAATTAAATTGCTTCTATTATATCTCTTCCATTCGCAGGATTTTAATTAAATTCCACTCTCTTTGATTTTCTCTTTTCTTCTTAAACCTTTAAATGACGCACCATCTGCATACAACACCTACCTATTAGAACAAGATTATTGAACTGCAGCTTTATTTCATGAATCCTCTAATGCTTCTATATTATCTACTCAGGAAGCCACGGGGATCTGTGAGTGAACACATGGTCCATGAAAATGAAAGCGGACAACCTGAACTCAACTATTTTCCTGAAGGTAGCAGACAAAGCTTGTGTAGTCCTGAATCAACAGTAAATCAGTTGAAACCAATTGAGAAATCCAGTTCCAGAATGTCAAAAGAGAACGATGAAAGGTCAGAGGCACTTCTTGAAGGGGAAGTTCCAAGTGCTTTTGCCAATCAGACACCTCGAGTCAACTACTTATATGTGGCACCAATTAACATGGAGGTAATGTTGACAAGTTTCTTTCCATTTAGCCTAAGAATCTGCTATTTGACATCTATTTTCTTCATTTGACTCTCTAAACACAGAGGGTTAGAGAGTCATTAGAAAATTTCTTAAGCACAAGATGGAAAGGGCCCAAAAATCCAGTATATTTCTTGTTTGTAGCAGGAAATTTCCCAGCATCAAGGAAATTCATCTGGAGTATCCAGTGAGGAAGAGATGGTGAACCCCGTAGATGTTGATGCTATGAAACGTGAGGCCCAGGCGAATGATCTCATGAATCATTCGGAATCATCTAAGGAGAGCACTTCAAAAGATTATGAAGATACGGTATATGAACTTCAAAAATTTCCCACGGAAAAAGAAGTTGCAAAGTTATTAGTACTAGGATCTGTTGAAAATTCGATCACTAATACCAAATCACAGGAGCATTCGGAAACAGAGAATGAGAATAAGCCACCGAAGGCAGATGAGGCAAACAAATCTGCATTCGATAAACCTCTGGAAGCTCTGTCCAGTATGGAACCTGCTGACGAGATCATGGAAGTTTATCCTGCAAAAGCAGCAAAGGAAAATAATAGTTTTAATGGCCATAGCTTTTCCAGAGAGACAGGTAAATAATTCGTAAGAATCCTTCCAAAAGTATTGGCTAATGAAGAAAATGCAGCATACTTTCTCTGGCTTCTCTTGCTTTGCTTTAGTTTCTTGTGAAGAGAGGAAAGCTGTTTGAAGCAAAGCTGTCTGCATTATTCTAGTAGCATTCTCATCAACTTTAAGCTTCATAATGTTCAATATTATCGAACCAAATGGAATTATACCTGTACGCTTATAAATAACAACGGACAACCACTTATTTTGCATCTTCTCTCATAGTAGAGAGAAGTTTCAGCCCCTTGTGCTTAAATTCTATCAATCACAAACATGCATTCTGTCTGTATAATACTTGGAGAAATTTGTTATTTTCCTAATTTTCTTTAGCATCCTTTCACTATCTATTTGTTTATCTAGATTAGATCATTAAATTCTCCAAACTTGCACTGGTATTAAAATTTTTGCTCTCATGTTAACCAGGAAAGGATTAAATTAGCATTTCTAACCCTTTTTTCTACTTGTCGGGAACCGTCAAAGCTTCCAGGGAGATCTAATAAGGTCACAGGCAATCACAAGAAGAAGAATGACATGCTCGTTTGGAAGATGGAAGAAAAGCCGAAAGATTTTTTGAGGAATTTGATGGAGGCTTTGAAAGATTGATCAGACCAGGTTCCACAAACTAACATAAGTCTTGAATCTTGTGGGTTCATTAGCATATATCTAAAGTCCAATCAAAATGATATCCAGAATTTGATGCAACAATCAGTTCATGTTGAGCACATGTGAAGTATTACGGCTGAAGCACAAAAAAAAAAAAAAAAAAATGACGGCAACTGATTCAATTCAAGCAATGAGCAGACATGATGTTATTGACATGAGAAATGTAAAGAAATTGTTTTAGTTCAGGAAAATAGACCTCTAGGAGTGGTTCACAGAATTTTAGTTCTTAGTAAGTTTAAGCTGAATTTTCGCTTCCAAATGGAGAAATTACTTCAAAGATATAAAATCATTGAAAAATTCTACGTTCTAGTTAGCGTATGGTATTGTAGCTAAAACACATTTATTTTTAGGACTGCACAACCTCAAAAAATTATGTATGTAGGAATAAAATAGAAAGCTGATTGATATATTTTAATCTTAAAAAGTGGTAATATTTTGACAAATGTACACCTCCTTCGTATCCATACATGGGATTGTAGAAAACTGTTGATATACTAAATACTACTTCAGTTTAGCCTTCTTCTTCTTCTTCTTCTTCTTCTTCTTCTTCTTTTTTTTTTTTTGGTGCTAAAGCAGTTTAGCTTTCTACTTTGAAGCTATAAGACTATTGACCATTGGGCGGTGAAGAGACATGGCGCATCTTCTGCTTTCCGTCCTCCCTATAGGCTTCCCTCTGATGGCCAGCTAGAAGCCCCACGAGATCTTTGTCAGATCTCAGTGGACCAATGTGAAGCCCCTCAGAATTAAAACTTTGCTTCCTAAGCTGAACCCTCGAGGCAATTTCACTTTTCACATCTTTGGAGCTAGTATTTAGATTATCTCTATTAAAGCAAGAGCAGTAATATATATTTTGAATAAGCAAAAATTATTCTGGAGAGAAAGAATCAGAATGTTTTCTAATAATAGAAGAAACGAATTAAGATAACCGAAAGCGTAAGATGGTGGTCATAGATGTATGGATGTAAGTGGTTAAGTTGCAGATAAAAATTCGAATCAATTTAATTGAAGGTGGTGCTTTGGCTTCCTTGATGGTGCAACTTGCAGAAATGCTGTTTCTTTTTCAAAAAGATGGCTGTTATTTTGTCAATTGTGATAGGAAAGTAAACTACATTGCCCACACTACTATTCTTTCTGCCGCAAATTGTTAGCTTATTGGTTGCGACTGAATATACTAAATCCAAGTGACAAAGGTGGATATTATGCTTCTTTTGTTAACTCGTGGGATGGGGCATCGGAGAATTGTACTAGTGTGAGGTGAATTGGTATTGTTGAACAATTAAGGTTCAGACTATAGAGTAATAATTAAGGTTATTTTGTAGGTGGGAAATTGACAGTATCCTTCTTTTTTTCTTTTGTTTTTTTTTTTCTTTTTAGGAAAGATGTTTTTTTTTTTTTCTTTTTAGGAAAGATGTTGATGCTTTCATCATTTGCGTAATTATTAATAACTTTATTCTTGCTACTTGTTCTGCTTTTGCATTAATTTTCCAAAAGATCTTAGGAAAAGGTTTTCTCACTCACTACAGCTACTGCTGCTACATGGTAAAATAGGGTCGCCACATTTTCCCTCCTAGGGAAGAAACCACAGAAGTCTAGCTACAAATAGAAACTTGCAATGCATAGCTTGAATAATTGGCGTAAGAAGTACATCGGGGTGAAAGAGCTAGGATGTTTGTCTCCATTAACATAGGCCATCGCTAGCTCCATATTCCGGAATAGCAATGATACCTTTTTCCAATTTCTTTAATTTTTCTGATCTGGTTGGTACGGCTCTCTTAGTATCACAAAGCCAATGATGCTTTCATGGACTTGTTACTTCAGCACTCGTGCAAAAGTCATACCAAATTTGACTACTGGATATGGTAAGAGAAGAAGACACATTTTTAGTGAATTTTTAGTCCAAAAGTGGAGTTAACAGTAATCGATTACCAAAAAAGCACCATACATTCATGCATGTATACATATAAATATTCAGAGAAATCTGGACTGGATCTTGAGTTGTACCTTAGATCTTCTTAGCTTAATCATTAACCAGTGCTTCTATAGGTAGGATCTTGTAACTTACTCAAAAGGGTCGCTTGGAAAAGAGCTCAAAAAGAAGCAAAAGATTGTTTACAAGAAAAGAGAATAGACACATATGATGCTTCAATTAGTGGAATTCGGACTCAGCTTAGACTAGAAGGCCTGTTGTGTCATATGGTCAAGTACGGTCAATGAAGAAATCTGTAGCTTGTGAACTGTTAGTCAAATATCTTCAAAAAAATAATAATAATAACTGTTAATCAAATGGCTTCTTCACAAGTTAAAGAAAGTATTTTCTACTGTGAATTCCTAGTAAAGTGCTTTGTGAATCGGCCAATGAATTTGATCATCCAATAAATATGGCTTTCGTCGAGATTATATTGGTCAACTACAACTAGAATCCATAGCTTAAAGTACAAATAGACCACAAGCATCCATTGCATCCTTAACAACACCACTCTAAACCTTTTCGTTAGCATACTTGAATCAAAGACAAATGGCATTTGTATTTATAAAATTAATAGAAGTCAGTTCCCAAAGTGCACTATTGAAATAAAACTTCTTTCCAAATAATGCAGCCTTTGATAAACCGCGTTCATACCAAAATTTGCCTAAGATACAAGAGAAGTAGAATATTTCACATACTCATAGATATGTTCACAGCCAATGGTTCTTGCAACCTCATTCTTTGTTGGCATCTAATTGTTAGATAATTGTAAAATATGCTAAGATTTCTCTGGTCCTGCAAACTCCATGGAGAGGATTTTGATATCATTTTTTTTTTACTGGCAGAACTTTGTGTGTGCACCTAAAAAAGGTTATTAGGTTATTGAATATGATTCTATCATGCTTGAAACATCTAGAGACCTCAAATATCCCTTCCCATGAAGGAAAAATAAGGAAACATCATTCATGAAGAACCTGCATCTTAAGTTTCATATTGAAACCTGAACTTTTCCAGGACCACGACAAGCATATTTCAACTATTGACTCTTGTCCCAAACAACATATTAACACAATAAAGAACAAAGAAAAAGAAGTAACAACAAAAGCAAAAACAAGATATCTATTCAGTTGGAATTATGCTTTATGCACTTTCGACCATTAAAGAGTTTCCATTAACAATTTAAAATCTCATGCATGAGGGTACTGATGCGCTGATTACATCTGAAAGACAATATTTTGAAACCCTAAATAAGAATCACGCATAGCACCTCTTTGCAAATTTTGACCCTGCACTTTAAGGTCATAAGAATTTACTCCATGGGGCGACATGAATATATTTCCATGACCCGCGTTGAAATTCATGAGTGATCCATTATTCGCCTGATTCCACTGAAAAGGCATTTTGTGCATGGCAGTAGAATTTGGCTGCTGGGAAATCACATTGGAATGTTCAGGTGATGAAGATTTTTTACTATCTGGAGAAGGGATCTGATTGTCGTTAATGTTAACTGTTGTTATATCATGAATGCTTGCTCTTCTTTTATCTTTTCCACCAGAAAGCTGCCTGATGAAGTACTTTTGCGCATGGCTAGCCACTTGAGTTGGTGTTCTCGTAATCACGAAATTTCTTGAGATATTTCTCCAGTCCCCTTTTCCATATTTTTTCAGCCCCATCAAAAACAACCTGCAAGAGATTATGCAAAACTCGTGAAAATCCATGTCAAATGTTATGCAAAACTAGTGAAAATCCATGTCTAATGTTTAAAGCAAAACGAAAGCAAGAATCTATTTCCAAATATTTGGACTCAATTTCAATCTTCTTAATAGTATTGTACTTTGCTTTAAGCAGGTAACGCTATTACTATATGTTAAATGATGAGTATTTTTAGTTCCAAAATTCCTTTGATTTAGTTCCAAGGCACATCATTAATGATTATAGTACTTCTAACACAAATGTAAAACTCAATTACTTGTGTTCTTCCTCTGTCCAAGGCACCCCTTTCTTCCTTTCTTGTTCTGAAGGCCTAGTCGCTGCGGATCTCTTCCCCGTTGAGCCGAAAGATTGCTTGAATCCATCAAAACCGTGACCACTTCCCCATTCTAAAGTAAAAGGAGATGTACTATAACCAGGAATTGGAATTAGCCCTGCTTCTATGTTACTCACATCATCTTCCAATTCTTTGTATTGTTTAATCACATCCACCACAGTTTTCCCAGGAACCATTGCAGCGACTTTGTGCCACCTATCGGGAGTGTCCTTATCAAACACAGCAAGAGCATTTTCAAAGGCCTTGTTCTCTGCAGGAGTCCACTTTGTGCTCTTACTCTCATCAAGCAATAACCGACTTGAATTTGAGAGATAAGAAGCTGGTGATAAAATCTCCATTTCCCACTTCATCAAAGAAAACAAAGCGGGACTGAATTACTACGCAATTTGATTACTATAATTCACGAAATTTTGCAATTCGGCATAGGTGATTCAACAAGATAAGATTTTGAAGGTAGTAAATCAGAGGAGAGACAGAACAAGATAAGGAAAGAACCCAGGAAGGAAAAATGCAGAGAGGTGGAGATTTTACAATGGCAATATCAGTGTTAAATCAAGAAGCATTTGTGAGGAATCAGAATACTTTTTCTCTACAGCCACCACCTCCCTGAGGAATCTAGAAAAGACCCACCTTTTCAAAATCAAAGAAAATCCTGGAAATTATCATAATCTTACAAAAAAATTAGGATTACAGAAAATTAAGATATCCTGTTGAAAGTTTGAAAACCTCAGCAAGATCTGAACTTTAGTTAAACTTCCCGAAGCTCGGAGGTGTAGAAAGCTAACAGAAAACCAAGCAAATATCAGAACAGAAACAAAAACTTAGGAACTTTCAAGAATTTGAGAGGAGGATTAAGTTTACTGGTTAAATACTGATAGTTGTTTATACAGTTTCCAACTGTTTGTTGATGTCCTAAATTGGGAAGACAGAGAGAGAAACCGAAAGATAGTACAAAAATAAATAACAGCTTTAGTTTATGAAGAAGCTGGAGATAACAAGGACACCTCAAAAGCTGGAAAATGGAAACTCAAGTGTAGATTGTGGATGTACTCTGAATTCAGAGAGAAAAGTTGGGTTTTTTAAAGAGGGCAAAAAAATAGAAAAAGTTTGGAAAATTTTGTGCTTTCTTCCCTTTTTCCTTGATGTATAGCAACAAAGAAAAAGGAAAGGAAGCAAAGAAAAAAGATGATGAGAATGAATTAAAGCAAACTAGCTAGCAGGCTTCAAGGAATGAATCTACTAGTAAAAAATTTCCGCTTTTCCTTTGTTAAAAATCTTTGAAATAGAGATCTATACAATGGAGCCAAAACAGAGGGGGGAGAGAGAGAGAGAGAGAGAGAGAGAGAGAGAGAGATGCTGAAGGTGGTGAATTGTGATTGGATGGAATGGTGCTTGCGGATGCCGGTTGCAACTCATGAAAATGTTTTCTTATTGTATAAATAAATATACACTTTTCTGTCTTTTTTTAATTGAAAAAAAGTAATAATTATAACAGGAACTTATTTTATTGTTTTTCAATCATGAATGAAGCATGGGTTGGCACTCCATGATGATTCACGGAAGCTCACACCCCATAGGACTGGTAAACGGGCCCTCGCATACCATATGTGCAGGCCACTCACTATGTTCTACTTTTATCAAGTAAACAGTGAAATTCCTGTAATTAGTATTCTAAAATGTTACTTAGAATTCAACGTAGCTTAGGCTCCTAAATTACAAATACGAGGAGAGGATTAAGGTTCCAAACGTTTCATGGCACCTCATATTGTGTAATTGGTTTGTAAGTACAAGGTTCCAGTGTGAGCACGTGCATTCCCACCCAATCAAGTTTCTTTTCAATAGTCAACCAGCTCCTAATAAATATTAAGGTTGACTGATTTTTCAATGATCAGCTTCAAGAAACTTAATGACTTATTCCATACTGTTCACTTTCAAAGGGGGCAAAAAAAAATTTTGGTTTTTCAAAGCCCAGCTTAAGCACCATTTACCGAGTTTAATCATATATACTAGTTTTTTTTTTTTTTTTTTTTGGGTTTGAAAACGAACCCTCCATAGATTTAAGTCATTAAACTTCCTTAGTCTCCAATCTGTGAAAAAAGAAATGTCATTTTATGTATGTAGTCAAAAGACAACCTCAGGGGGCGTTTGGTAAGTAGGATTTGGGATTGGAAATGAGATTAAAACTCGTAATGGGAGTTTGGTTTAGGAGGATGGGATTTGGGAATGAAACCCAAAAATTTGGAGTTTCCCAAATCTCAACCATTTTGGGGGTTTTGTCAAAACTCAAATTTGATTCCCAAATTTGTACACAAACATGCACACATAGACATGCGCGTGTGCATGCGCACACACATACATATACATATACTTGCGTATGTGTGTACACTTACATATATGTACATACATACACATACATATATATACATTTATAAATATATTTATATTTATTTATTTACTTATATACACACACATATTCATATACATGTATATATGTGTATATATATTTATTTATATATTTATATATATGTACACACGTATATACATACATACATATACATACATATATGTATTTATAAATATATATATTTATTTATACGCTTATATACACACATACACACACGCACATAGTAATGATATGCATTTCAGGTATTAAACCAAATAGTAATTGTAGTAATGATACACATTTCAGGTACTAAACCAAACATATGTATTAGAATTGAGGGTTTCATTCCAAACTCGATGATTCTGATTCCGATTCCCGAGTGTGTACCAAATGCCACCTCATTTACTTTGGGAGTTGGGCATTTTTCAAGAAAATAAGATGAGGGGAGGCATTTCCTTCATTGTATGTATATACGAAAACAAAAATATATGGCAGAAAGTCCCGTAATGCTTTACCACTAGGGTTGCGTAAAATGTCTGGTTAATCTACTTACATGTTTCCATTAAATTAAATATCTGTGATACAAATAACAAACGACGAGATAATTTCTGTGATATGACAAAATTCAACGAAAAATTATATATTTTTTAAATTTAGAACAAGTTTAATTGTTTAACTCAACGTCGTATGCACTATATGGGACTGCTTGGTTCACGAGAATCGGAATCGGAAATTGAAATGAATTTCTTATAGGTTGCCTGGTTTGAGGGAATGGAAATCGAGGAGTCGAAATCATTTCTAAAAATTTGAGAATATTCTATTTTTGACTAAATTGGAGAAAATCGGAATCATTTTTTAAAATTTTGTAACTTTGACTTATTTTTTATTTTTCAATTATTTTGTCGTGATAAATTATTATTAGACATATCATTTGTTTGGTAATAAAAAAAACTAGATGATTTAAGATTATAAAGTATTCAAAAGTGAATGATTTCGATTCTGATTTTAACATCTAACTAAGTGAGAATATTGAAATTAAAAAATTCATTCAAAATTTTAAAATAAATGATTCCGATTTTAATTACGATGCATGAACCAATCGCACCCTATATGTTTTTACAGTTCCCACGTTAAATAATACCTTTCATTTTCGGGTCCAAGAAGTAGCCGCCAATTAACGGTTCTGATCAAATTTCAATTTCACAAACTACAACTTAATATCGTGGGACCACTGGCCCACAAATTAGTCCAATTGTAAATACCTTTCTCAAGGTCACTTCCCACATTATTGAAATCTCGTGCTCTGCCTTCTCATCCCCAAGAATGCACCCCGTCCCTTCTCCAAATCAAATTGCCCCGCCCAAAGTGTAGGACCCAATCAAATCTGTTCTTTTAGTATCCTAATGACACGTAAGATATCAAATAAAGTGTTCCATATACCTTATGGTACCTGATCCCTAACTTTGTTCAATAGTTAGCCAACTACCGCGACTCCCTCTAACTCTTTTTCACATTGCCGGTTAGTGGAAATATGGTTGGAGGAGAAAAGAACATTCTCAATCGCATCTAGAGTAGTGTTTTTTCACCGCAATTCAGTTTCACCGTCCGATTTCGATTGGGACCCTCACTTTGGCGTGATCTTGGCATTCGGAAGCGTGAAATAATAACAGTAATATTTTTCTCTCAAATCTTCAAGGAATCCAGCGGTCCCCCTTCTGTCTCTCTGATGTGACCAACTACTCCACTGCATTTGTTTCCGTCTTCTCTCTCTCTCTCTCTCTCTCTCTCGTGCCCCTCCCCATTGGAAGTCTACAGATCTAGGGGCTCCCCACAGCTAGCCTTCCTAGAGAGTACCTTTAATTATTGTATATTGTCCAATTTGGCCTTATATTTGTTTGAATATATGGTCATTTGTAAGGGTATTTTGGGAATTTCGTTGTGGCCCACTCACTCATTTGTAAAGGCAAATTACATTGTTGGATTCACATGGGTAGGCTGGATTAAAGGCAATAATGGAACCAGTGCGTTTTGGGCTTCAGTGGACCCCCAATTTTAGGCCCATTGCTTAGACCGGCTAAACAAGTTATTAAAGTTGGTTAATATCGTTTTAACCTTGATTTGCATGGGTTTTAGGTTTGTCCTCTGCACTCTACAGCTAACACAGTTATGTTTGTTTGGGAATCATAGGTGATTGATTCAAAAAAATCTCATGCTAATTTCTTAATTGTGGCATGACATGGAAAAAGAAAGACCTAGAGCCATAATAATTAGGTGCCATAACATTTAGTATCTTTGTTATACTAGTGTTAATAATCTTCTAACCAAATTTCCAATATGTCCACTTGCAAACCGTTCACGTGCATGGTAGTAGAGGAAACATAGTGGAAGAAAACTCAATCTGACCAATCTCCAAATTACCTAAAAATTGCATGAGTAAATACTCTTTATTGATCACAAATCTTGAAACTTGTTAAGATTAAAAAAAAAAAATTACACAAAGAGCTAATTGTGATTGGATTTGCCAAAATTAAAATGAAAGGTGATATTTTAGGACAATCGGAAAATAGTATTAATTTTTCCGGAGCCATACACTTTATTTATAACAGATTTTTTTCTTTTTTTGAAAGCGTTAATGAACTAAAATAAATTATTTAATTACCACATTAATTTTCTCCTTTATTGAAGGGATAATTCGATTATGAAATGGGATGCCACCCAATTATTGCATATCCTGTGTATGCAGTCATTTGGCTATTTCAATGAGTTGTAGGAATCGGAGTCCCATATAGTTTAATTTCGTCCCACTACTGTCAATTAATATTTCACCAACTTCCTGCGCACTCTTTCTATATGGTATTTTGTATTTGGTCGAACATCTTCAACTCATCCTGATTCAATAAACGTAAGGCTAATTACTTTGGTTGGTGACATATTGTTAGCGATCCTAATGCTAATTATAATTCTAGTGCATCCATCACATTTCCTCGAAAGGCATCAAATTTTCTTTTATCAACTTTTTACTATTATATTTAGGGAGGAGAATGATATTGGTAGAATTTGAACTTCCGATCTTTGAGGTGGAATTGTAGATTTTAATCACTCTATCTTTTATTCGTTCACACATCAAATGTGAAATCGTGAAGGGTTTTTGAGCAATGTTGATTGCGAATTTCTGTTTTTGAACAATATAACATGTGAGACGAGTTTTTGCGTTGTATTTTTCAATTGCAGAATGTAGGGTAGGACTTGAAGACTGCAAGTTGTCCCGGGAAAAAATGATTATTTGTCCCGCAATAATTTCACTAACCCAAATACTTCAGAAACTGACATATGCATTCTTTGTTTTGCTCAAGACAAGGCCAATTATTTGAGTGAAAACAACAATAATGTCAATATGCCGGATACTATTTACTTTTGCTGCTGAAGATTTTTTTTTTCTTTTACGAGACAAATGATAGAGTTTATTACTTAGTTGATAAAGATGAAAAAACAATCCTCAATTTGATCTTTTTATCATCCTTCAATTCCAAAAACAGAAAAATACTTTCACATCATTTTCTAGCTGAAAAATATCCTTTGCTGTTTTACCATTTTCTGAAGCAAAAGGAAATTAGTCTTGGAATCAATTTGAATTAATTTTAAGAGTCTATAAATGGAACCCAATAGTAACAACTAAACAATGAATATTCCTCAAGATTTATTTATATGGTTGTTTTTTGAGTGTGTATTTTGGTATTTATGTATATGAGATAGAAAGATAAGTTATATATATATATATATATATATATATATATATATATATATTTTTTTTTTTGGGACAAGAGTAGGTTCAATCTAACGGCCAAAAATCAAGCAAAAGGAGGGAAAGATTCTTTAGGTCACATGTAACATGTCACACTGTTGACCGGGGGAGGCCATGTCGCCCTTCTTTAATAGGGTACCTCGAATTGCGAAACCTCTACTCAATAGGACCACGTGTCCATTTATAAGCAGGTGAGGGGCCAGTTTCTCTCATTTCCATTTCGCACTGGCAAATTGGGCAATTGTACTGTTTCTTTATAGTCTTTTTTAGCCCTCCCACATAGGTCCATGCCGCAGGTGTCCTTTCCCTTACTCTTTAATTAGGCTAAAGAATCGGACCAGTAAAAGGACAAACTTCCACTTGACCTGCATTATTGGACTACTTGTAGTACTAGTACTACCATCTCGTTTTCTTCTTCGCCTTTAAATTCACTTGGCTTCTTCTCTCTATAACCTGTTAATTTCTCTCTTGTTTTTTTCAGTTAGTTTTCGACCCCAAATCCTATTCCGAAGTCAGCAATTTAGTTGCTCCTGCTTTAATTTTCTTTCTTTGTTTTTTTCCCCTCTCTCTCTCTCTCTCTCTCTCTCTCCCCAAATAATTGTGCTTTATAAGTATAGAATCTCTCACCTTTTTTTTCAACTTTTTTGTGACATATACTTGCATGAGTTTCTCGGTTGGGGTTCCGGTACCTTGTTTGCTTGGCATGGAGGTGTCCTTTTTGACTGGTTAATTTGTTCTGACTTTATCGTATTAACTTTTACGTTGTTTAACAAATCATTTTTATCACTTTACAGAAGGGAACCTTATATACTACGGTATGCAATCAATTAATATGTTGTTTAACAACTTAAAAATATTCCCTTTACTATAACAGCTTTTGCGAAGCCATGGTCGGTGAAATATCTAGTGTTTTCCAATACAAAATATAGTAAATTTTCGGCTTTTCTTTAACTAACAGATAGATGGAACATTTAAACCAAAAATAAAAAATAAAAAATTGAAACAGGCTAACAATAAGATGCCCGTAATAATATGTCGTGATTGTTTTCCATTTGTTTTCTATACGTGTCTTAATCTGTACTATTAACATTAAGAAAATTCACAAAAAGTGATTGGCGAAGAAACTTTTTTGCTTGATTTCTAACGAGGACAATGATGTTAATAGCAAGCACATAGTAGTAATTTGCTTTAATCAATTGGAGGAGACAGTCAAGTTTAAGTGATTAGTAGAGCTCCCTGTTCCCTCTTCCGGTGTTCCACATCGGTTGTTAGGCGTGTGCATGAGTAGTGCTTGAGTTCTATAGGTGCAACCTTAAATTAGCAATTGCCTTTTGGTTGTATATCGTGGGATAAAACTTAAGTGTTGTTTATGAAAACTCTTGACAAAAGAAAAAATTGGAAGATACAGTCAAATACAAGTGATTATTGTAGATTTGGGTGGGACGAAAAGTAAAGGGTTAATAACACTTTGCCCCCCTAAAGGTATAGGAAAGTCACACTTTGCCTCCCTAACTTTTAAATATATACATTTTGCCCCCTCAAACAATTAAGTGAGAGAAAATTTGGTTAAAATAAATAGTCAAATGACACAAATATCCTTAACTTGGTAGAGAGAAAATTTCTTAAAAAAAACTCAACCGTTGCAATATTTTTTTAAAAATATTTTTACAAACTTCCAAATAACATAAACTAATGAATTTTAGATGAATTAAATATAAAAAATAGCTAACAAAAAATGTGACTATGTTATCATAAAAAATTATACTTTTTGTACTATTGGAAATGATCTCTACTAATTTTTTACTAAATAAAAATTGTACTATTATGAATGCAAAGCTAAAATTGAAACTTTTGATTTTTTTTCTTGATTTAAGGAAAATTCTTAATTTACAAAAAAAAAAAATCTTAATTTTAACTTTGTATTCATAACAGTGTAATTTTTATTTGGTAAGAATTAGTAAAGGTCCTCTCCAATAATACAATAAGTATAATCTTTTTATAATATTATTGCCACATTTCTTGTTAATTATTTTTCATATTTAATTCATCTAAAATTCAGTAGTTTACTTCATTTAAAATTTTTTCATAAATATTTTTATAAAATATTGTAATGCCTGAGTTTTATTTCCAAAAATTTTCCTCTTTGCCAAGTCAAGAGTATTTGTGTCATTTGACTATTTCTTTTAACCAAATTTTCTCTCACGTAATTGATTGAGGGGGCAAAATGTATATATTTAAAGGTTAGGGGGCAAAGTGTTATTAACCCAAAAGTAAACTTTGGTGGTAGAGGAGACCAAAGGTAATCTAAGTCAGATGTGTTCTGCTTCCAGTATTTGAGACGTCTTGACACAAATAACATAGAGATGAGTTAAACTACTACCAAGTTTAAGAGCTCCAATTAACGCGGAGACTTGAAAAGCTAATCAGTGCAGTTTATGCTTTGTGTATGAGTACTTAAAAAAAGAACTTCACCATTGAATTGTACTTAGAAAAGAAAAGGTTTTGTGTAGGGAAAATACAAGTCATAAAATTATATGTACTTCCCAAGATTACAAAAAGATAAAAAAGAGGAAAATAATCACAAAAATTTTGAAAAACAAGAAAAAAGTCAATGGATCATTAGAGAGCTTAGTAAATTATTATCTAATGAATATTGCCGAGTCTTTAAGAGATAAACTGATTTGTTTACACGTAAATAGCCGAGTACCATTGGGTCATCGTACTTTATTATTAAAATTATAAAAGGAAAGAATATAATGTTCTTTATATTTTCATTTTTTGGAACACAAGAAAAAAATTGTAGATTAATGACATTCTTGATGTGATAGTTATTGTCTCTATACAGGTTAAGCACAACAGACGAATAAACAAATTAAACAAGAGCCAAAATTACTATTTTAATTCTTAGCGTGACAAAAATAGCTGGTTTCATCTGCCAGATGCAATGCACTAAGTGGTTGGCTTCCAAAGTGGTATATAATTTTAAATACTACAAACATATATACTTAACCATTTATCTCTGACAAGATTAATCTTGTTACTCACTACACGCAGAATATAGTGGGCTAAAGCTTCGGAAAATTCTGCACTAGTATAAAAGTAGTTCATGTTCAAAGATGGATTTTTCTTTTTTTTTTTTTTTTTTTGGTTAGGAAGATGGCAACATAAGAATTTAAAAACTCGACTTTTCAATTTTCTTTTTTTTTTTAAACCATCAAAAGAAATAAGGAAAAAAAATGAAGTATGATGATTAAAATGAGATTTTTACCATAACAATTGATGATAATTAAGACTAGAACAAGAAAAAGGGCTAGTACAAAACGGTCTAGACTTTGGGATAGACTTTTGGATCTATGTAGCTATGAATATAACAAGAATGCAATAATTTTTCTTTTAAAAATTTCAGATAATTGGTCTTTTGGTAGTTGAAAGGGCTTGGTTTTGTTGGAAATGATGGGGGCTGCACTGCTTTCTAAAAGCATTACCCCTTTAATAACGTCCCCCAATTATAGAATATGGGTTGGCAACACCATAACTAATTTGCTTCCATTAAAGGAAATTGCCTCCATTAAAGGAAAGATTCTTCTCTCTGTTCTATCCATAGCAGAAGTCAAAACAGTCCGACCATGTGATAGCGAGATTTGAACGTACTACTCGGTAAGCGTGTGCATCGTATTCATGTGCGCAAGCGTGCAGCTTTCAGTAACTTGCAGTCACGAGGTCTGCAGAAAAGCGCTTACTCCTAACCCTCCTAGTATTTGATAGTTTGTTCTTTCATTTCTCTTTTTGGAGAGTGCACCTTTCATTTCTCTTGTGGAAAAAACTAACATGTGCTTCGATGTTGTTTTTTGAAGTGTTTTTTTTAATATTATTGTAGTAGTTTTTAAATTTTTTTAATAAACATGTATGAATATAAAAGGATAATTAAAAAATGTATTTGAAAATTTTCAAAAACCAATTTCTGAAAAACAAATCCAAACAACCAACATTCACTTTTAGTTTGCATCAATGACTTTATTTAACTTATATTATTTTAGTAATTAATTTAAATTATGTTTGCTTTGTTTTGGAGTTTGATCAACGCAAAGTGTGAATTAAAAATGCCCTTTTCTTTTGAGTGCACACTTGGGCTTGTGCATTCTCAACAGGTGGCAATCGCCATTTTCCTTGGATCGAGAAGTTTGATTTGGTATGCTAATGTCCCGTTTATCACTGTTTTACCCAGGTTCTGGTTATTTTTAATTGTACATTAAACTTGTTTATGCATAAAATACCATTCACTAACTGAATATGCAGAGCCAACTAGTTGTTTAGTGCACCACTTATTTTACTTGTACAACAATCAAGATTTCAATCATCCTTGTTTGACACCGAAATGAAGACATGCGAAGATTGACCATTCAACCAAAACCTGCTTAAAGATTAAATGAAAGCCCTTACAAGCGACCTATTTTTATAATTGTCAACAGAATTCAGATAGCAATTCCCTTGACCAATTAACCTATTGTTGAGATTTTCATACACTTTGTTCGTCTCCTTGGTACGAGAAAAGAAATTATATTCCTATGTGGGATGAGACGAGACGAAAATCCAAGTAGAATAGAGAGATGCTGTATGCTCAGATACAAGTCTAAGTTCCACCTAAATTTGTGAAACTACAGATGGAGTTAGTTCCCATTTAATCTTGAAGCAAAGATTGATAGATTACAAGATATGGACGATATGAATGCAGTGCAGGCCCAACATCCATAGTGTAGCGCAAAAATTCAAAAGGCCTTGATGGAAATTGTGGACGCAGTTTTAGACTGTGGGTCTTCTTGGGCCCAGTAATTGCTTGAACTTGTATGCGACTGACTTTTCTTTGAAAAGATGGTACGTAAAAAAATGCAGCATCAATATTGTAGTTCGGATCTTAGTGCCACTTTCCCTGATGAAGAAGAGTTATTATCTTGTATTCACACCTATCATGTTTAGGATAAATTAGATAATTATTAAAGTATAAACAGTAAGGTGATAACTCCTCATCAGTGACACTAGTAGATTAACACTAAGGATCTGAATTGAATTCTCAGGACCATCTTGGAGTTTCACTTCACCAAGCATCAAGTAGCTGAGCGTGAAAGTCTAATAAATTTCGCAAATCAAAGGAAGAAGTAAAAACAATCTCAAAACAATCTCACTCCGATGTGAATAAAATTACATGTAACAAAAACAATACAGCTCAAGAAAAAAATACACTTGAATTTGGCACCAGGAGTTGATGCCAAAGAATCAGATTAAGGAACAATTGCAATCCACTGTTACTTTCAATTCTGAATACTGTACTAATTTTCAATTTTATGGAATTTCTGTGATCCTTGTGTTAATGTAATTTCCATCCTTCCTTTCTCTAGTGTCTGAAGGGAGATCATCTAAATGGGATATACAAACAAGAGTCTCTGGATTTCTCAACATTTTGGTAGATCAGGAGGTGGAGGTAGAAGGGACTCCTCAGGACTTTTCCCATTGTCCACCACAAATGCCATCTTAAGCCCCCAAGTTGTGTGAACTTCTAAGTGGCAATGCAAGAACCACACCCCTACAAAAAGAAAATAAGACACAAAATCATTTAAAACTAGTACACTGTTAAGACAAGTCTGTCAATCAGTGAAACAATTGTAGTTTACCGATTGATTAGGTGGCATAAAAAGAAAATCCCGGCAGATCAACAAGGTGTTTGTTTAGATGGAAACCTAAATTTGTTCCAAATTTGCCAAATTTTAAGTATATGTTGCATCATTTGTCCACCTAATTTGTCATTTAGTGTTTGCCTATATAATGTGGAAAAAAAAATACTGATTTTTATGAAATTCATATTGATAGGAATTTGTCTTAATAAAACTATCAAGTTCAGTCACGAAATGAAATAATGACATCTGTTTGTGCAAAGGCAAAAATAATTGAATTTGATATAAAAATTTACCTGGATTATCCGCCCTGAATCTGATGGCAACCCAGCCACCTGCGGGCACTCCAACTGTATTCCTTTCAACAGGGTCAACAAGATTGAAATTTTTGGGATCCTTCTTGTGGTTGAAATTGCCTAAACCCTTTCCGATCATAAAAAAGTTGAAGCCATGTAAATGAATTGGATGGCTCTCAGGAGTAATCATCCCAGTATCTTGCAATACTAATTGTACGGTGGAATTATAGGCAAGTCTGTAAAGCCTCGTCCCTTTCATAGTCCTCATATTCGTTGGCTGAGTGCCAGTATAATTATACGGTATCTGTGGATCCCCAGGAAAATCGTCAGTGAAGACTCCACTGATCTTGAAGAAATGTGCATTAAGGAGAGAAATTTTGGGCATGGCAAACGTGACATTGTTAATATCAGCCACGACTCTGCTACCGTTGGCGCAGTTAGAACAGGGATTGATTCCAAGACCGATGGTGAAAAGAAGAGAATGATCGACAGTCAAGGGAACTTGGGCAGGGTATTCTTTTGAATTCAGGCTTCTGAGAGAGTCCATAAAATTTGTTGCAACAGGGGTGGCGTTTTTAGCAGGCATCGAGGTCAAGGTGGTGGCGACAGTAGAAAGGGTGCCGGAATAATGTAATATGGCAGTGGCAGTAAGGTTATCAACTGCAATGGGGGCGTCCATGAAGGGTGAAGCTGCCATCAGGTACTTGCCGCTTCCTTGATCTGCTGATACAATGGCATTTGTGGTCTGGCCTGGAGCTATGAGAATAGTGTCGGTTTCGAATGGTTTTACATATGTGGCATCAATCTCGACGACAGTGAGCTTGTGGCCAGCAATCTTGAAGAATAATTCTTCATTAAGTGCAGCATTGATTATTCTGAGCATGTATTTCTTGCCATGCTCCACGGGCAAATTGAACCCTCCTGCATATTATTCGGGGAAAAGAATCATGAAGGTCAAATCAAATGAATTACAGGATGGAAAACTCATCAATTTTGATCTTCTAACACATAATCGTAAAAGAGTTAGTTGTGCATGCATTCACGCGTGGCAACGTGTTAGTTGAGTTAGACAATCTCATTCACCACAAATTCGTAAATTACATAGTTTGAGAATTTGTCCACTTGATTTATTCTTTAGCGTTTGTCAATATAAGATGAAGACATGATGTCACTACAGGTCTAGTTGTACATATTATGATGCATGGGTGAACTCTGAGAAAGTATAATCTCTACCTTTTGACAAGCAATTTGAAACAGGCCCTGGATAGCCATTGATTGTATGAGCATCAGAAACATTAGGTGCCAAGCCTGATTTCAATGCTTCTTTGATCACGGATTCAACGTTTGACTTCCACCATTCACCTACAAATGGACCGTAGAAAATTGATAACAAAAATGTTTTCCTAATTTAAATTATAGGTAAAAACATACACACAACGCACACATATATCTGTCTGCGCGAGCATGTGAGATTCAGGCAATCTCCAAAGGAAAAAAAGAAAAAAGCAAAAATGTAGAACCTAATATAACGATAGCTTCTTCATGTGGGCTGGGGAATGGGTACGGAACGCCGAGCTTAGGACGAACAACAATGGCACCGTGGAGAGTGGCCCTAAGCCAAAGGATGTGAGCATGCCACCAAAGTGTGCCTCTCTGGCCTGTGATTGTGAAGTTGTACACATACGTTTGCCCTGGTTGAATTGGACACTGCGTTATGTATGCTGGACCATCAGCCCAGCCCGTACGAAGTTGCCTTATTCCATGCCTGCCAGTATTCCAGAACAAGATAATTGGTCAGACATTATGATATCCGATTTTTGTGATGCTTTTTTAATCAAACCTAACTATTACATGAGGAAGGAGAGTTGGACTTTGGTGAGATTCAAACTCTCGACTTCTAAGAAAGAGTCACAGAGTTTTAATTGCTCGACCCTCTATTCGTTCTTGATATTTGTGATGCAAAAGAATAAGAGTTTATTAATTGGCTTGAAATATTGAATAAATTTGACTCCAATTCTTACATTACTTATATCTACAAACTACACATTGGCCGATTTTACAAAAAAAAAAAAAATTATTGAAGATTTTAGCCTTAACTCGTCCCATCAAAAAGAAAAGGGAGAATTTGAATGAGCAAAAGGGTTGTGTCGGACAAATGGACTGACCAATGGATGCTGACGTTATATTTGACATGGTTGACAACCTTGATGAGAACGGTGTCGTCTTCCCTGGCATAGATTGTTGGACCTGGGAAAAGCCCATTCACTGTAACTATGGGCTTAGTTGAGCAGAGTCTTGTGGTGTTCGCCATCACCACCTGCGTTCACTCGCTTTCAATTTAGTCACATCATTTAAATATTTTTTCTTCTGTCCCAGTGTTCACAAGAAGTTAGAGAGACCTTGAACAAATTTTTCCTCTCATACAGAACAGCAAATTCAACGTAAAACATGAACAATAAAGGTTGCGTACGGTTATGTACTAGCAAGAACAACATGCATGTGAAAAGCATTGTTTAGTGACAAATAAATGTAACGCCTCTGGATTGCAATGTAACATACACTGAAGAATTGATGCTTTAATGCATGTATATATACTTGCGCTGAATTTGTATTCACGAATGCAGCATGTATATACTTACATTGAATTTGTATTCACGAATGCGGCATTCAACCAATGAAGGAAGTAAACAAGCAATCACCATCAAGACTCGAAGCCACACTGCCATCTCTTTTTCTGTGCGTGCGTGCGTGTGTGTGTGTGAGAGAGAGAGAGAGAGAGAGATTTGAACCAAGTTGAACTTCTTGTGTTTGCTCCGAATACTTTGAAATGGTAGCAGAGAGGGCTTCTAAATATAAAGAGACTACCTCTTTGCTACGCTGTCGCTTTAGTTAGTTTTAGCGGCCGGATAGAAAGGATTGTTGAGAATGAGGAAGAACATATACGCAAAAAATTCTAGTGAAAGTAATGATCATAATTTGGTAACACATATTTCTTGTAATTCACACAAGTAGTTAATGGGGGATCTACTACGGAGGATAAATCTTGACTCTAAGAACTCTTAAAAAGGAAAATGTTGTACTTAAAACATGGAGGGTTGATCTACCCAATAGTGGTTTTATTACAACAAATCCTAGCTACCATGACCAAACAAGGTACAACTTTTCTGCGTAAGAAGTCAAGTGGATGACATAGCGAAAGAATTGAAGCAGTACCAGCTAATTCTCATTTTGCCTATGTGCCTTCTATAAAAAGTGGATGACATACCGAAAGAATTGAAGCAGTACCAACTAATTCTCATTTTGCCTATGTGCCTTCCATAAAAAGTGTATTTTTTTCTTTGAAAAATCAATAACTCTCTGTTGCAACTGGGCTTCCACTGACTTTGGGACTGCTAACCATTTCGTTCGATTACGTCAAAAGGCATAGTAACCACTGAATTTGGGGCTGCCAGTGGAGTGATTATGTCAGCGCATAGTTAATTATGACGGAATCTGAAGTACGTATGGCAAAGTACAATGTTCCTTTTATTGGGTGAATTTGAAAAAGAATAGAAGTTCAGTACCAAATTTCACAATAAAAAAAATTAAGCTGCAAATTAAGCTTTCACGAATCCACGACTGACTTAGATAAGTAAGTAAAACTTAAACTGACTCAAATTGCACGAATTCAAATAATAAAAGAACATAATGATGTTCTATTGCAATTAATATTGACACAAGAAAATTTGGAAATTTTGTCAAGAACTTCAAAAGAATATGGACTGGATTGAGTGTAAAGTGGAAATATAAAATCAGTTTTCATTTATTACTTTTCAGAATACACTGTTATAAAATGCCCTGAAGCTCATCAGTTTTCATTTATTCTTTTTTTTTTTTTTTTGTGTGTGGGGGAAAGGATAGCTTCTTGAGGAATATGGTATGGTTTATGTCCTATCATATGACTTGGTTTGATGTTAAGTCGTCTTAGGTGCGCCTTTGCTGTTGACGGATAGTAGCTTTCATGGATCCTTGGAGTCTGCGTTCTAAAGCAAAAGATTTACTTGAATACATTAGCACATGTATCCAAATGTTTTGTCCAAAAGTTTTGAAAGGTGAACCACGCAGCGGAGTACATCAATTTTCTTTAAGATGCACACTTATTAGTCTTTAGATAATTGTAACTGCATGTATTGTGCTGTACTCCTAGAGATTTGCTAGTATTTATTGTGACGTCCTATTTATTAATTTATTAATTCTTTTGTTGGTTATTTCTAGTTGAAGAGAACTCTCTCTCTCTCTCTCTCTCTCTCTCTCTCTCTCTCTCTCTCTCTCTTCAGGAAGGAAACTAATCCGCTACTTGAGCCAACTATCAACAAATCCTCGAGTTTCAATTACAGTTAACCAACTAGCATAAAAAGCTCGTTAATTGGTTGGTTTGGCAGCTAAACTGGGGAGAGCAATCTTCAAGAATTAGTTTGTTAAGCAAACTTAAACTTATTGTTTGACTACGAATTAAACAGATAAACAAGTGCAATCCCAATTCCCAATTAATGGAACGACAGATGCTTGCTATTTGGGGAATTCTGGGGATGGGGTTGGCCGATACTGTGGATTCTGGGTTGAGGGGGTGGGGCGTCGCACTATGGATCGGGGTCAGCGCAGAAGGAATGAAAGATTGGGTTTTTGATGATATTGGTCCCGTAAATAAGTATTACAAGAACAACGGTCTCATGCAGTCTAAAATTTTTATGCCTCGAAAATTCTAATGCTAGCCATTCTTGAAACATTAGATTCAACTACAATTTCAGAACTCATCTGGAGATTTTGCAGTAGCAGATATCAAGTTATGTCTATTTAATTTACTATCTAATTCTAGAGTCATTCCGGTGAATCTTGTCCAAAGGATCAAATGGTAAAGAGAACATTTAGCCAACGAAAAGTAGGAGTCCGTTGCATTTGCCAAAGATAATTACTGCTGTGACATTTTGACTAGAATTCTATTTTGCCTGCTAAAGTTTCAGATATCACGTCACACCATTTAATACGTAAGGATTACTCCTGAAGGATGAAAGAAACTTCTTTTTTTTTTTTTAATATAATTGTCCTTCTACTGTTGAGTATCAAATGAGATAGAAAAGAGATTAGAGGCGATTGTTACGGCTTTGTCGTGATCAGCTACATGGAGAGAAAAATAGTCTATTTCAATTTACGGTAATAATAATCAGAGGATAGAAACGTTTTTAAGTACAAAGGGCGCAGGTGCCAAGTGGGGCGGAGATGCTAAATTTGTTCACCTTAATAATTTAGCTATTAAAAAAATCACCAAGTCAATCACAGTCAAATTTCTCCCTATCTTGAACTGTATTTTGTCATCAAATGTTTAGATTTTTAATAGTTTTTCTTTTCTTTTTCACTGTTTGTGATCTGATCTTGATTTACACAAGTTTTTATGGGACTGAAGTGACTGTTGTATATATATATTTTTTTATCAAAATTTGTTATTGTTATACCGTTTATTGTTCTCGAGAGAAATCAGCAATCATCAATCCCCTTCACTGATTTGATCTTCAAAGCCTCCTAGAAGAAATTCTACGGAGAATGGCGATTATGAAAATGTCAGTAAGAGAGAGACGTTAAACAAAATTAAAGGTTACATGAATTGACGTTGGCCTTGAGTACATCAGCAGATACGTTACGCAAGATAGTGAAATATGGCCTAATTTCTTTATTTTTGGTAAAAATGAAACGTCAAAGGGAATAATGTTTTATGCTTCTTTTGTTTGGATGAAATAGCCCAGTTCAAAAAAATAAAAACGAGAGTGAAAGTAGATTGAACTTTTGAACAATACATTTGAGCCAGCCAAATCCAGCTTCCCTTGCGCCCGATATCTACAAGGGATTTTGAATTTCCTCCTTGATTCACCTATTTCTGACTTATTTTCAACTATTAGCAGTTGATTCACCTATTTCTGGCTTATTTCCAACTATTAACAGTCAAAATCCATTTGGTTCAAATTCTTCAATCAATATTATTGGCTCCATTTAGATAGCGTTATTTGGAGTGTTTTTTGAGAATTATTGAGAAAAATTATTTAAATTGTTTTTGTTGACTTGTTTGAAAAGGTGACAAAGGTATTTGAATGTAAAATTTTTTTTGAAGTGACATGATGGTTGTTTGAAAAGTGATTGGGAAAAGTGTTTGAATAATTCAAAAATTTTGAAAAAAGAAGTCGAGCGGACGTTTGCTTAAACAAGCGGACGTCTACTTCGACGTCCGCTTCGTCATCTCACCTTCAAAACCTACCGAAAATGGATCTCATTTTGTTACTCGCAATTTTTCTAGTTTTTCCTAAACAAATTTTGAACATAAACATACTTGATTTTGAGAATAATTTTGTAAAAAGTTTCTAAAATTCATTTGAAATTTCCAATGAAAAACTTGGTGGGAAAATTTGGTGAAAAAGTTTGACCAAAAAATTTTTTACTTGTTCAGATGGATTTGGAAATATTTTTTCCAAAAAATGCTATTATAACGAATCCAAACAAAGCCAACTATTAATATCATTAATCTTATTATAAGTATGGGCTTTGTCAATTCTTTCCAACATGTTTTGTTTAGTAATGGAATATGTATCATTATAAAACTACTTGTTTAGTTTGCTTATAATGAGGTATGACTTTCAAATAAATTTTAAAATTTCAAAATCTTTTTATACAATATACATATTTTTTTATATTTCTTATTTTGTATTTTTTTTAAAGAAAATTTCTAAAAGGGCTTCTTTAATTTTATATACGCCATGCTTTAATTTGAGTTTTATACAAATAATAATCTTAAAAAATAAAAAAATGACATTTTTATTTTGGGTTGCTACCCCTTAATCAAATGCATTAATGAATTTGTTTGAATAGTTTTGTGGAAAGAATTATAGAGACATTAGTTAATTACTTTCATTCTAATTAAAAGATAGTATTAGTTGTTTCCCAAACATGTGTCATTACTACTAACATTTATTCCCTTCCCTCCTGAACTAAACACATTCTTAATATTTTATTGATTATACACAGCTCGGTGAGCATATCATTATATTCGAATTAATTTTTTCTGCGCACGGTATTAATTATTGGACGAAGAAGAAGGTTAAAGCTTCAATAAGTATGGGATGCTAAATCGAATGGCAAAATTTAGTTGGTGTAATTAAAATATAATTACATTGATCAATGGGAATTTTTCTAAATTTAAACACAATTATAAGTTATTAGAGAGTTTAATTAAGCTTTACTTAACTTGTGTAAGTTGATCATTTTTCATAACTATCTCCAATTAAATAAATGCTTAGCAAAGACGGAGTTTTCTATTTTGTTTGTCGCTAAGCCTGGGAGAATCTTAAGCCGTATTACATGGATCCCTTGACCTTGAACCTGACCGGGATTTTTGTTTGATAATAATCTAAGAAATTTATGCTAATGGGCAATTATGTCATTTCAAACGGGTCAAAAGAAACCCCGATCAAATAGGAATATCTCAACAGATTTCAGTTAAAAATTACAACTATAATCAGTTTCTATCATGTACCATTTAAATGACGAAACAATGTAATTCTTTTAGAAAATAATACAATATAAATGGAATAAAATTCTAAGATTGCTATTGTGCAAGTGAAAATCATGTAACCAAATGATTGCTAAGACTCGTGTAACTTTTCTTAAAAAAAAAAAAGTAAACACCGTTTGAAATGCAAATATTTATATTAATTTTTTTGTAACATAAAACAGATAATTTGTATGGATTTCTTTAATTTAAAAAAAAAAAAAGAACGGCGGCCTTGCATCTATGATCGCAATAGCTAATTATAGTTCCATTAATACCCTCCCATGTATGGAGGAGACCGTGAATCGAAGACATTCATGCGAATTCTGTCTCTATCGCTATTTGTAGATATTGTGAGGAATACACTCATTCCTGGACACTAATTCCAAGTTTGTGTGGATATAAATAAATAGCCCAGGTAGACTCCCATAACAGTTATAATTCTCAGGGAACAAAGGATTAAGGAAGTTTGTATCTCTCTTCCTAAAATCCTCAGTTTGACCTGTGAATTCGACCAAAGTCGTTTGTTTGATCTGTATCCTGGTATGTTTTCTGCCATTTTGCCAATAATTGTTTCTTCTTTGGCTACAGTTGTAATCATCAGTTCTTCACATATTTAAATCATGTCTATTGATCTTATTTTTCTTCATCAGACTGATAAATAACGTCTTTTAAGTGTTTTTTTTTTTTTTGGTCCCGAATTTTTTATCCTTACGGTTGTCCGCAATCAGTTTTCTTCATTTTATGTTCATCATGCTATAGACCATAAATAAATGAGTACAAATTTTTTTTTTCCTTTTCTTTTTCCTCCTCAATTCTGGGTTTAGAGAATCAAGACAAATAAAATATTAATGCAGTCGGTGGATGATGACGTTGAAAATCCGACGTTAGAGGATCCAGAGATGCCCTTTTTTTTTGGGGGGGGGGGGGGGGAGAATGGAATTGTGGATTACGCACGGTTCTTCCCGTAGGTGGGGACCTTCATAGTTTTAATTTATTTATTTCAGGTTCATAAAACTGATGATATATCAATTTTGGGGTTAATACCAAGTTGAATTTTGTGATAGCAAATAATTAATAATAAGTTTGAGCCAAAATTTTTGTGAATTTATTGGTTCAGTGAGATGACAAAGTCTGTGATCAGCATTACGGTTTGCAGGTCAAGGGATTAAGAGATAAGCATGTTGTAATGTGTTCAGGCTTTGATTATAGAAGGAAAAAGATGATATAGGATATAATGCCTTTAGACTTGATTATACTTCAATACCGGAAGTTTGTGAAAAATTATTTTAAAATAAAGTAATTTAAGTTCTTACGTCGGTATACAAGCTATGCTTGCGTCAGTATACATTACTATGCGTACGTAATACTTTTTTAGACCACAAGATTTACAGGTAAGATCATAAACTCAACCCATCTAAATTTTTTATACCATGAGATTTATAGGTGAATCCATAAACCTTGTATATCTAAAAATCTTCCTGGCCTGGACTTGATTATTGAAGGAAAAAGATGATATAGGATATAATGTGTTTTAGACTTGATTATACTTCAATACGCATGTCGGACGTTTGTGCCTGGCCAGGACAAAATATTTAATTAGGGTATATCGACAGTAAATCATATTTTTTGCTATCTCATTTAAGTCAGTTATCTCATTTAAGTCAGCACAAGATAAATTCTTTTCCACTGTGCAGAGATACTAAGAGTTTATTCTTAATAATTAATCTAATTTTAATTTTAATTTTTTAAAAATCTATTTTGTGATATTCTCAACTGTTTAATTACTACGTTTTTGGATTTATTAAATTAAAATCAGAAGTAACTAATTTCTAAATTTTTTAAAATCAATTTTTATAAAAATTAGAAGCAAGAACAAGCCCTAAATAGAAAGTAAAATACCGGGAATAATTTTGTATCCAGGATGAAGGATAAATGTTTATGCTGAAAATGAATATTTTGAGCTGGGTAACTAATGAACTTTGCTCACAGACCCATAAAAGTAAATTAGAGGCCTGCACTCAACACAGAATCTTGTTGGATATTTTGTAATTAAACTAGTTTTCTGGTTATATATCTCTATTAATTGTGGACTTCTCTCCTAGATGTCATGTAAACTAATTTTTCTTTTGACATCTTTGAGTAATTCCTCCAGGGATAATATCCGATTGATTGGTTACCTTTGTGCTGGAAACCATGGAAGCCGACGATAATTATACTAAAGATGGAACCGTTGATTATCGTAATAACCCTGCAGATAAGAGGAAAACTGGAACCTGGAAGGCCTGTCCTTTTATTCTTGGTAATTTTTTCATCAGCGTTTTACTCTTGTTTGGCCTGGGGGATTCTTCGGACCATGATTTTCATTTTGTTGTGTTTTTTGCTGTTAAGGAAATGAATGCTGTGAAAGATTGGCGTACTATGGAATGAGCAGCAATCTCATGATTTATTTCACAAAGCAGCTCAATCAACACACTGCTGATGCTTCAAGGAATCTCTCAAATTGGTCTGGAACATGCTATCTCATGCCATTAGTAGGAGCATTTCTTGCTGATTCATATCTTGGAAGATATTGGACGATCGCCAGCTTCTCAACCATCTACTTCATTGTATGTATAAAGTTTTGGTTGGCCGATTTTTCCATTTTTTTTTTCTCCTTTAAAAACAGAACTTCAAATAGGCCCTTCAGAATTATTTGGATTTTCCTCTCAAAGGATTTTCTAGAATTTAACCTTCCGAACCTCTACACGTACGAATATATAACTATGTAGTCTTCATTTTCAGAAAATTGAAAGAGGTTCTTTCATTTTTTTTTTAAGCTACTGCTAGTCATCAGGCATTTTCAAAATTCAGTAGAATTCAGGCTGAGTAGTAAATTTATTTTTATTTTTATTTTTTTTGGCTTGGGATCTGTTTCATTATTGAATCTTAAAAATGATCACAATTTATTACAGGGTATGACACTTCTGACACTGTCAGCATCAGTGCCTGGCCTAAAGCCCACCTGTTCTTCCAAAGATGTTTGCCAGGCAACAGACGCTCAGACAACAGTTTGCTTCATTGCACTCTACCTGGTAGCACTAGGAACGGGAGGGATCAAGCCTTGTGTTTCATCCTATGGTGCAGACCAGTTTGATGATGCTGATGAAACAGAGAAAAACTTTAAAGGCTCTTTTTTCAATTGGTTCTATTTCAGTATCAACATTGGGGCACTAATTGCTTCCTCTTTTCTTGTCTATATACAAATACATGTCGGGTGGGATTGGGGCTTCGGTATACCTGCAGCAGCCATGGCTATTAGCCGTGGTTTCCTTCTTCTCAGGTACCCGAATCTACCGATATCAGAAACCTGGAGGCAGTCCCCTTACACGCCTCTGCCAGGTGATCGTGGCATCTTTCAGAAAATATCAAGTTCCATTGCCCGCTGACAAATCGGAACTGTACGAGGTTGCAGACTGAAAAATGTGCAATTGTAGGTAGTCGCAAGCTTGAACACACAGAAGCTTTCAGGTACCTTTTGTATTAAAATCCCTTAAGCTCGTTCAAGTTTCCAAGTACAATATTTCTTTTCTTCGTAAAAGCAAGTAATGAGAATTTCTAAATACTCAAGCAATTTAACTTTTGTAACTTAGCATGGAAACAATGTATGTTGTTTGTTTTGGTACTTATTCCTATACATTAAATATCGCAAACTAAATTAAAAAGGGTCTTCAATGCTTGTTGATCTTTATACTTAAATTTTTAACTTTCACAACGCATTTTTTAGTTTCGGTATTAGATTGCCAGTCCTGGTTTTCTAACTTTAAATTGTGTTGTTGTTTTCAGTTTCTTTGACAAGGCTGCGGTGGAGATAGCGTCTGATCGAACAAATGATTCTAACGTAAGTGCATGGAGACTTTGCACTGTGACACAAGTGGAAGAGTTAAAATCAATCTTAAGATTGTTTCCTATTTGGGCCACTGGAATTATTTTCAGCGCTGTCTACGGCCAGATGGGGAATTTATTTGTATCACAAGCTGAAGTCATGGACACTCATTTTGGGAACACTAAATTTGAGATCCCAGAAGCATCGCTCAGCGTTTTTCGACACCCTCAGTGTCATTGTCTGGGTTCCAATCTATGACAGAATAATCACCCCCTTGGCTAGAAAATTCACCGGTCGCAAAAATGGTTTGACTCAGTTGCAGCGAATCGGTGTTGGGCTTGTCATATCAGTTTTTGCTATGGTATCTGCGGCTGTTTTAGAGATTGTCAGACTTGGAATAGTGAAGAGACATAACCTCTATGATGCAGAGCTGATTCCAATTTCAGTGTTCTGGCAAGTCCCTCAATACTTCATAATAGGTTGTGCAGAAGTGTTCACATTCATTGGGCAACTAGAGTTTTTCTATGAACAAGCACCAGATTCCATGAGAAGCTTGTGTGCTGCTTTCTCGCTCACCACCACAGCACTTGGTAACTATTTGAGTTCTTTGTTAGTAACCATTGTTACGAAAATCAGTACTAACGGTGGCAAACCTGGATGGATACCGGACAACTTGAATTATGGCCGTCTCGATTACTTCTTCTGGCTTTTGGCTGGGCTCAGTGTGCTAAATTTTGGAGCGTTTCTTGTGATTGCCCAAAGGTTTACATACAAAAAGGCGGTCGGGACACTTCGCTGATTATTACACGTTATGCAAGATAGCTAAACATGGCCTATGACCTAAAGAGAAAACAAAAGTGAAACGTGGCCTAATTTCTTTATGATACTTTTTTTTTTCTTTTTGCCATTTTAGTTGTTTTTTTTTTGAAAAACCATTTTAGTTGTTCAACTAGATGGTAAATTTGTAGTTCTATAAATTTGGATAGTATGATTTTCTGCTTGATCTTGTACAGAGTTATGTTGAATATTTACTGGAAAAATCTTTCAGTGAGTGAAATCAATCTGCAGTCCTTTAAATATCTGAAACAAAGCTTCATCTGCCCTTAGGGTTGTGTATAGTCCCCTCTTTGTTTTCATTCCTGCTTAGTGAACAAACCTAGACAATCAAGATTTAGAGTTTCAATCAGTCAATCAACGATCTTGAGAGTGGTCCCGAATAACAAGCACCTAAGAAGTAGGAAGCGAGAAATGAGAATAGTCATTTCTCAAATAAGGAGAGAGTGAGAATTGCCTCCAAATTGACAGCTGCTGCTTAGTTGTAATGTCGTAATCATGACAACAATGTCCATTATACTCACGTCCTTTAATTTCACTTCTTTGCATCGGGTTAAGTGCGAAAGTATCAAGAATAAATCCAAAAAATCTTTGCATCGGGTTAAGTGTGAAAGTATCAAGAATAATTCCAAAAAATGGAAAAAAGAAAGAAGTATGCAACTGAACAATCTTGTGCCGTGATGATTTTTACTAGGATAACCCATTAAACACTTGATGGTCCTCCTCCAACTCTCGGGCTCCCACATTCCCACTTGTGGACGGCCCCCAGTCTTTAATGTAATCAAGAAGGAATGAAAAATAATTGAAAAGTGCTTGTTTAGCAAAAGATAAAATCAATGAAGACTAATTTAACGACCAACAAAACAAAGTTCCAAACGCAGCTTTCTGTGGGTTCGGTTTTAACAACGATATCCTAGCTCATGATTCTCTGGCTCCGTTTGGATGACAGAATTGGAGAAAAACAAAAACAAAGGGCAAAATTTTCAAAAAGCATTAATGAAAGGGAATCCATTCATATGGGGCCATATCACCATTATTGATTCTGGTAATCAATTCTTCGTTTTGAGGAAATGGAATCAATTCATTTCAGTGGGATAACCATTTTCTCCATTCTAAATTATATAGTCAAACGAGAAAAATCTTTAATCTTGATAAATCGGCTGGGGTTTTTCCATTGACTATTGACTTAACGTGATCAAATCTAACCCTTCCACGGCAATCCTTTTTTAGAAGACAAAGCTGCCCCTCGAAACTAAAACTTAACTCAATCATTTTCTCTCATCCAACGCCATCCCTTTTTTTTTTTCCAACTCCAATATGAAAGATTTAAATTCAATCCAATAAAATGGCTTAGCATTATCATTATTCACTAGTATACAATAATAATATCTTGAGGGGTAAAATGAGTCCTTGAATGGAAAATTGCGTTTGCTTTCGCAGGATAACCGCCTCGCCGGCAAAATGAGCCTTTTGCCTCAAATTACTTCCCAATCCCATTGGATGCTTCCTCTGTCTCACGGATACTCGAGTGTATGAGTGTGCCTTTTTTTATTGCGTTCGAGTATGTGCGATAGTGTACACTATTCCTTAGTTTCTTTCACATGAATCATCTAATCTAAGATACGCAAAGTGCCTTTCAAGTAGAGCCGGTGGATGCTCCAACACGTCTACTACGCAGAAATTTCATTCAACCAATCTGAATACAAAAAATTGAAAATTCTTCAAGCGTCTGTGGGCACATGCAGTTGTAGATAGTCATCTTTTCTGTTTTGCCAACATGCTTTAGTTGACTGCACCATTCAACTAGAGCCTAGAGTTCAGCACTTAAGCCAGTATACTTGAAGATTCTCCTCTCTCCATCTCTTTAGTCCCTTGTATCCGTCTTGGAAAATTCTTAAATAGACCAGTTTAGTTGAGAATCTCTACTTCCCTACATCACATAAAATAAAATAGGTAAGAAATACTAAAAATAAGCTTTCTTACTAGTCATCAATGCCCACACTTGACCTCATCTTTTTTCTGGGGTTGACTCTTGCTTAGCTAAATAAATCATAGTGTTTGTTGCCTTTAGGGCATAAGGATTCCTCAGTCCATCCATTCGGGTATCTCTTGCGTCCTCAGGTGTGTAAATGTAATGACTTTTCATCTTATTATCAATGACTGATAAACGCTTGGTTTATGGAGCAGCTGCTAACTTCTTGAACTTGTTAATTGTTACAGTTCTTGTATAGTGTATACTGCATAATTAGAATCTTCGATTTTGTCACTTCAACTTGTACTTTGGAATCTCTTCAAAGAGTAGATTTGAGTGGTTTAAAGTTAAGTTCAAGATGTGAGAGACGGTTTTAGTGCGGGTGGCTCTTGAATTATAGATAATTGCAATATGCTACTATGTTAATGTTAGGAAGATTTATTTTTACACACTACTTGGTTACCGCGGGAAGTCTTGCAGGAAGAGAAGAGGAGTAGGGCGGATGAGATTTCTCTCTCTTTTTTTTTTTTCCCCCCACAAATCCCCCCCCCCCCCCCCGGGGGGGGGGGGGGGGGTTGTTGTGGCAGAGGTGAAGTGTCTGGACCCTGGAGAGAGCCCGAGTGAGGAAGAGAAAACTGAAGTTTTCGAAGCTAGAGAAGAGGGATCTGAAGTTTCTAATAAAGTTGGTGCTTTTTTATTTTTTATTTTTTCGGTTGAATCCTCAGCAATTATATAGGAACAGCCATACGCGAGGTAAAAGAAATGAAACAAAACTTATAAGTGAAATTTGTAAATAAATTTTGTGTGTCTGTATGTATATATTTATATGAGTCTCTTGCTTGGGACTTGCCACAGGTACTAAGCTTTGGTGTTGCTAAATCATTGCAGGAAAAGCCTAATTCTCAAGCAGATAGTGACATCTAGAAAGCTATGGCAGAGGATGACTTGTACACTAAGGATGGGACAGTTGATTGCCGTGGCAATCCTGCCAAGAAGAATGAAACTGGGACTTGGAAAGCCTGCCCTTTCATCTTAGGTATTGAAGTAATATAAGTTGAATCATAATTCATCAGTAAATTTGGATGAGCTATTTTAAGATTGATATTTTTTTTGCTGATATTCACTCTCAGGGAACGAATGTTGTGAAAGATTGGCATATTACGGAATGAGTTCTAATCTCGTTCTTTTCTTTAAGCATCGACTTGGCCAGCAAAATGCCACTGCTTCTAATAATGTCTCAAATTGGTCCGGCACATGCTACATTACACCACTGATTGGAGCCTTTCTGGCAGATGCATATCTTGGAAGATTTTGGACAATTGCTTGTTTTTCAATCATCTATGTTGTGGTAATTTTTGTCGGATGAAGTGTATAATTTAATTCAGCCTTTAAAATTCTTTTGCAACTTAGGTAGAACCCAGCCTGGCTTATTGGAAAAGATGTTAAATAATATAATCTTGCACACATAGGACAGAAGTTTGAGCTTAAGGCAGTGGAATTTGGTGCAAAAAGTTATAATGGTTTGGCAAGTTGAGACGGGTGTGTGAGGATTCTGTATATGTTTGATGAATGAAGTATGTTGTACCATGTTATCAGCCTAAAAAGATGATGTCTTTTAGCTGAGTACACAATGAATTATTGAATGTGGAAAAGACTATTACTATTATGAACTCTAAACTTAGAGATGTACACAAATTGGTTCAACCAATTAGTAGACCGCAAAACATTTGACTCCAGCAATCATCATGGCTGACATTTTAGTCCAGCAATAGGCCAGGTCAAAGAAGAGGAATTATAAGACAGTAAATTTAAATAATTGTTTTGATTTTCAACTGTTATAGCACGTAAATTTAAATAATTGTTTTGATTTTCAACTGTTATAGCACATTCTGGTCTAGCTAACATGCTACTGAAATGTTATGCAGGGGATGACACTGTTGACATTATCAGCCTCAATCCCGGCTCTGAAGCCAACCTGTTATGAGAAAGATGCTTGCCATGCGACAGTGACACAGAGTTCTGTTGTCTTTCTAGCTCTTTATGTAATAGCACTGGGCACCGGTGGTATAAAGCCTTGTGTTTCTTCCTATGGAGCAGACCAGTTTGATGACACAGATGAGGTTGAAAAGAAGCACAAGGCTTCTTTTTTTAATTGGTTCTATTTCTCAATCAACATTGGTGCACTTATTGCGTCTTCAGTGCTAGTTTGGGTACAAGATAATGTGGGCTGGGGCTGGGGTTTCGGCATTCCAGCAGTGACAATGGCTATTGCCGTGGTTAGTTTCTTTTCAGGTTCTCGATTGTACCGTAACCAAAGACCAGGAGGAAGCCCTTTGACCCGCATATGCCAAGTCCTTGTTGCATCCTTCAGAAAGTATAAAGTTGCAGTGCCTGGAGACAAGACTTTATTATTTGAAAGCAAAGATGCTGAATCTACAATAAAAGGAAGTCGAAAGCTTGAGCATACAAGTGATCTTGCGTGAGCATCATTTCATGTTGTTTACAATTTTTTTTTTTTTTGGGTAAATGTCAATTTTGCTCGTTTAAAAGATTAATGTTCAAAAGAGATATAAAGGACCATTGAAAATTCTCAACGAGTCATTCATTCAATTGCATCTTTTTGAAAGCATGAACTTGTTTTTTTTATGACTATGCATTTTTGAGAAAAATAAAAAGTTCAGTCACATTGATAAATTCTTTGAAAAAAATGAACTATGCTTATGAAATAATTATATATAAGTTTGTGTGGTATTTGCAATCCTCTTAAACAATTGACAGAGAAAGGATCCGGCTACTGATTAAGCGTATGGATAGACTCCTAAATGCTCAGTGGTGATCATTATGAAATCATTCAGTACCACTTTGTTTATTTACCTGAAGGCTTTAGAAACATGTTGTACTTGTATTTTGTACTTGTCTCTAAACCAATTGGCTGGAATCAAGCTTTGTATGATTTGGACATTGAATGGACTCTTGTATCAGTGTCAACTTTAATTTGTCTCTTCCCATGTTTCTGAACTGAAATGTTGCACAATGTTATTCTGAACAGTTTCTTTGACAAGGCAGCCGTGGAGAACGGAACCTGACAATAAAAATGGCTTAATAGATCCATGGAGACTTTGCACAGTAACGCAAGTTGAGGAGCTAAAAGCCATAATACGATTGCTTCCTGTATGGGCTACAGGTATCATCTTCAGTACTGTGTATGGTCAAATGAGCACCTTGTTCGTGTTGCAAGGAGAAACCATGGATACTCGTGTGGGACATTCTAACTTCCATATCCCACCAGCATCACTTGGTATTTTTGACACACTTAGTGTCATATTCTGGGTTCCAATTTATGACCAAATTATCGTCCCAGTTACCAGAAAGTTCACCGGTCACAAGAATGGCTTAACTCAACTTCAGAGAATGGGAACTGGACTCTTCATATCCATCTTTGCCATGCTCTCTGCAGGGATTTTGGAACTTGTTAGACTACAATTTGTGAGACGGCATAACTACTATGACCTTAAAGAGATACCCATGTCCATATTCTGGCAGGTCCCTCAGTATTTCATCATAGGTTGTGCAGAAGTTTTCACATTTATTGGACAGCTGGAATTCTTTTATGAGCAAGCACCTGATGCAATGCGAAGTTTGTGCTCTGCTCTCTCCCTGACGACAGTTGCCCTAGGAAACTACTTGAGTACTTTGCTTGTGACAATTGTCACAAGAATTAGCACGAGGAATGGAAAAATTGGTTGGATACCGGATAATCTTAATCACGGTCACCTCCATTATTTCTTCTGGCTCTTGGCTATCCTCAGTGTGCTGAATTTAGGAGTTTTTCTTCTCATAGCCAAGTGGTACACTTACAAAAAACCTGTTGGGACGCTTCGCTGATGAGGCATGCAAAGGGATCCTATATCCGAGCAAGTTTTTCACTGCAAAAACAGATGAATTTGTGAGAGCTATTTCAGAAGTTCTAAAATTACATTTTGAGTGATTGTTTGTACAGTTGTAACAGTTAGTTGGGCAAACGCGGTGCTCCAATTACAGCATTTTGTTAAAGGTTTTGCTCTGCAGTATACTGATGTAAAACTAAAGCAAGTTGAAATATAAACTGAATACGCTGCTTATAAGTTGCTATTAAAGCACAGATATATTATGTTTTGGTGTTTGTTACAAGGTGCTACTTTTGATGCATTCCATCAACGTTTCTAGGATGGCCCCTTTCAAGATGTTGAAATCATCTAATTTATAGAATTTGACAGATTTGATTATCAGACATTTAGGCGTAGAAGCTCAATGATAGTGAATTGGTGACATTAGCCAGTGACAGCAGAATAAAGTTCCATTGTCGGTTACTTCGAATGCTCTAGTCCAAATGACCATTCACATGCTCCTTTCTTGTTTAATAGTCTCCATTCACCTCAGGATTTTCTCTCTTTGATTAAATGCAGTTGTACCTTATTGCATTTATAGTAAGTATTGGAACGAGAACAGCTTAATACTTGAAAAGATGAAAAGGTTGGCTGCAGTGGGCCCACGGCCCGCAACGTTATCATTAGTTATTCTCCAAGAGCAAATGGTTCAACGAGTAGAAAGTCAAGCTGGCGCTGGCAATATTGCAAGTTTGCGAGCAGAAGAGGTCCTTCGGCCTAATTCCTTCCTTTCATAGCCCAACACCCTAAACCAATCTCCTATCTCTCTCAGAGGATTTGGGCCAGGATAAATGTCACTGAGACCATCCCAGGCCTCAATTATCTCTAAAATCAAAATTTTCTCAACGTGCAGTGCAAGATCATTTACTTGGGAAAGCATATACAGATTAATAACACGAGATAGTATTGAGAAATTTATTAGTTTTAATATTGTCTGTGACACATTTTTAAATTTTTAACAATATATTCATGAAATAAAAAATTATTGATAAATGTGTTTAAATTTTTTTATTTTTTAAAAAACATATATTTATTAAATAAAAAATTATTGTGCTAAGTGTTTAGAATTTTTAAAAATTAGTTTTTTAAAATATACTTAATCCAAACAGTTAGTATTTACAAAGTCTAAAATGCTATGCATATTACAGCGTAACAATTCATATGCTTCAAATCCCTCTAACATAATCAATACTCCTGCAAAGTTTTAACGTGTATGGTGTACACTTTTGTTGGTGTTGCTGAGTCTACCTGCTGAGTTTTAACTACACAAGAGACACTAGGGGCCAAGAAAAGATACCTGAAGAGTTTCTTTCACATCTCTCCCTCTCCGTCTATCATGTAAACTACTACGTACTAAAATACCGATACTATATCTACCACTAGTCAACTATTCTAATCATTTTTAGGCAATTAATTTTGTTTTTTTAATTGTCAGCCATGGCCAAACTCGACTTCATCATTTCTGGGACTGAGTATATATTGAGCTAAACTAATTGGAGTGTTTGTAGCCTTGAGCATATAATCTAGTGCTTCCTTTCCATTCTTGAAGCAAATCCTTTTTGGATAGCTGTGGCTTCTTCAGGTTTGTACTGGAGCTATATCTTAATAGTAATCATTGTGGCCGTTAACTTTTTGTTTTATCATTTTTCCTGGGGACTGCATGATTTCAACCTTTTTTTTTTTTTTTTTCATTTAAGATTGTACTTTAAAGTCTGTTCAAGAGTAAACTTGATTATTTTTAGATCAAGGCGTGAGACTGCTTTTTGTGTAATTAGTCCTTGAACCATAATTCTATATGCTAATATGCTGGCTCAGTTCTTGTTTACTTGGATGAATTGCTGTTGTTTCATTAAGGGAGAAGATGGAGAGGGCTTATGATGATTACTGCTTTTCTTGTTTTCAATTCTTTTAGCAATTACATGCCACTCCTTAAGTGTAGATGAAAGAAATGAAACAAAATCAAATGTGAATCAAATTCATAGGACTTTACCGACAATCAATCAGGAATGGTATGTTGGAAACTGAAATGAAGATTTCTCTCGTGCTTACAGGTACTTGAAATATTATTGATGATGCTAGTGTAGTGTAATGATTATGTTGGTTATAACGTCTTATATCCCTAAGAAATTTTGTTCCAGCTTCAATCATTGATTACAGATTCAATTAATCTTGAGTTTCGGACTTGGCTCTTCTGTTGCAAAAACATTGCAGGAAAAAAGTAATTATCAAGCAGAAATTGATATCTGGAAAGATATGGATAATGTGTATACTAAGGATGGGATGGTCGATTGCCATGGTAACCCTGCCAAGAAGACTGAAACTGGGACATGGAAGGCCTGCCCTTACATCTTAGGTATTGAAATCATATATTTTTAGTCATGCTTCATCAGTAAATTTTGATAATTCAGGCCAGTTTTATTCTTTTTGTTCATTATCACTGATAGGGAATGAATGTTGTGAAAGATTGGCATATTACGGAATGAGTTCTAATCTGGTGCTTTTCTTTAAGCATCAACTTGGCCAACACAATGCCACTGCTTCTAATAACGTCTCAAACTGGTCTGGCACGTGCTCCATCACACCACTCATTGGAGCCTTTCTGGCTGATGCCTATCTAGGAAGATTTTGGACAATTGCTTGTTTCTCAATCATCTATGTTCTGGTATTGTTGGTTAAATTGTATACTTTTCAATCAGCCTTGAGATATTCTTTTGCAACTTAAGTAGAACCCTGTGTGACTTGTAGGGAAAAGAAAAACAGATGAATTGATCTTGTATGCATAGGAGAGAGGTTTATTCTTAATGCTAAGGAATTTGAACAAAACCATTTAATATTTGGCCAACTCAAAACAGGTGTATTGAAATGATGTCCTTTAGCTACGTACAACTGAATTATTTAACATAGGACTATTAGTAGTATAAACTCAAAAGGTAGAAATGTACACCAATTGGTTTAGTCCAAATCATGAGCTAGATCAATTGTTGCACATAATGAATAAGAATATATATCATAAACAAATAACTGTTTCAAAATTTTCTATTGCTGTGGACATTCTGGTCTATTTTAGCATGAAAAGACACACACTTTATGCAGGGGATGACACTGTTGACATTATCAGCCTCGGTCCCAAGTCTAAAGCCAATCTGTTATGAGAAGGATGCTTGTCATGGAACATTGACACAGAGTTCTGTTGTCTTTCTAGCTCTTTACCTAATAGCACTGGCAACTGGTGGTATTAGTCCTTGTGTTTCTTCCTATGGAGCAGACCAGTTTGATGACACAGATGAGGTCGAAAAGAAACACAAGGCTTCTTTCTTTAATTGGTTCTATTTTTCGATCAACATTGGTGCACTTATTGCTTCCTCAGTTCTAGTTTGGATACAAGATAATGTGGGTTGGGGATGGGGTTTTGGCATTCCAGCAGTTGCGATGGCGATTGCTGTGGTTAGTTTCTTTTCAGGTTCTCGGTTGTATCGTAACCAAAAACCAGGAGGCAGCCCTTTGACGCGCATCTGCCAAGTGCTGGTTGCGTCCTTCAGAAAGTATAAAGTTGCAGTGCCTGAAGACGAGTCTTTGTTGTTTGAAAGCAAAGATGCTGAATCTGCAATAAAAGGAAGTAGGAAGCTTGGGCATACAAGTGATCTTGCGTAAGCATCATATCATCCTTTTTGTTTACCTTTCTTTTTAAACATATTTATCATTTTTTCTTGGTGAAAATAATAGACTTATAAGATATTAAAGGATCATTAAATGGTTCTAACTAGTAATGACATTTTTTTGAACTATTGACCAGAAAACACGAACTAACATGGATTGGTATGCATTTTCTTTCATCACGTTCGTATACTCTCCAAAAGTAAATGATCCTGTCAAGTATTCACATGAGTTTTCAGGAAATGTTCTTCTCTTTTCTGGTAATTACTTTCGGCCTACACCTGTCAAAAAATTGACAAAGAAAGGAGCAGGCTGCTGATTAAGCTTATAAGCAGAATCCTAAATTCTGAATGGTGACTATCAAGAGATCAAAGAAACTTCTGAAATGTCTCTCCACACCAATTGGCTGGAACAAACTTTTGCTTGATTTTTGATATTGAATAAACTGCTTTCTTCGTGTCAACTGACAGCTTCTCTCTTGCCTTGTTTCTGGACTAAAATTTTACACAATTTTATCCTGACAGTATCTTTGACAAGGCAGCCGTGGAGACAGAATCTGACTATAAAAAAGGCATGGTAGATCCATGGAAACTTTGCACAGTGACTCAAGTCGAGGAGCTAAAAGCCATAATACGATTGCTTCCTATATGGGCTACAGGCATCATCTTCAGTACTGTGTATGGTCAAATGAGCACCTTGTTCGTGTTGCAAGGAGAAACCATGGATACTCATCTGGGACATTCTACCTTCAGAATCCCACCAGCATCACTTGGGATTTTTGACATCCTCAGTGTCTTATTCTGGGTTCCAGTTTATGACCAAATTATCGTCCCTGCTACCAGAAAGTTCACAAGTCACAAAAATGGCTTGACTCAACTTCAGAGAATGGGAACTGGCCTCTTTATATCCATCCTTGCCATGCTTTCTGCAGGGATTTTGGAACTTGTTAGACTACGATTTGTGAGAAGATACAACTACTATGATCTCGAAGAAATAACAATGTCTATTTTCTGGCAGGTCCCGCAGTATTTCTTCATCGGTTGTGCAGAAGTTTTCACATTTATTGGACAATTGGAATTCTTCTATGAGCAAGCACCTGATGCCATGCGGTGCTTGTGCTCTGCTCTCTCATTGACCACAGTTGCCTTAGGAAGCTACTTGAGTACTTTGCTTGTGACTATTGTGACAAGAATTAGCACAAGGAATGGAAAACTTGGTTGGATACCAGATAACCTTAATTATGGTCACCTCCATTACTTCTATTGGCTCTTGGCTGTGCTCAGTGTGCTGAATTTAGGAGCTTTTCTCCTCATAGCCAAGTGGTATACTTACAAAAAGCCTGTTGGCACTCTTCGTTGATCAGTCATTCAAATTACAAAGTGATCATTTATCCCCCAGCAAGATTTTCCTTCCGGAGAAAAAGATGCATTAATCAGAGTTATTCAGAAAGTCTAAAATTACCCGTGAATGACTATTTTACGTAGTTGACATGGTTGGTGAAGGAACACTGTAATACAATACCTTCTTAAAGGGTTTTTAATGCACTTTCTTGACACTTGTTGATTGTCCTGTTCGCAAAATGTTGAAAAGCATCTACTACATAATCTAGCAGAATTAATTAACATTAAGCACACAAGCATGCAGATTTCCTCAATGTTCAGTGAAAATTATACGCAAATTGTAGTATAGTGTACTGTTTTTTCTTTTTCCGAACTTGCTGCATTAAAGAGTCAACTTTGAAACAAAGAGTATGATCCAATCGAAGTGTGCCAAGATATAAGAGTAAAAATTAATTAATACATGGTATACCTTTACAACTTTTGAAATTTTTTAGCTTGCCTTGAAACAAAATATACTCCTTGAGTTTGCCTTAATGTCTGATCACGTGATTTACAAGCTTAAAGTTATATTCTTGTATATCGACAAACAAACGTAAGAAAACACAAACATATGATGATGTTCAAACAAACGTAAGAAAATATTAACATATGATAATGTTGTTGTTTTCATTACCCTTTTCTTTTTTCGGTTCCACAAATCAAGAAAATTTATTTGGACCTGAGCGGAGTTGGAATATCTTATTAACAGTAATGGGCTAGATTGGCCTAAATAATGGACTCTTACGTCGGGCCTAAACCCAACAAACCCAAGAAGGAATTCTCCTCCTGCACCGGCGGGCCATCTTTTATTAGCAGAGTGCTACCGGAGCTTTTGCCAGTAGAATTCTGTGTCTCTCGTTCTCCTTTATCAATGGTCCGGAAACGATTTCAGGATACCAAGACAGGTAACATATTTTTCAGCCCTATTCTTTTTTTAAATCCGCAAATTTAAGTTATTGAAATTTCGTAATGCTTTTTGTAGCATCAATTCTGTTTAGTAAATGAATGATTATAGTTGCTTTCAAGATGTTCGATGAAAAGCCTCAACCAACTAACTGTGCTTTTCATCTGTACATAAATTTCTTCCAGGTCTGTTTTATGCCGAGAATTTTTTGAAGAAAGTAGGTTTAGGGAAAGAAGACTATCACTTCTGGAAGCAAGTAGGCAAGGCCTTGTTATGCACCTACACGCTGTTCGGCGTAGCTTGGCTGTGGAACGAAACCTCACCCCTCGGCTGGTGGACTTTAAAGCCGAGGCCTAAGGAGGAAAAAGAGCTAGCCCACCTATACGAGCGCCCGAATTTTCCATATCCTGGCGACAAGGAGGCCATGGAGGAGTTCATTACCAAAGGTGGGATGATTGGGACAACGATTGGGCCGAAAGGAATCATTGAAACGGATAAAGATTCGATTAATTATCAGAACAAATTGCAGGACAAGAAGTTTGAGCAGGAGGCTTTTAAGCTATGGATGAGGATGAGGAATGAAGTCGTTTCTGAGCTTCAAGAAAAAGGCTTTGATGTGGAGTGATTATTGCTAGTAACGTAAGCCCATCAGCTCGCGTAATAGAAAATGTATTACTCCTATCTTATTTTAACCAATTATGTGGCTTAAAATTTCATACCGGTTGTCTGTCTATGCTCTGCAAGACTGTAACTGATGAAAATGTATGCAGATTATACAATATCTAGATATTTCGTGCTTATGTAAAATTGAAACTAGTCTATATTTGACTATGTCGCATGTTCTTGACCGCAAACGGCTTCAAGCCAATCATGTTACCTCAAACATTTGTAAATATTTCGAGACAAAATACTCTCGAAGATGATGCTGCAACAGGCAACTATCTGATCGTATGACGTCCTCATGGGGTTGGGATCACCTCTTGTCTGAAAGTGCATCACTGGAAATAGTTACCTTACTGAATATGCTAGATTTTCCAAACTCAGTTTTTCTATTGCATGTAAAGTTTTCTGAATTTTTTGTTTTTACTGTTCTACATTTTGATATGATCTTGGAGTATATTATTGAAAAAAATTTTCCTCAAGAATATAATAAGAGCGCAAAACATGTGGAAAACTATAATATGAAAAGGTTAGAACTTATACTATTATGTCATGGAAACTGCGCCATAAACACAGAAAAGTTAACAACACGCTGGTAATGCGCCATTATCATCAGGGAACAAGAAAAGAAACAACCATCTCTAGAGTCATAAATTGCTCAAAGCACACAGACATCTTAATATTCAGTTGGGCTGTAAAATATTCCCATGGATAAAATGTGAGTTCTGTAGCTTGTTCCTTCCAGAACTTCTGCTCCTAGAGCTCCTCAGTGGTGTCAAATAAAATGGCAAAACACTGTCATCTAAATTGCTTGAAGCATATTTACCACTCCGGTTGAGTCCCAGTGCACATTCTTCCATGCTCCTGCTAGCGCAGTCAGCATCATCAGCAAGACGCATCTCACTACTTAACCTGATAACTTCACAGGAACGTCTTGCACCAACAATGCTATTACTCCTCTTAAGCTTCCAACCAGTGGTATCTTTGACTGACTTATGAACCTCCTTTTCTTGCTTCTCACAAGCCAGAGCAGGAGAACAATCCATCGAATCAGCACTTGATATTTCAGACTTGGTCTCACGGGACTTTTGCTTGAAACCAAATACGTTCCACACCTTTTGCCACCTAATATGCTTTCTCGACCCCAAGTTACTTCGATTTTCACCAGTTATGGAATCCTCCTTAGGAGCTGATTGAGACTTCTTCATATGATTGTCTTTGATAGAATTCAAATGCCAATCTTTCAATTCTCTCTCGGTAACAACCAGCTTTGCAGGAGAGCCTCTTGCATTATCCCCTTCCGATCCTACCACTTTCTTCCCAAAACTCCTAACAGAACTTGACCTGTCAAAACTACTTCGCCTCCGAGAAGACCAAGAATCTGAATTAGACTGAGCTGATCCTCCACTTACAGAGCTGCTCTCATCTTCCATTATCGACTGCATTTGCCTGTCGACAGATACTCTATGTCTATGATGATGCTCACTTCTGTTTTCCCCACTCAATATAGCATCATCCACAACTGACAACATCGGTGCAAGCGTCGGAATCGTCCTGGCAATCAAATACCCATCCCAAGAAGCTCTAGGCTCATCAAACGAAATCCGCCCACCATCCACAGACAACCTCCCAGCATCAACAGAAAACCTAGGATCCGTATCACAAGATCTCCGGCCGATTCCATAACAATCTGCAGCCTCAGATTGAGTTTCCCCCAAATTTTGCCCTTTGGGACCATCCATTTCATTGCTATCACCACCAGTGCCTCCTACATTGCTTCTGCGGCAGAGCTTTTTCTTCTGCTTTTGCCGCCATTTCTGCAATTTCTTGCTAAAAACAGAAGCTGTCTCCCTGATATTTCCAGCTAGTTCTTTAAAATCCTTCAATTTCTGGGTCTTGCTTTGCAATTCTAAATCTATATGTTCCTTCATTGTCTTGCCCTCCCCTTCCTCCACAAAATCATCTTCCTGATCATTTCCATTTCCTTGCAATCCGCCATGAAAATCCCTTATTTCTCCTCCATATTTACCTTGATTTCCTACACCCAACTCAACTGCACCGCCGGCTCTGAGAATATTCCTGGATTCAACCTTGGAACCCCCATTAGATCCGCTGCATTTTTCATCATCAACATCAAATAGATAGACGAGACTCTTTCCGTTCCGAGACCCAACGTCGCAAGACTTGCGCCGCGGCTCGTGGAAGCTGGTAAAAGCTTCACATTTAGCCGCAAAAACAGACCTACAACGGCGTAGCGAGGGCGACGTAGCTCCCGCAAAGCCGCCATTGTTAAGCGAAGGGATGAAGGTGGAGGAAGAAGAAGAAGAGGGCCCCGGGTCGTCAACGGAAGAGTCGAGACCAAAAAGGCGTTCTCGTAAGCAAGAAGCGCAAATACCGGTGGCCGGATCACCCGGGTGGAGGTAACATGAGGAAAGACGGCGGATACGGGTTTGAGATTCGGATCTGTGAGTCATTGCTGGATTTGGAAATGGGTAGTGAAGAATCGGGTCATGTTAGAAAGTGGACAAATGGGATTTAGGTGGAAGAAGACGGGTCTGTGGCACAGTGGTAAATTACTAGTACCAGAAACAAGTGCAGAAGAAAACGAGAATGGCAGAGAGAAGTGCTAGAAGGTATCCGAAGACGAATAAAATCTGAACCTTTGATAAACCCTCACCCAGCACCCCGCACCGGGTTCCCTTCTCTTTTAGCTTTGCCTTGGGGCTCGGGCCGCTATAATTTAACAACCTTAACCGCCTGTGTTAGATCCCTTCTTCTTCTTCTTTTTATCTTCTTTATCTTCTTTATCTTTTGCCTTTTTCTTTTGTTTTATTGAAATTTGAGATTTCTTCCTATTGATATTTTTACCAGACTAACACCTCATCGTCAATTAGTAAATGTTTATAACCATACCCCCAACTCACTGCCTCCAAGTCCAACCCCCCATTAGAACATTAAATATATAATATATATTATACTACTAATACAACCAATCGTTGGCCCAACTAAATACTCTTTGATTTTATTGCCATCTTATATCCACCCAAAAAATAAAAAAATGAAAGAAACTAAACAGTTGTCCACAACACTTGCGCTTTCTTTTGGTTGTTAAGGATAGGGTTTAGTTTACAATTGAAATGGTTGAATATTACATTCTCCTAATGTTCATTGTAACTTTTTTTTTCATTTAGTTTTTTGGCCTCAACGTAACTGCATAAATATCTTTCCAGATACAATATAGCTTAACGAGAGCACGAGACTATTGTAATCTTATCTTACAGCATGCCAAAGAAATATCGAACATAGAGGAGTGTATTGTACCATAGTTACTGCCTCCCATTCATTATCAGATGCCTTCCGTAGATTCTGGTCTAGAATATATAAGGTCAAAAAAACTATGGCACCCAGCCAATGGATGTATGCATGGATTTAACGCTTATTGCTTCTTGCAGCAAGAGAATCCAGCTGCTGCAGCCCCTGTGGGAGCACAAGCTGGGAAGACTCGCTGCTTATGTAGCACACATCTAAAAACATCTAGCCAGCCACCGCGGAAACAAGACGAGAAACAGAAACGCGTGGATAAATGTCTGCATGTCGAGAGTCGAGCAATCTCCAAATTACACAGTATACTTAGTGAAACTACCACACAATTACACAAACCATAAAATCGAAAGACTCTAAAGTCCTCCAAGTTTGATGGTCAGCCAGATGCAGGAGAAACCGATCTTGAAACGGATCTAGAAGATGCACTCGCTCTACGACTTCGAGAATAGGTCCTAGAAGAATAGCTGTCTTGAGAAACTGCACGCTTTGAAGGCTCACTAGACCCTCTAGAAACACTCCTTTTTGAGCTTTTCCTTCGTCTGGGTGAGATGCTGCGAGAGTAGCTCCGCCTTGAGCTCTTCCTTGGTGGTGGGGAGATGCTCTGAGAATAACTCCTCGAAGATTTTGGTGAGACACTGCGTGAGTAACTTCGCGAATATCTCCGGTACCTAGGAGGAGAGATGCTTCGGGAAATGTAACGATAGTATCGGCTTCTTCTATGGTGTTGGTCATCACGTGAATAATAAGGAGAGTACGATCGATCACGCCTACTGACTGGCGATCTACTGTATGAGGAACGTGTACGAGAGTTGGATCTCTGGCGTGTGTAGTAGGCAGGGTGTGGAGAATATGACCTGCGGCACCGACTGTAGCAAGGAGAATAAGACCTGCTTCTGATCCTATAGCGACTGTAGTATGGAGAATATGATCTGCTTCTGCTCCTACTCCTGGATCTTTCAGATAAGTCCCTATACCGACTGTAGTAAGGAGAATACGATCTGCTTCTGCTTCTATTTCTTTCAGATGAGTACCGACGACGAGTGTAATAAGGAGAGTATGATCTGCTCCTACTCCTTTCAGATGAGTATTGAGGAGAACGACTACGACTTCTAGAGCTTCTAGAGTAACTTGGACACCAACGACGCACTGATGAGTTAAAACCCAAAAAGAAAGAAATTAGGGGGCATCAACTGCAATTCCATGCCCTAAGAGCAAGCACAATTAATGAACATGAGAAAAAACAAATGCGGCCATCTTACCATAAGCAGTTCTCAGCCCAAGGTACCTTCCTGGAGTAGGTGTTCTACCCCTCCGTCTCTTAGCCTGCAAATATCATACATAAAAAGAATGAGATCATGAAAATAACCAAAATATAAAGTTAAAGAATATGTATTTATTTGGCTAAACCTAAACTGAAGGACAAGACTTGTAAAAGATGACAGCAACTAATGAAAACAACAAAATGAATAAAATGCAATGTAGAAAGAGAAATGCAGGGCATACAACCCTCTGATTTAACAGTCTGATATTTGCTTCGTGTGTTTGATTTGATTTGTTAATTTGGACTTTGATGAAGAGCTGCTACACACAGCTAACCTGTTGCCAAAGAAACTTCATGGGAGAGAAGCAAAGAACTTTTAAACCTAATAACACTAAACCAAGGATTGATAATACAATAACATCTGGAAAAGGAAATGCAATAGGCACAAATCAAAAGACAAAAAGGATATCAGTTTACCTTCTCAACAGTTATGACCTGGCCCTCAAGCACAGAATGGTTCAAATATTTGATACATCGATCAGCTGCCTCAATGGAAGACATTGTCACAAAACCAAATCCACGGGATTCTCGAGACCATGGATCCACAACAAGATGGACGTCTTCTACCTGTTAAAGCAGCATTAAAAGTAAAGAAGCAGTCCATGAAAACTGTTTAACAGATAATACAGGGAAAAACTGAAAAAAAGTGCCATTCAACAAGTCTTAAAAGCACAAAACTAAATTCCCAAGGGTTCTCAACATGCTTCATTTCAGAAACATCCTAGCAGATAGATCCATAAGAAACATAAATCTTCTATTAAAGAATAATTAGCTGATTGATGCAAACACTCGGAAATTGTTTTACAATGGTAGCCCTTCTTATATCCCTCGATATCTGGTCAAGAGGAGAATGGTTTCCATGTTTAGAAAAGAAAAATAACATGCTCATCTAAAAGCTTTCCCTCCATATTCCCCTCTATCTCCACCGTGATATCGCAATTGTCCAAAGACCTGACCAAATATATTCTTACCTGATTATTTACATCTAACCATCGAATTCCAGTGATTATTTTTTCACTCATTATTTTCACATTAGACACAGTATTAAAGCCACCATTTCCTTTTACCTCGGGCAACATCAGTCAAGACCACATAAATGTCATGCCTATGAAGTAATTGGATAAGACTCATTAATGAACGACGCACATGATTTTCAACCTTGAATGCATATAAACAAAAATCACATACCATTCCCTCAGTTGAAAAGTGCTTTTCAAGATCTCTCTTTGTGACCCGGGCAGAAAGCCCAGTCACATACAAGTTGTTTCCAGGATTCTCAGCATCACTTGAATAACAACTTCTATGAGCCATAAAGCAAAGAAAAGGCAACAGGTAATCAAAACCAAATGATGATGAAACTTTAATAAGAAACATGCACATATGCCAAAAAAAAAAGTCGTATATTTTTGCCTTCACAATTTTCAGTCCTTTCATTTTTTACTTCTCTGGGAGATAAGGGCTCAGAGAAAAAAATGCTCACCTTGATCGGCTTTTTGATAATGACCTGGACCTTCGCACCAACCTACTGTACTTCCTGTAAGGTGAAGGAGAAAGAGAATACCTAAAGAAGTGCCAAACAATAAAAAACTACTAAGAAATCGAACTCTCACATCATGTTGAAATCCCGGTATTAAGATCACTTCAAGGCCAGAACATACCTTGATCTGCGAGAGTTTGACATCTGGTAAAAAAGGGAACAAAGCACAATTAGAATTGCAATGGAATTCATCACTACACATACACGTGTACGCAAATAGATGGATAGATGTATAAATGTATACACAGATAGCTTGGCAGGAGAGTACAGAAAGCTTCTAAGCATTAACAAGGATTCAAGGAGACACATGGAAAGTAGGATTAAAACAATGAATAAATTTGCTTAAGGTTCACTTTTTATAGAACAAAACCTGCTGTCTGCATCTTAATTCCAAAAACCAAAAAGTAACAACGTCTGTGCTACCTAATCAATAATTCTAAGTTAATTTAGCCACAATACAAACCATGGCATAAACTATTTGCTGGTACACAGCAGATTCCAACCCTATCATTATTCAAATCAGACGCTAGCAGACAACTATCAATTAGCGCCTCAAAAATGCAGTTCTCCACAAAACTTACCATGAAAATTTGAGATCTAATTCAACCGCAAAATAAACAACCTCTCTTGAATCCAGATATGTGCAAACAAAGTTCAACAGATAAAACGAAATCCCTATATTCGAGATATCCTCGCCTACTTAATATGTATAAATTATTATTTTATTAATATCAAACACACATTTATGCTCAACAAACTACTCTGGGCATGAGAAATTTGCAGAACAATTAGATAATAATATTCGTGAAATCAACAGTATTACAAATAACAGCGCCATGCACGCGAATTAAACAAATTTCTAGAGCAATTACGTAATTTTTTTTATCAGAAATAACTAAACAAATTATTTAAACATTAACTTTCATTTTCAACAAACATTGTTCTAATTAAAACGATTTCATTTTCATGTAATATAATCCTAGATCTAAAATGAAACAGGAGTAAATCATCAGATTCGGTAATTAACATAAGAGATTCAGCTGTATTAAATAGAAATTGTACTTACCGTAGAGAAAGCAGCGCAAAACTCTTCACTATTAAAATTATATCGATTGCTCTCTCTTTCGTCGCAAGTTTGCTTATATAGGGGAAGGGAGAAGGGAAGCTTCTAGAGGAGCGGCCGCGGAAATATCAAATCTGCTTCAGTTTGTTGATTTTGTGACCGGCATGGGGTTACCGAGTTCATTGTTAGTTTTTTATTTTTTTCCACTGGGTCGTGGCCATGCGAGGCTAACACGAGAACGTTGCAAGAAGAGGCCCAAGGCTTTCGGGAAGAAGCCAACTTTTCTCCTGGAAAAAAAGTTGGGTTGCGATCGAATTGGGCCACTAGAGACTCCGACTTGGATCTCGACTTTGATTTAAGTCGAATCGAGTTTGAACCGTTTGCACAGGAAAGACTTGGGCTGGATTGTTCTTGGCAATTGACAAACCAACGATTTCTTCGAGTTTAATCAAACTTCATATGTACTTTTTTTTTTTTGTCTTTCGTGCTTTTTTTTTTTTTTTTTTAACATTTTATTGTGACATAAACGTCAATGTACTAAACACATGACAATAGATTGAGTTTACTACCTTTGATGGATTTGTAGTGGGGACCAATAAGGTTAAGTTTTATCAAATTAAATCACAACAAGCACAAAGTTATAAAAAAGTTTGTCAAGTTTGAACTCTATTTTAACCCTTAAGAGTTATATTGAGTTCAGACTTCGAGTTTAAGTACTTACTAATTGAGTTAAGTTAGGAAACACAATTTAACTCAAATTTTAGATTAAATCGAAGATAGAAATAGCCAATACTGTCATAAATGTTTTTTTTTTTTTAAATCACAAAAAATTGAAGGTACATGATGAAAAAATCATACTACTATATCTTTTAATCTGGCAATTAAAGCGTTAGGTGTGATTATGAGATAATATCAAGCCATGAATATTATAGTATATATGGATATTTACTTCACGTAAGCAGTGATAGGTCTCTGAGAGACATAAAACATATGTACTAAATATATATAAAACATATAAATATATATATATAAAACATTTTAATAAGATTCATAATCTTGGTTTTCAGTTTTAATAACCGACGCAACACACGGTATTATATTTTATTTTATCTTTTATTATGAAAAGAACGTACTTGTGGCGAATTCTTTAACTTAAGCCAACATAGTCCGAGCGAGCAAGCGAGGCACAATCTTTTCCCTTTCACAGCTGGGGCTGGAGCCGGTTATATGCCGTTATATTTTGTCGTCCTGAAAAGGATCACCAACCGCCAAAAGCAAACGTTACTCTCCAGTGGACTTATGAACTAAGCAGTTCTTGAAAATCTCATACTCAGAAGGCTGAGGAAATTTGAACAACAAATACTTCTTGTAATAAAGATTAAAGATGGATCGAATCGAGGCTGCGAAAGAGCTCTCTTTCCGGGTCGGGTTCACCGGACACAGTGGTCATCTCAGAATAGAGCCTCTTCCTCCGGTTGAACGCCCCACTCCTCTCAATTCCCTTCCCGACTTCATACTCGTAATTCTTCTTCTTCGTCTTCTTCTTCTAATCACGCTTCTTGTTTTCTTGCGTACATTATTCATCACATTGTTGATTTTTGTGGTTTTATTTTTGTTTTTCGAGTTTTGGGACATGGTATATGAATTATTCGGCAATAGGGTTTCTGTTAATTCACGCAGTTATTTCTTTACGTGAGCTGTACCAAAAGCTCACTTCAAGAATTTGACATTTAGTGAAATGGCTGCGTAATTTTTCGTTACTGCAACATTTTAGGGTTAACTTGAAGGGTTGCTTCAGTGGTAATCTACCAAGGAGTAAGTGCGTTTAAATAGCATGAGGTCCAAGGTTTGATTCCTAAAATGAGCAAATCCTTTGGGGCACCTGCAAAACCTAAGATGGAGCAGCTTTGTGCACAGGACTGAAGGGGTAGGTTATGTGCCAAAGGCTATCGATCAATTTGAACCAGAAATCATAAATGCAGTCTCTTGTAAAATAAGAGGGTCATTTAGTAGCTTTTTTCCATTTAGCGATAGCAGATATGGTCTTTACTGGAGTAGAAGATTTGTCGATTTTATTAGCCATTCCTGGAACACTCAAATCAGTCTTCATTGTTTCAGCCTCCTGCATATCCAGCGGAAACACCAGAATCAATAAAAGAATATATAGAGGAAACGTATCTACTCCCAAGATTGGATCCTGATGAGTTTTCTGCAGAAAATGCTGGAAAGCAATGGGAATTTGATTGGTTTGACAGAGCTAGAATTCCGCTGGAGCCATCTTTGCCTCGGTCTGTGGTTGTTCCAACATGGGAATTGCCTTTCAGAAGATCAAAAAGGAGTCCCGATCTTGATATATGGGAACCTAGATCGGAGGAGGTATAAAGTGTTTGCTTGCTTGCTTCGTCTTCCTCTTTTTTTTCAAATTCAAAAATTTTTAGGTGAAAGAAGGTGTCTTCATTTAGCTACAAATAAATTGTCAAGTCCTAGACAGACCTCAAATTCCCAATGCTCTGATCATTTCAAGCATAACTGCTGCTATATTTTTCTCAGTTTTGGAGTTGATTTATGATGATGTTATAGGTAGATATATCAGAACTTACTGCAGGAGCTGAGGATTCTGGTGCATTGCCTCGTATTGTTGGACCTGCAAAGGATTTTGTAAAAGGAAGCTTGAGCAGCCGTCCTTTTCGTCCAGGTGGCTTGGATGATTCTCATTCTTTGGGGAGGATGCTTCCTGATGGTGCTTGCAATGGTGAATGGGTACGGGAGATACTTAGTGGAGGTCCTGCTCAATCAGTTGCACCAAGCTTTAAGGATGGGCTGGATCTTGGTGCTCTTAGGGTAATTGTAATTGATTTGTTTGTAATTGACAAACTTTTCCTAAAAAATTGAAGTTTGTTTTCTTTAATCATTTAATGAAGAATAATTCCGTGTCTTGTTTATCTATTTAATTTGTGAAGGCACACCCGAACTCGTGGAATGTTTATCTAGATCACATTGCTGTCGAGACTACGGAAGACGTGAAACTGGTCAGTTTTTTACAGTGTAGATAATGCTTTCTCATATTGCAAAGCCTGTGATCATTAAGATTTTGGTGTCCACGCATGTGACTTGTCAAACTTCAATAAGAATCAACTTTATTTCATCTTCTTTGTTGCTAAAGGGTCCTCTTTTTGTTCCATCTGCAGAATGATTTGTCTTTGCAGTTTGATGACTTGTTTAAGAAAGCTTGGGAAGAGGATGCCTCAGAATATGCTGAAGATGGTCTGTTTATTGTACAATTCATTATCCTGGTTCTATTTGCTTCTGTTTTTGAAGTGTGATTTCTAATTAAATCTGTTATTGAACTCTCAAGCTGTGATAGTGGTATCTGGCTTCGCTTTATCTGTTGAAAAATGAGGCGAGACATACTTTAGCCTTAGGACATCTTGGCCTTTTCATTTGGCATTTTCTTGTAAATTGCAGTGCAAATTCGTTTTTATAGGGGATTGCAATGCGCTTGACTAAAAGGAATATCGAACTGGTGTGTAACTGGTAATGGTAAGATAAAATGGTTATATGGGTATTACTAATTGGTAATTATTGAGTTTTTGAGTGCAAGTTGGATGAACTTATATTAGGATTGAAATCTTTAGCATCTGTTTTAAGAAAATGTAAAAATAGAAATGGTTTGAACTCTTCTATTCTCAATATGTTTGTAAGAGCTGGAGTGTTGCCAAAAGTTGGCAACTATTTACAAACCTTTGGAATGTATTTAGCAGCTTTGGACTTAATTCAGTCTTTTGTTCTTGCAACTTAGTGTAGGCTTTCCAGCTTCAACACTTAAGTGGTGAGCCTATATATATGTAGTGGTTCCCAAGCGATCCCTGAATAATGGAGGCCTTTGTTTTTAGCCTCGCAGTGTGCTTTTTATTGTGTAAAACGTTGACTTTTGCCTCTGGCCTTCAAATTGATAGCCAATTTGGTTGTGAATTCTGTTCATCACTCTGGAAATGTTCATTGAAGAATTCCAGGAAGTTAGTTTATTTGCGTACCTACTAAATTTCTGTTTGTGGTTGCCTGGTCAGAAGTATGAAAGCTGCTGTCTGCTTTAGTGCATGCCAACTTTTGTTTAAGAACTTAAGATCATTCTCTTAGACTTTTAACTTATTCCTCTTCTGTTTTGCCTTTAAATTCTTAGTCCCTCTTTTGTTCCTCTTTTGTTTTCCTCTTTACATCTTAGTCTCCCTCCCTCCCTCCCTCGCTCCCCCCCTCTCTCTCTCCCGCTCCCTCTCTATCTCTCTCTCTCTCTCTCTCTCTCTCTCTCTCTCTCTGAGATGTTCTGGATACTGTTTATGTAGGTCATTTATCAAAGTTGCAGGTAGAAACAAAAGAGTTGGGCTCTGTTGAATCACAGTTAGAAACTAAGGTAGATAATTCTGCAGTGACTACTAATGCTACAAAGACTGAATCGTCTGTGTTGGATGAGATATTGTCTGTGGAATCACAACCAACAACTTCAAATGTTGATGGAGATCAAGATGGTGGCAGAGAACAGCAGAAAGTGGTAAAGATTTATCAGAGCTTCAGTTGAATTCTAATCTTTCGCATACAGACTTTGTAAATCAAAAAGGGCTTATCTCCAATATTTCTTGGTCAAGTCCCACCCGTGTGGGCATTGTTGCTTTGCTAAGTAAAAAGAAAATGTCTTCCGTTTGTACTTGCTGTGTTTGTTGAGCCATTGAAAATGTTTGTCTATATCGACAATGTTGTTTATGAATAACTTGCAGGCATGGGTTGTCAATGAGAGCGGTGAAAAGATAGTGGACCAGTTCCATGAACTTGTCCCTGATATGGCACTTAATTTTCCTTTCGAACTGGATCCGTTCCAAAAGGAGGTAACAGCGATTGCAAAACCCATGTTTATGCATCCAATTTAAGTCGGTAATTATTATGGTTGAAAAGGTAGTTATCTATACATCCTAAGTTAGAGTTTCATCTGGTTTTACTGTAAGCAATTTCATTCATCAATATTCATTTATTTCTAAACGTACACCTTTTCACAGACATGTTATTATTTGACACTCTAAATCTAAGAAGACTTCTTTGCAGCAGAAGTGATTTTCATTCTGTTCTGTTTCAATTTTAGGCCATCTATTATCTTGAAAGGGGAGACTCTGTTTTTGTGGCAGCTCACACATCTGCTGGAAAGACAGTCGTTGCAGAGTATGCATTTGCTTTGGCAACGAAAGTATAATTCTTTTGCAACTATCTTCTTTATTTATCCTTGATAGATATTCAGTGCTTCTTTTCTGTTACGATTTGTGATATGATTTCATGTTTAAGAATTTCACTTGCTGATGTTTTGCAGAATTGCACGAGAGCTGTATATACTGCTCCCATCAAAACAATTAGTAACCAAAAGTACAGGGACTTTTGTGGGAAATTTGACGTGGGCCTTCTCACTGGTGATGTTAGTTTGAGGCCAGAGGCCTCTTGTCTTATCATGACCACTGAGATATTGAGATCAATGCTATATCGAGGTGCTGATATCATACGTGACATAGAATGGGTAAGTCAATTTGCAAGAATGTTTCAGTAGCAGTTTGTATGAAATGTGTATCTAGCAAGATTATTTCTTGTCTTTGCATTCGTTTTTCCTTGCTGTTGTCAGATGCACTTTGTTATCACTTATTCTCCTAACAGTTCTTCATTGCTTGTTGCTATTTAAATGGAACCCCAGTTAGATTCAGGGATGCTACACTTGGTAGTTACTGGAAGAACCCAAGTACCCTCTTTTGGATTCAAGAAACAATTCTCAGAGATCTTTTTTCTTACAGGTTATATTTGATGAAGTACATTATGTGAATGATGTTGAAAGAGGTGTTGTTTGGGAAGAAGTTATTATTATGCTTCCAAGGCATATTAATTTTGTCCTGCTTTCAGCCACGGTACGTCTTGGTGTCACTTTGGATTGTGCACTTTCTGCTTTCCATAAAATTGAATGAATATGAATGATTTTTCTGGACTATACCTGAATGTTACTGCTTTCATCACTTAGGATATTGCCAACTTGGTTTATAAATGCGTCAATATATTGCCAGATATTCTTATTATATGATTTTAAGTGGTTTGTAGTGCTAAATAGATAAGTGGAATTGAATAGGAGAAGACTCATGTGTGAGTTGTGACTTCTGACCCAGAAAATGAGGGGTGTTGCTCATGATGGTGTTTACTGAAGTACAATTAGCTCAGATATCCTTTACTTATAGGCAAATTCTGTTTTTGCCTAGAACTTGAAGGTGTGCTTATGACAGCCTTTGTGAGGTACAAGTAGCTCAGCTCTTGCGTATCATGTAAAGTGAACGTCAAACTAGTGTGGGCAAATAATGTATTACATACCCACTGAAATGCAGTGTTTTTAGGGCATTTTTGGAATGAACATAGGGCTTACAATTTCCGGTTCCATGGGTCTACGTACTGTCTATTCTCCTACAGTTCTACAGAAGGGAGGTTATCTATTGCTAACATGGTGCGAATGAAAAAGTTTCTACTTGCTACCCATATGATTATGTTACCATGGAAGCTGGTTATGTGCAGCTGCAATATGTGCACAGTTTCCAAATATCCAGACTTCCAGCACAAAGAAGCTGTATGACTCCTCAAAAAGAGAAAGCGATGAATTCTTGAATCTCATTATTGCCAGCTCCAGCTCATCATTGCCAAAGAATCTACAAATCATATTTATAACAATTCAACAAATTAACAACTAAGGTGCTAATTTGATTTTTTTTCTGGGGAAGGGGATTTGGGTGGGAAATATACTGGCTTGTTATTGTTGTACCCTTTTTCTTATATTTCATACTAGGAAAGCTTAGCTACTGGTTTTGGTATCAAGTTTTATTAAAGGTTAGATGTGGACCGTGTTATCTTTTGTTTTTGAAGCAGTGGAAGTGCTTAGTAGATTGTATTTTAAAAAAATGAATATTTATATATATGACTAATATAGAAATGCTAGGAGATGGCATAAACAGTATACAACACTTATAGTTTTATTGGAACTTGAATGTGGATAAGGCATATTTTTACTCTATTGAATTGGTAATAATTTACACTGTAATGTTTTGCTACTTAAAATACCACCCTTCTTACCCTGTCAGAAGAAGAGGGGAAAAGAAAGGAAAAAACGATTGCCCTCATGGTGGAACTATGATTATAAGCTAACAGAAGTTTTTTTTTTTTTTTTTTCCTTTGAGACAGCTTGATATTTCTCAGAATTTAATTGTGTATCGTATTGGATTCTTCACATGGCATCTGTTTTTGAATATGATAGTTAAGAAGGTTGTTTATTGCTTTACCTTTAATTTTATGGTCTTTTATTTACTTTTATGAATTTTGATGCTTCTAAGTAAGGAAATGTTTAGCTGGTGTATGTACTGTCCTTCTTCAATATGATATGGGATGATATGGTTTTACATAGCCTGCAGAATGATGCTGTTTCTGTAAATTACATTCATGACACTCAGTTCCTGATGGGTAACCTTATCCTACCACTGTAGGGTCCCATTATATTGATCTTCTTCATGGCATAATTATTGTGCGTTGTGCTTAGTTTTGGGAAGTTGGATATCTTAGAAAAAACTTTTCCTTGTGTTTTATTTTCTCAGGTTCCTTAAACGTATCATTTGTGATATTGTAATAATGTTAGAAGTGTTGTCACTTTCTGGATCTTTTTTTTTTCTCTGCTCTTCAATGTAGTTTCTGTATTCACTTGTGTTTTTTAGGTACCAAACACGATTGAGTTTGCAGATTGGATTGGTCGGACAAAGAAAAAGCAAATTCGCGTGACTGGGTTAGTGGCATCTGTTCTTTTATGGTCATACATGATACAACCTTAATCATTCTAACATCCATTTTATGTTACTAGATTGAAACTAGATTTTATGTGTAAGGCTGGTTTTCCTAAGTTAGTGTCTGGTATTTGTACGTCTCTTATCAGGACGACTAAAAGACCTGTCCCTTTGGAACACCACCTCTTTTATTCTGGAGAGCTATACAAAGTCTGTGAAAATGAAAAGTTTGTGCCTCAAGGATTCAAAGCAGCCCAAGATGCTTATAAGCAGAAGACCGCAAGTACTGTTGCTGGTGGAACTGGAGCTTATTTTGGTTCTTCTGCGGCTAATGATAGGGCTCGAGCTCAGAAGCGTGGAAGTTCTATTCACGGAAAACAGACCAAGCGTTCTGGATCACAGAACTTTGGAAGCTCTGGGACTGTTTGGGGAACCCAGAAAAACGGCCCTAGGCCTAATAACGGGCTAAGGAGATCAGAAGCTACTTTGTGGTTGTCACTAATCAACAAGCTTTCCAAGAAATCCCTGTTACCTGTATGCGGAAATATTTCATTTTGATTAAAAAAATATAATTTGGGACATGTTTGCAACTATAAGAAATTCACATGCCATTGGGGACACATATTGTAGATAATGTTCTTTTTCTACTCAATAGAAAAGCCTCAGTGGGGTGTACTAAGTTTAAATACATGTATTCACATTAATTCATCTTTTCTATCCTGAGTTTTCAATAGTGATCAGGTTAGACTCAGAACCTTTTTATTGCTATCAAATTAATATTTCTACCTCAACTTGTCTATGCAGGTGGTTATTTTTTGTTTTTCAAAGAATCGATGTGACAAATCAGCTGATAATATGACTTCAATTGACCTTACAACTAGTTCAGATAAAAGTGGGATTCGGGTCTTCTGTGATAAAGCATTTTCACGGCTAAAGGGTTCTGATAGAAACCTACCACAGGTGCTATAATGTTGGAAACTTTAGATGTATATTGTATGCATAATTACAGATTTTTCAGAGTTCAAAAACTGCTTCAATGATACTCAGATTATGAGAGTTCAAAGTCTTCTTCACCGTGGGCTTGGCGTACATCATGCTGGACTGCTGCCAATTGTCAAAGAAGTAGTTGAAATGCTTTTCTGTCGTGGTTTGGTCAAGGTAAAGTGGTTTGCTCGTAGAAGAATGGTTTTTTCTATCATTTTTTTGCTTGGATGCATGATATGCGAGGATTGGTTCTAGGGCATACTTAGTTTATCAACCATGCAACTTGGTGTCTTATCGGGAAATTAGCAGCGATAGTAAAGGCATTGAGTAAGAGCTTTTAAGTAAAACAATATGAGCTTAGTTAAATTTGACAGCTTTGACTTTCAAGGGTTGATTATCTTTCCTTATTCTGTTCTTGAGGTATCTTTGGAAGTTATAAAGGGAGGTTTCTTAGGTGTTTGAGACATTTGTTTCATTAAATTACAAATAATAGTTTGCTGAAATCTCTTGCAACAGTAGATCATTAATTATCAAAATGTTGTTCATAGTCACGCTGCTTGCTTTTGAGTTCTCAAGCTAGGTTTGGGTTTCATTTATTTGATTCAACTTTTCTCTTTTTATAGGTTTTGTTCTCAACAGAGACATTTGCAATGGGAGTTAATGCCCCTGCAAGGACAGTAAGTAACCATTAAAAATTCGTGCTGCTAGTAATAGCATATTTTCTTCCTGAAGTTTTGATTTGACTATATTTTTAAGGTGTGATGGTTTTTTTCCATGGAACCACTGGCTTTCTCATATATTTGTATAGTTTTTGTCTATCTTTTTTATTTATGATATTCATTTCTTTAATATTCAATTTCACTATTGTTTAAGGAGCAATTTTTATTCAGAAGCAAATAGGTATAGTTTTCTAGCACTGGAAAACTTGCTTCCATGGTACCCATTGGTATAGTTTAACATGGCTAGCAGCAGATTGCTGACAGGTAATCTAGCCAAGCACTGGCTCTAAGTCAACCGCATAATCATCTGTTCATATTTGTTGAACAAGCTTCAAAAAGCAGTAATTTATTTGTTAGTAAATGACGGGTTTCTGATTGCATCTAGTTTCAAGTCTTTGCTGTTGAAATCAATACTGTACTTCTTGCACTTAATTTCGCTTTCAAACTTTTGTTTATATGTGGTTGCTGTTGTTACCCTTCAATCTTCAGCTAACTTATCGTAGACTGGGAAGCGAAACTCAATTTCAGGTTTTAATTTGATTTAAAGATTGATTGTGTGATGAATGGTTGCTGTCCAATGCCAAACAAGGAATTGGATCCACAAATTGGAACTTTTTTCTTTTTTTTTTTTTTGGGGGGGGGGGCTTGTTCTGGTGGATGGCTTGACTAGTGGAGGATTAAACCAAAGTTATGGCTGCCAAAACACTGATTCATTTTGGAGTACTATCATTCACACCTTCATCGAGTTTTTCGTAAAGAATTCACCATGAACAGTGTTCTGTTGGAATACTACTTTTGTATGGAAGTATTTGTGAAACTGTGTCTCATATTTCACTGCATTCATACAACCTTGTTTGAGTTGACCATCTACAATTTTTTTTTTTTTTTTGGCAGGTTGTTTTTGATACTTTAAGGAAGTTTGATGGCAAGGAATTTAGACAGTTACTCCCAGGAGAGTATACTCAGATGGCTGGTCGTGCTGGAAGGAGAGGACTGGATAAGACTGGCACAGTTGTTGTAATGTGCCGTGATGAGATCCCCGAGGAGAGGGATTTAAATCATGTCATAGTTGGTAGCCCAACTCGGCTTGAATCTCAATTTCGATTGACCTATATCATGATTCTGCATCTCCTCCGTGTTGAAGAACTTAAGGTATATAACATTTTATATAATGGAGATATTTGGCAGGACATACCCCTACTAGATTCTGCCCTATACATCTCATTCATGACACCTAAAAAGATATAGAGATCTGCCGTTGACCCTATATGTCTCCTTCTTGATACCTACAAAAATACAGAGATCTGTCATTAATAAGAATTTGGAAGCCCAAAAAAAGAAATTCTAGTTTTGCTATGTTGAGCTTGTACACTTTCAATTTGGAAAATTTTCTTTTCATGCTTTCTTGTAGTGTGATGATATGCAATTATTGACCAATTGTGTTCATGATTACACTTATTCAGATATCTCGTTACAAGATGACTGGATAAACTTCTAACTCATATTTCATAATTTTGATACAGTCAAAAGGTACATCACCTTCAGTTATTGTGCAAACTATACCTACATTCCAGGGGATATTTTATCCAATATTTAAATGACATTGCAACCATTGTTCAAAATCTTAGGTTCCTGTTTTATAGTAGAATATTGGGGCACTGTTACTAGCAATTGATTTTGTTATAGTTTGAAAATTTCAAGTGTCTTTATTATGAGTAGAATATTAGATCACTTTCACTAGAAAATTGATTCTTGTATTGGTCCATTGTTTCATTGGTAGAAGGATCAAGATCTAGGAGGTATGTAATATTCTTGAACAGTTGGTAAAATTTACCAGATAACGAAATGATATTTCATATTTTCGCCTTGAAATGGACCTTTACATGAAGCCAAGAGTTCTATGTCGGTGCAATTTATTTTTATGAGAATGATACATGCTAGAGCTCATGGATTGAGCCTTTTGATTTGTAAATTGGGATATTGGGTGATGGCTTTCCAGTCAGTAGTAATTATAGATAATTTCTTATTGTGTTGAGGAATTGCAGGTGGAAGATATGCTGAAAAGAAGTTTTGCTGAATTCCATGCTCAGAAGAAACTTCCCGAGCAACAACAACTTCTAATGCGAAAACTTGCCCAGCCGACAAAAACTATTGAGTGAGTATGCCCAGAACAATAACATGGCAACAAATTTGCTACTAGGACACTAAAATGATATTGTTCTATTCCATGCATTCATGTCATGACCTTCTCGTGCTAGGATAATAATTTGTCTGTCTTTGATATAGACCTTACCCGTTATCAAGAATACCATTTAAGCTACATGATTAGCTCTAGCCTCTCCTGTTGTAAGCAAATGAAAGCCTATGATTCCATGAATATATGTTCCATGAAAAGTGCATTGGTTGTGCCACTCTTTATGCAGTTTATATAAAGTTGTGTATTGCATTTAGGTGCATAAAGGGTGAACCAGCAATAGAGGAATACTACGAGATGTACTCAGAAGCTGAAGACTACAGCACCAAGATAGTTGAGGCAGTGATGCAGTCCTCTGGCATTCAGCAATATCTTAGTCCTGGAAGAGTGGTGGTAGTGAAATCAGGGTCGGTAAGTTCATGTTCCCAGTTGTTATCTTTACTTTGGTGAAAGTTTCTTCTTCTATCTTTTCTGGTTTATTCAGAGCTTTGGTTATCTTTCAGGCTCATCTTGAAATATTCATGATTCTATCATTATTCTAGATTTGCTGAACCTAATAAAAAAAAATGCATTCATTTGCTTTTATCATTAGAAGAATAATTGTTGCTGAGTTCGGTGCATTAATTCATTGAATACTAGCTAAGACAGATTTATTGAACTATTGGTAGACCACATGAGTGCAGCAGCATCAAAAAGTTTGCTTACATTTTGGCATCCCTGTTGCAACTGGCAGGTCCAAGATCACTTACTAGGCGTTGTTGTGAAAACACCTTCTTCTAGCAATAAGCAATACATAGTTTTAGTGTTGACACCTGAATTACCTTTGACAATGCAAACCCCATCCGATATTAATAGCTTGAAGGACAAGAAGGGTGGTGATTTACAGATGTTGGTACCCAAGTCAAAACGTGGTCTGGAGGATGATTATTATTATTCAGGCACCTCTAGGAGAGGTTCGGGTCTTGTTAACATCAAATTACCTTATCGTGGTACTGCTGCTGCGACTAATTATGAGGTTCGAGGAATTGATAAAAAAGAGTTCCTATCAATATGCAATTTCAAAATAAAGATTGATCCAGTTGGGCTTCTGGAAGATGTTAATGCTGGAGCCTACTCGAGTACCATACAGCAGCTGCTAATACTAAAATCTGATGGAAATAAGTACCCTCCACCTCTAGATCCAGTCAAAGGTTTGTTTCTGAACCTCGTAACCTTGTGCTTTCCATTGGTAAATTGCATTTACTCTGTGCCTTTTAGTTGTCATTTATGATTAATACCATCTGTCTGGGCATTGAAAGAACAATGCTCGTGGAATACAAAGCAGTCTCTATGCAGCTGCTAAATCTGGGTCAGTCTGGACACATTATTCTTGTTGACAAAAAAAAAATTCACATTTTTTTTTATAAATTAGGATAAATTAAAAAAAAAATCTTATAACTATCATGTCCCTGATTTGGAATGCTTTTACTAATTGGAAAATATTACGAGTGAATTTGGCTTCCTTCAATAGCATTTGTTTGATCTTTCCTGTTTCTAGATGATGGTTTGGGTAATATGATGAAAGTAACTGGTGTAGTACTTAATACATCAGAAATTTGGAAAACTGAGGTCGTTATGTTGTTCTCATTGTCTAGAATTCCTTTCTGCAGTCAGGACGCATGAATCCCCTGAAGTAATGGACAAATATGTTTCCTTGTGGTATCTGCTAATTTTAGAAGGTCATCTATTGTCTTGAGAGAAAATAGTTCGAGAGACTACTGAAACAGTGGCTTTTTTCTTTCCTGCAGACTCAGACTGACTTGTATGAGACACATCTAGAAATAAGGAAATTGCATGGACTTGGAGTCTACCTACCCTTTTATGAGTTATGTGTCTGTATCTTTTATCGGTTGTTGGGAATGGGGTATTGAGGTTTAAGATGGATGTCCGTTAGACGTTCTTCTTTCTTGGGTCAATCAGCAAATGGATCACTGACCGTTGACATAATATTTTAACCTAGCACTGATCTGATGATCTGGAATAAGTTCCTATTACCCACTAATTGTGTTGTCTTCTTTCATTTGGAAACTAGAAATTTGAATTTAATGCATGTCACTGCAAAATTTCTGAGATACATGCATTGATCTGGCTAAGCTTTCACTTAACATAAAATCTGCTCTCTTTCTAGATTTTCTCTCCCTCCCTCCCCCCCCCCCCCCGGCCCCCCCCCCCTTTCCTCCTTCCCCTCCAGCTTACATTCTGACGGAGATTGTTTAACAGATCTGAAGCTGAAAGACATAGAAGTTGTTGAAGATTATTACAAATTGAACATTTTGGTGCAAAAGATGGCACAGAATAAATGTCATGGATGCGTCAAATTGGAGGAGCATATTAAGTTAGGTCGTGAATTGAAGCAGCACAAGGAGGAAGTGAATGCCTTGAAGTTTCAAATGTCAGATGAAGCACTTCAGCAAATGCCTGATTTTCAGGGTCGGGTATGTGACAACGGTCTTTCTTTTCTTGGCCACAATCAGATTTGGTAGACATGATCTTACGATCAGATCAAAAGAAAGCCTGTTTATGAAGTAGGCATGTCTTTGCAGATTGATGTTTTGAAAGAAATTGGTTGCATAGATGCTGACCTTGTGGTTCAAATTAAAGGCCGTGTTGCATGTGAAATGAATTCTGGGGAGGAATTAATATGTACTGAGTGCTTGTTCGAGAATCAATTCGATGACTTGGAACCAGAAGAAGCTGTAGCAATTATGTCTGCATTTGTGTTTCAGCAGAAGAACACTTCTGAACCTTCTCTTACACCAAAGCTTGCTCTGGCTAAAACAAGGTTCCATTCTAAACTTGTATGCCTCCCCCATTTGCTTTTTATACATTTCTAGCGTTGGTGTTGCTTTGCTATTTTGTAAAGACTTCCCTCTGTACATTTTCAAAATGCATTTAAGAACTAAAGTGCTTGGAGTTCTATGCTCTAGCCTAACAAGGTTTACCGAACGCTAAAAGGTTTCTCAAAGGAATCCATATAGGTGGGATGCCTTTTTCTTAAATATCATTTTTGGAAGACTATGAATTTAGTTAATTAACATGCTACCATGCCTCTATCGTTCCACAAGGGGTTGATGCCAAAAATTTCAAAGTTTGCATGAGTTGGCAATTACAAGAATCCTTGCGTGGTGCTTATTTTATAAAATGTTCCTTTTTTTTGTTTTTTTGGTTCTTTAAGTCTGCTTAGTAAGATTTAGCCTGCTGAATGATTAACTGGTGTAGAAATGAAAGATGAGTCCATTCTTCTTGCTCTCTCTGTTTTTTTTTTTTTGTTTTTTTTATTTTTTATATACTGTCTGCCTCCAAACCTTACTATCGCCTTGAGAAGTATTCTTTAGTCTTTACTTGCCTTTGTCATTGATTGTAAATTGTCTGCAACTCAGATTGTGTGAATACAGCAACAAGGCTAGGGGAGCTTCAAGTGATGTTTAAACTACAGATTGATCCAGAAGAGTATTCCCAAGAGAATCTCAAGTTTGGTCTGGTTGAAGTGGTTTATGAATGGGCAAAGGTTGTCTCTCTATATCTGTCAATCTTTTTTTTTTTTGAAATTAGACCCATGCATGTGACTGGGTACTTTTTGGATTTGACATGTTTTCTTGTGCAGGGCACTCCATTTGCTGATATTTGTGAACTTACTGATGTTCCTGAAGGCCTGATAGTCAGGACAATTGTTAGATTGGATGAGACATGTCGTGAATTTAAAAATGCTGCAGCAATTATGGGTAATTCTGCTCTTTACAAGAAAATGGAAACTGCATCCTATGCAATAAAGCGCGATATTGTCTTTGCTGCTAGCTTGTACATTACAGGGTTGTAACCTTGTGAAAGTCTGAAGGCCTCATTTTGTGCCAACCTTGATATATGTCAGTTGGACTCTGTTGTACGCCAATCATCAGAATGCTTTAGCTTATTTGGAGTTATCCATCCAGCATTCAGCTGTCTTTAACCTGCGGAATTGTGAGATTGGAAACAAGCTCGGGCAGTGAATGCATGACTTGTTCTGCTCCAATTGCTAGCTCGTGCTGCAGATTGGGTGGCTGTAAGTTAACAATGTATGGCTAGTGAATTCTGATAAATGGATGGTTTTTCTTGTGTATGATGTCGGGCAGTCACTTCCCCTTTTGTTGTACCCATACCATGTGCTAATTTGGAGTTTGAGAAGAATTTTGAAGCACGTGTAAAGGTCGTTTACGAAATGGAAATTGTAAAGCGATTCATACGTTTGATCTTGTATTTTATTGTTGGATCTATGATTTTGTACAAACCAATGTATAGTTAGATTTCTGCAAATAGATGTATACAACTGGATGTGTGGATGCATCTATGATATAATTGTACTATTTATAAAGCGTCAATTGTAGTATTATTTATGAGGCGTCGAGAAGGTGTTGTAATGTCATTTAATGATGTTTCAAAATGCTCTTTACACTAATAACCCATTAATTTCCTCCATAAATCACGTGGGAAACTTTTACCGGTTGGGGAGAGTAGAATATTTGGATGGTTATGAAAATGTAACTAGTAAACTGGGGTTAAGTTCGCTCTATTCCGTGAGTCCGCAAGACAATGCCCTTAGTCACACTAGACAGAATTTTAAATCCGTTATTTATCGTTGAACTCCATAATTTTTTTTTTTCATGTTGATCAAGAGCTTCGAAATTACTAATACGTTGACCTACATATTAGATAAAACTAAACCAACATCATCGATTTTGCCAAGTGCTAATAGTTTAGAGATGAGTATATGATCAAGTGAATTAAGTGGATTTAAATCTTAAATCCACTATATAACAGGACAATACAGAACAGATTCTTCACACCGAAGAGATACATTTATTTCGACAGAAATTCAACGCTAACAAAGTATGAGAAATATCTCCAGCATCGCAATAGAGGCATGTTTACTTGAAGGTCTTCAATCAATCCTCTCCTTTAACTTCAGTTGTCGCTCCTGTTGGGCTTGTCAGAGATGAAACTGGCCTGAAACAACAGTAATCAGGCAACTGAGTCAGTCAGACCACCCCTCTAAAACATGAATTTGGAAATGATTGCAGTACTAAAAAATTTCATTGAAAATGGGCTTCCTTCTCAAATCCTCTTCTCTTCTGATATTACCTCATCAGAAGCAGCTGGAATCCATTCATTAGTAGCTGGATTTCCCTTGCATGAACAATGGTGATCTGTTGATGAATCTGGTTCCAAGCTGAAGGATTTGTTTTTGATGTTCTCTACTGCAATGAATCCAGTTCCTGTCTGCAATTTTATTGTCAACAAATCAAAAGGGCACTATTTATCTTCGTTTTGATGATTAGATAAGTAAAAAAAAAAATTTTTTTTTTTGGGGGAAATTGCAAGCTTCAAGTAAAAATATGTTGATAATTCCTTTTTATTTTTATGTTCTTCCCTTTTAGTAGTATTTATTAGTTGAGTGACCTAAACCAATTACATTACCGTATGGTGTTGCTTGTCAATGCAGTTGAGATCCTTGTAATACTCTGTTTCAACAAACTCCTCTGTTACTTGAGTTCCATTAGCGTTTATCAATTTCTGCAATATTCATACATGTAAAAGAACTCTCAACTAAGTGAAAAACATGTTAATAATATGCTAAAACGCTGTCTGTCTAAAAAAATAACCACGCTTCCTGCCCAAGAACTCCATAAATCCTACGTTACCAGTAAGAAAGTTTTGCAAGACAAACATATTCAAGGAAAAGGTTCTTCTCAACTCAAGAAAGAAATAATTAACCTGAGAATCATTTTCAAGAACTTGGAATTGAACATATTCTGGAATAACATCAGCGCAACAAGAGAGTGCATCCGTGTAAGTTTTAGAATATTCGCTGCGCTGAGGCTTTGTGTGGCGCTTTGGAGCCATGCCGTCGAAGTAATCTTTAGTAGCCTCCTCTATCTTTGCCTCTTCCTCCTTTGACAAATGAACATCGCTGCGGTTTGGCCTCCTGCAACAATCCATTTTGCTCTCTCTCTCTCTCTCTCTCTGTGCAACTATTTCTTGATGGTCTATGACTTGCCCAATTGAGTTTATAGTCAGGTACATGTCATACAGCTGTGGATTATTGGACCCAAGAATAAATTCTTTGTTTAATCACGGCAAGATAAAAAGTAACAACGTTGTATTATTTGATTAAGTGAATTTTTTTGGGCAATAATAAATTTAATTTTATGCTCAAATCAATACCTTTTGAACATCAAATAAAAATCAATTACTGTATCAACATTATGCCATAAATTGATTGGACTAATCTTTCCTTCAATTAGTTGCAGGGGGGCCAACACAGGACAAGATATTTTTCGATGATAGATTTTTGGAATAATTTCACATACCTCTCCTAAAGGTTTGTCATAATTACATACACCTCTCTTCAGGTTTTGAAAATTATACATACATCCCTTTGTGTTTATATTTCATAACAAAATAAGTCCTTTTTGATAATATAAGTCAAAAATACCAACCAAACACCTTAAAATATGCTCAATTGCTTTTAAAAATACAAATCTAAAAAATTAATTAATTAGTCATAAAAATATCAAAAGTACTTATATTCTTACATCAAATTTTTATTCTCCACCAAATATTATCTTTTCAAAATTCATTTATCTAACTAATCTAAATAAATTTATTTTATCTGTTAAAATTTTACAAACGAATATATTAATAAGAAAGAGATGACCAATTTAAAAGTAATTAAACATATTTTAAGGTATTTGGTTAGTGCTTTTGGATCATATTATCAAGATGGACTTGTTTTGTTATGAAAAATATAAATACGAGGGGTGTAAATGTAATTTTTAAAACTTGATGATAGTTGAGTGTAATTGTAACAAATCTCAAGGGAGGTATGTGAAATTATTCTTAGATTTTTTGCAACACTTTTCCGCGTGGACCACGTGGAGGTGTAGGGTAAAAAAATCTATGGGCAATTATCCATTCAATGGACCCGTAGACCTTTTGTAGTCGGTGGTATCTGAAATTTTCCATCAAGAGGGTTTCAAGTGGACCATCCTCGTGGTTTTGACGATCAAATATCATTCGAGAAAGAGTTACTTACTTGGGCCTGGATGCTGGACCACACTGCTAGTTAGCATTAAAAGTTGGTTGGCGTTTTATGATAAGATCTGAACTTGGTGTCCAGATGCAGTCTAGGAAATTATCACGAAACAAGTGTAAGAAAACAAGCGGCAGAATAAAAGGGAAAAAAAAAAAGAAAAGGAGAGAGAAAAAAAATATATGATAAAAATAGGCAAAGTATCTTCTCTTCTACGTAATTGAGTTTTTTCTCCATTGTCCTATCAATTGTTTTCCACATGACAAAAGTACATGTTAATATGATTATACACATTATGAACATACTTGGCAAAATGTGGAAACTAATAATCTTCGTACTATGTGGACTAGTAAGTATTCATGTATGTATGAATGTAAAATGGTGTCTCAGCCTAACTATTTTTGCCTCTAAACCTCATTATCTTACATTATCTAATTAAATTTATACTTATAATTTTTTTTAATAAAAGGCATACACATTGGATGTGTAACAATCACTAGTATCTTATCTTGCACTGTGCAAAGGGGGAACGTTACCTGATCTATGGTGTCCTTTATATCTTAATATTTTTAATTTTTTAGAAAATATTTAAACAAATTAGCAACTAACTATAATTATAAGTAAATGAAAATAACTATTTATTAGAATATTAGTGTCTTATAAAATTTTAGTATTGATTCTTAAAATGTAAAATATGTTTTTATGATCATTAATTTCTATAAATGGACTTGAATTTTATTATCGGTACACACATTTGAGTGTTGCCTTAATCACTAATCTACAATGTATAAAGCCCGAGTTAACCTTTTGGTGTTAACTTTATGTCAGTTCTTAAAATGCCAATAATACCCTTACGTTAGAGGACAAAATCATGCAAATTTCTCACAAAAATATTACTAATAATCTCATAATATATATAATGTTTTAAGATAGTTTATAACTATTTATGGTCCTGTCTCTTGTCAAAAATTTAAATAGGTGCATAATGCACCTATTTGATCCGATAGTGGTTCAGTTTACATAGGTTGTTTAAGCTCAGTTGGACCTTCCTCCATGTTGTAAATTAGAAATATAATAGAATACTGTTAATCGGTAAAAAAAAAAAAAAACTATTCATATCTTTTTTCCTTCTACTACCACACACGCAAACAAGTGTGTGGCAAAATTACTGGTATAAATTATAACAAAGACAAAAGATGGTTAGACTCACAGCGGCAAATGTGGCGTCAAGTGTGTCGGATAAGCATTTGCAAATTATTTGAACGAATCCGTCTGAATTCGTAACCCCTAAGTAACCCAGCCACTAGCTTCTTAGGCTAGGTCATAGGCAACATGTGACGAGTTCAAATCCACAGCAGTAGTGGGCTTCAATCAAACCTGAGAAGATATTCGTATCTTTCAAAGGCCTGCCTCGGAACGTTTTTAGATCCAAAAGGTCACATCCCCAACCTAAAGGGGCCCAAATAAGGCCCCTCCCAAACCCATTCCAAACATTGTACTAATTATGAGGTCCATTTCTGTTATGTTTGGTGCTCAGATCAGATTCCAAATTCAAGAAAGTTTTTGGCAAATATGGACGATTGCTCTGGAAACTATTAACACATACCTCCGAGGCCCCTACCAGCGGTGGATTTATGCTGGCTTTCCTCTCCCAAAAAATCGTGGTGTCTTTTCAAACTTATTCAACAGTTTCTTGCCCCTTATGGATGTGTAAATCCTACGCTATTACAATGAGCGAAAAACTGGTATTGATGGAATTCGAACACCAAATCTCTGGAGTGGAGTTATAGAGCTCTAATTACTTAACCCTCTATTCGTTTCCGAGTTCTTGTTAAAATGCCTAATAATATACATCTGCTTTGCAGTTTAAATTGATATGACCTTGACCAAAGAAACTGAGAAAAGTGGAGACCATTTTTAAGCTATATGATTGTGTGTTTAAATTGCACTACTGCAAGTACCATTAAGATTGATTGCAGGAGGCAAGATTTGGAAATACATGGAGGTAAATGGCAAGATATTTTGTTAAAAGGAATAACAATTTTCATTTCTTAAAGTAGTAGACAATTTGTATTTTGCACTTTAATTCTTTGGCTGTAAACAACAGTATGCATACAGGTCCATTTCCGCTCTTTGTTTCATTATTTTGCTAACTGGCTTCAGAGTGCCCCTGTCCATGCATGATGAAGATGGGGGCTTTTTTTTTTTGGGGGGGGGGGGGGGGGGGGGGTAAGATTGCTGAACTAGTGTTTTGTCAAGTGTAAATTGTCTTTTGTAATTGGAAAGTCAGCAATGGCAAATTGAGAGACAGAGACAGCCATTACTTTCAACTTCTCCACTATGCAATTTAAATTTTTGAAAGATAATCGCATGCAGCATGTTGTATAAAGGATGCACACTCCACAGTCCAAGTTGTCCAACCCATTAAATATCAGTGCGATTGATTTGATGCAGTGATATGATTGTTGCTCTTGTTGAGTGTTTCTTAAAGAAAAATGATATTTGTTGAGGACAGAAGAAATATCCCCAACTCCCAGCTCGAGTGATCAGTGAAGAACAGCCTTTCCATAACTATTATTGGATGATTATTTCAGCTATTGCTGGTGTTTCCAGCTAAATGCCGACCTTTTTGCACAACTTATTTCATGTGAGTCCTTAAGAATCCCATGCATCGAATTGTGGCATTTGGATTCTAAGTATCGGGCCCTTCTCCAACATGAAGCACACATTTGGATTCTGGAATTGTTAAAAGAGTGCTTGTAAATTTTAATCGCACAAACAGCAAGTAGCTTCATGAACAGTGTTGAGATGAATTAATTGCCAGTGTGCACAAGCTGACTGACATAATACATATTTGACCTCAGTGTGTGGGAAGGAAGGAAGGAAGGAAGGAAGGAAGAAAGAAGGGCTCAAAAATGTCATCTCAAAACAAATAGTTCTAGCTGCACCATGAAGTAACAGAACATGCATGATGTTGCACTGCAGTATACGAGAGCCTGGACTAAAAAACTTTCTTATCTTAATCGTGAATGGCCTGATATTGTTCTATGACTCGGCCGAAATAGATGTTTCATGTCTGAATTTGGGAACGTTGAAGCATCCCACTCAAGTCAAGTGACTGAGTATTAAGATAACAACCTCGATTTCGAAACCTCTTTTCAACATAATTATGATCGTCCCTGCAAATGTAGGCCAGACTTCATGTTTAAGAATTTCAAAAACCTTAATATCCATATATTTCCCTTGCATTTTCGTGACAAATATAATCATGTTCAACACAACACCTTCCTGTTGTCTGCTTATGAGCCCTATAGTCTACTCAGAGTTTAAAATTCTTTTGGTGTTCTTTTCTTTTCTCTGTTTTGATATTTCTCTGGGTTTGATCCCTTCTATAAATACCTAAGGAATTACCAACTTTCCTCTGTGAATAGCTTACAGTAGATTCTGTGTATCTTTTTTAAGTATTGGTTTTTGACTATCTTCGACTATGTTTTCTAGCATATTATTTCGCTCGTTCCGATCTGAGAATTCAAGGTAATTAATGGTGTCTTCTTTGTTCTAGAGTTGCATTCTTCTTCTGATTTTTTTTTTTTTTTTTGTTTAATGTCTGTGGCCACAGATTATATGCTTAGTTTTTTGGGTATAAAACAGCTGGTATTACCTTGGTGCTTAAAAATAAGGAAACAGTAAGCCTTTCAAATTATTATACGAGACAGTAGATGCTCAATTGCCGTCAAAGGACTTGATTCATGAATTAGAAGATTATTTTATCAATAGATTATAACTAATTACATCATTATGAAAGCGAATGCGGTAGTACGCAATTGCCAATTTGCTAATAGGGAAAACGACTATGACTTTTTCATAGTGACTTCATTTGGCAGCAATTACCAATAAATTACTATAAATAATTGTGAGGCCAATTGCCATTTTCATCTTTCATAGATGATTACGAAATGGGGCTTTTGGTTTTAGATCTTTTCATTATTAGTATATCGATAACGTTGTCTATCTAAAACATGTATGATAGTTGAAAGAACGTTTCACCACCAGCTCATATATATATATAGTCATGACATAATGCTTAATCACTTTTCACTTGCCATTTGGTGCTTACTAATTTGCATATTTCAACCATGTTTACTTCATTCTTAGACAACGTCCATGGTAAGGAGTTTTTAGTCAAAGGTGGTACATTTTCTATTGACACTGAATCCGATCTTGAAGTGCTGAACAGAAGATATTTTCAATGGCATTTGCTTACAATCCCAAGCTTTATTAAATTAAAACTTTTTCTAAATGTAAGTCCATTTCAGACGTTGAAAATGATCATATTCATGGATGTTTGAAAAATGGTCATTAGTATTTAATTTCTCAACTTTTTTTCTTATGCACAAATTCATATATACTAATTAGAGTTAAACTAGCAATGTAGTATTCCGTGATAAAAGTAGTATTTTGGAAAATTTACATGATTATTAATCTATTATTCATGTTCGTTGTTTAATTTCTAGATCGAAGAAAATATACGATACCCCTGATGGAATTGGAGAGCCGAATCTACAGCTATCGTACAGTTTTCCAGTTAGTCGGAATCAACTCAACAAACACGCCACAAAATTTTCTCTACGATCTGAGATCCCTCAAACGAAAAACAGCAGGTTTGGTTTGGCTTCTCTTAAACAAATTGAAATGAAAAACTCTTCTTTACTGCAAATATTGAACTTTAAAACTCTTCTTCATAAACTAGTTATATTATCTAGATGGTTGGAATTGATATTTCTTTCATAAGAATTTTTGGCCTTGACATTTTAACATATATACCAGTTTTATTTCAAATTTCCAAAATACAGGCACATTATAACAAATAATGCTTATATGATTAGAACCAAGCTTCAGTTAAATTAAAACCAAATTAAAGCCACACAAAAATTCATGCAGCAAAACTAGATTCAGAGAACTTGCAAGTTTTTGAACTCTAAAAGCTGTTGAACTTTTCTTTGACAACCATACTTGATACTATTTTCTACCTGTTTAATAAACTAATGTGAAGATAATTGATTTGTCAAAAATTTCAAATTAACGCTTGAGAAACTACTTACATCACCAAAAACAATAATAAAAGAAAATTACTCTGGTAGTATCACACGTCACATACATAGTAAATTTGAAAGTTACAAAAATATAAATAAATAATACTAATTGTTTTTCTTGAGATCTTCAAAAGACCCTTAAATGTCCACAAAACATGGCATGGATTTAGAATATCCACGTCTTATTTTGTAGATTTTTAGATTTTTTTTTTTCAAATCACTTGCGTTTCCCATCGGGGAATTAGGAGTGATTGAAAAAATAACTTCGATTTCAGTCTCTAATATTACTATTTATTATTTTTCTAAAATATTTATCACATGTGACGCTTATAAATCTTCTCCTTTTATTTATTTATTTATTTGATAAGGCTAAAAATGCTGTATCTGTTGACTAGTTATATACATTTTTATTTTTATTTTTTTTTTACTGTGAAACAGACAGAATCACAGCACCACAGTCGGTACCAAGAAAATGTCGACCAGGGTCTCCAACTTCTCCGATCTGATCCAACGTGTCGCCGCCTCCTGCTTACTCAACCCCCTCGGCTCCTCCCGCCACGACGATGCCGCCTCCCTTCGTCACTCGGCTGACGACTACTCCGACGACGACGACGACAATTACAAACCCAAGAAGAAGAAGAAGAAGAAGTAGTAGAGGACGACCACGACAACTTCGATGAAGATGGAGGTTCGCTCAAGAATTGGGAGGGGAAAAAGAAATGTGAACTGAGATTCCAGAGAGTTGCCCAGATGGAAATGCTGATTGGCGAAGTGTTTGAGGCGGTTTCCGCCATGAAGAGGGCGTACGTTAGCCTCCAGGAGGCGCACTGTCCTTGGGATCCGGATAAAATGTGCGTCGCTGACGTGGCTGTGGTGGCTGAGCTCCGGAGGATTGGGGTATTGAGGGAGAGGTACAGAAGGAGCATTGGTGGTGAAGGTGGAGGGAGAGGGAGCTGGAGAGTAGGGGCGGCGACGCTGAGGGAGGTCGTAGCGCCGTATGAGGCGGCGGTGGAGGAACTGAAGAGGGAAGTGAAGGCGAAAGAAGTGGAGATTGAGAACTTGAAAGAGAAGTTCAGAACGGCGTCGTCTCTCAGCGGCAGTGGCAGCGGTGGAAAGAAGGGCAGCAAGTCAAAGAGAAAAGTCAGCTGTAGCAGTCAAGGTCCTAAAATGACATACATAGCCTTCGTGCTTTACCTATTTGATAAAATGCCATCATCTGACTTTGATTAACATTTATTTTCCGATGCAGTCACCGGCCTTGCGCCGTCGCCGGCACCGGAGATATTCGAATCGACAATGAGCTTGGTAAAGGAAGCTGCAAAATCATTCACGGCAATGCTCCTCTCGCTGATGCGCTCAGCCCACTGGGACATCGCAGCCGCCGTGAGGTCCATTGAAGCAGCCTCTTTCCCTACCACAAATACCACTCCTACCACCGCATTTGCAGACTCCATAGTCGGAGCTAACCATGCAAAGTACGCATTAGAATCCTACGTTAATCGGAAAATGTTTCAAGGGTTCGACCACGAGACGTTCTACATGGACGGGAGCCTTTCCTCGTTAATCCATCCTGATCAGCACCGCCGTGATTCTTACACTCAATACCGGGACATGAAAGCCATGGACCCAATTGAGCTCCTGGGAATCCTCCCGACTTGCAGCTTCGGCAACTTTTGTTTCAAGAAGTATCTGGCCATTGTTCATCCCAAAATGGAGGAGTCTTTGTTTGGGGATTTGGAGCAGCGCCGCCTAGTTTTGGCCGGAACACATCCGAGGAGTCAGTTTTATGGAGAGTTTTTGGGGCTGGCTAAGGCGGTTTGGTTGCTGCATTTGCTGGCATTTTCGATGGACCCGCCGCCTAGTCATTTTGAGGCGAGTAAAGGTGCTGAATTTCATCCGCAGTATATGAACAGTGTAGTGAGACTTCCTGGTGGCGGTGGAAGAATGGGTGGAGGTGTACCTCAGGTGGTGGGTTTTCCGGTGAGTCCTGGGTTTAAGCTTGGAAATGGGACTCTAATGAAAGCCAGGGTATATCTTATTCCCAAGAATGGGTATTAACTTGTACGGTTGTATTAGCCTAAGTTATATGAAAAAGAGAATATCGAGCTTTTAGCGCTCTGGTTGGTTTTGAGTTTTCTGTAGGACTTTGTTTAACTTACGAAAGTTGTGTAGTTTCTGTTTCTTTCAATAATTAATCATCCTGTTGTAAAGTGGTTGATTTTAACCCTTAAAATTCTTCAAATGTTTCTGCATATTCGAATCTCTGGATGCTGAAATTTGCAGCGATCTTGATTCCTGATAACTAAAGAGAGCATGAAGATGAACCTCTTGTTTGTAGAGCTTTCTCATCATCACCTACTTTCTGAAGAAAGCATTTGTGGCTATCGAAGTTAAAGAAACTGAGTTTTGACAATATCTAAAACCGCCACACAACAATCTCAACAATCACTAATGGATACCCTGAATTACAATTATTCCGAATGCTCAAAGGGATGAAACCAGAATAATGTCGATACAAGTCTCCCATTATCACTACACCCATACAACTGGAAGACAAAATTTTGCATGTATTCAAATGTGTCTCAAACGTCTCTTCTCACATTCTTTCCTCGATTCTAAGAACACGGAAACCAGCTATTACTCTTGGTACGACGGTTTCTCATTAGTTCTATATACTACCGTGTTATATTGGCACGGCTAATTTTGGATAGAAGGAAGCGGCTTTTATTAGCATGTGCATCTGCACTCCTGGATGAATTTTGCTTAAGCAGAAGTCCTAGCTTTAATTTTACATCCAGCAGAAATATATGCTCCCCATCAATTGAATAATGAACAGTTGTATGCAGGTTATCCTCTCATAAAGGTTCCAGAACTTAGGTGCAAAGTCCCGGCAAAGGAGCTTTTCTGCTGTCAGAACTCAGAGATGATGTTTACATTTCTAACAAAAAGAGTTTCTTGACCTGTGTCATAAAGGGAAGAAATGAAATAGATCATTCCCAGCAATGCTTCCTGTTAGTGCCTGTATAATGAAGTGATCTTTCTCAGGCATAGCAAAAGTATCACTTGCTTGCTCAACTGTCAGGAACATGATGGCATTCCATAGACCTAGTCCACCAAACTTGGGAAGAAATCCCTAATAGAAAGCAAAAGGGCCCTGCAAAACGCGTCTACCAGTAGATAAGGTAGTTGAGTACCAGTAGATATTAGGTAGTTGAGAAATTAATCCATCTCATATTATGTTCATCTAATAGCAAATTGTAGCTACAGATCAAACTGGGTATGGTCCATCAAACTGAATAAGGCACTCAAGACTGAAGATCATTACTGTCACCAGCACAGCAGCTCAGAGACTATTGCTATTATCTTCTATCAAACACTTAATCACTAGCGATATATAGAGAACGCAGCCCACAGAGTAAGCGTTAAAAAAATTTCTACCTTAGCAATAGTGACTACCGTAACCAACAATTCCTTGTACTTTGACGCAATATCCGCTCCTTCCCCCAGCTGTAGCAGCTCTCTTTTTTAATTGCAGTCTAAGTTTAGCTGTGTCCAAAGGAATAGTACACAACCGATAGTACATGCTGATATCCGTTATCCTTCATTCATTATTTTTTTGTAGTACATGCTGATATAATCATTAGAAACCAGTCATTAGTACAATCATGAAACATTAGACTTAAAAGATTTTTTTTTAGATCTATTTGTATTTGTAACGAACAACGCAAATTACTCTTTCTTCTGATTATCAATCAGTGAGGTCCCTACTATTAGTGTCTGTATAATCCTCCCAAAAACCCAAAATACTATTCAAGCCCACTTCAAGCTTACCTAGACTACACTCCCATCCCAAAACAAAGCCAATTACTCCTCCATCTATAATCCCATGAGGCCCAGTTTTCAGCCCAAGAGAATTTCCAAAATTTCCCAAATTACATGGCGGGAATCCTAATTTTGTCTCCCCAGTTTCAATACCGCAGAAATCCCGCCATATAATAAAAAGACTTCCTATAAAGAAAAATAAAAAAAAAAAAAGAAAGAAAGAAAGAAGAGAAATTCCAAACATGCTTCAGTCAACTATAAAAATTCCAAAGCACTCTTCCGAATACCTTCACAAGCAACTATATAAATCCCCAACTAATTTTTCCCTCTCAATTATTTTCCCACTTTTCGAAACTCCCTCTCTAAAACCCTAACCCTAGACAAATTTCAGGTCCGTCAAAAATGTTGGAATTAAGGTTGGTTCAAGGGAGTCTGTTGAAGAAGGTTCTGGATGCCATAAAGGATTTGGTAAACGATGCGAATTTCGACTGTTCCGCAAGTGGGTTCTCCCTGCAAGCTATGGACTCCAGCCACGTTGCCCTGGTGGCGCTGCTGCTTAGATCGGAGGGCTTTGAGCATTACCGCTGTGACCGGAATATTTCCATGGGGATGAATCTTAATAATATGGCTAAGATGTTGAAGTGCGCTGGAAATGATGACATCATCACTATTAAGGGTGACGATGGCAGTGATACTATTACTTTCATGTTTGAAAGCCCCAGTAAGTTTGCTTTTCTTTCTCTGTATTATCTCTCTCTTTTTTTTTAAAATTAATTTTGTAACTTCTGTCGATTTTCTGTTTAATTTGTTCTTGGTTTTGTTCTGATGGATTTTGCAGCCCAAGATAAAATTTCTGATTTTGAGATGAAGCTTATGGACATTGACAGTGAGCATCTTGGGATTCCAGAGGCAGAGTATCATGCTATAGTTAGGATGCCTTCGGCTGAGTTTGCACGAATTTGTAAAGATCTTAGCAGTATTGGTGACACAGGTAGGTGATTCATTGCTGGAATTTACTAGCAAGTTTAATTTGTTACTATTTTTGGCTTTTTTTTTTTTTAACATTTTGAGTTGGTTTTTTGGTGTTTTGTAGTTGTGATATCCGTGACAAAAGAAGGTGTAAAGTTTTCAACAAGAGGTGATATTGGAGCTGCAAATATTGTTTGTCGACAGAATACAACTGTTGATAAGGTACATTCTTTGCTTCAAAATTTCTACTTTCTAGACATTTGTATGTTTAATTTTGTGGCATTTGGTCAGTATGTGAAGTAATTCATCCATATTTGTTTTTCTTTTTCTAATTTTCAGCCAGAGGAGGCAACTGTTATAGAAATGAATGAGCCAGTGTCGTTGACATTTGCCCTTAGGTATTTGAACTCCTTTACCAAGGCAACTCCATTGTCAAACACAGTTACCATCAGTTTGTCTTCAGAGCTTCCTGTTGTTGTTGAGTATAAGATTGCAGAGATGGGTTATATAAGGTTCTATCTGGCACCTAAGATTGAAGAGGATGAAGAAGAGACAAAACCTTAGTATGAATGCACAAGCATCAGCATTTTCCATTTCTGTTGATGGAATTGATGCCTTACATAATTTTTCTCATTCTTGTTTACTTGAGCGTTCAATTCTTGCACTATAGCAATTAGTTTATGAAGACCATTCTTTGTCAAATGGTCCTGTGTTTTAAGTTTGTCAGTGGTTGAAGAAATTTTCAGTTTCATTTTCTTTCTTTACTTGTAGTCATGTTTGTTGCGCCACATCTGTAAAATCTCGGCTTAAATCTTGGCTTGCTCAAGTGTTTTATGGGAATCCGTTCCCTTGCGTGGTGCAGCAGAATGCTGTTCATATCGGAAAATGATTAAGCAAAGGTAAAATAGCTGCAAGATTTGAAATTCACCCTAGATTCGTATGTCACAGGCTCAATAGATGAAGTTGTGTAGATTGACCTGGTATTTCAGTGCTTTCCTGGCCCCGTGAGCTATGCTAATCAGAAGGCTTGCCTCCAATGCATCCAGCAAGGCACCGAGATTACAGCAGTCAAACAAAGTTTTTCAGGCAGAGATTCTTGTTGATAAACTCAAATGGTTATACTTAAATGTAATTACTAGTCTTTTGTCATATTCAAGAAAGCATTCATATGCGGTAATTCCTCTTCTAAATTGTACGCAGCCTCGAAGTTTTAAAAAGGTCCAATAGTACATTTCTTTCTTGTGAACCTTCCATTCTTTCTTTTTCTGAAGGGGCCAAATTTGATGTTAAGATTGCTGCCGTATTTTCACAAAGATACAGCCCAAATAGAAAAAGAAAGAAAAACCAAATAAAAAAAACCAGCCATTGTCGCCAGGAAAGTAAAGAGCAGCGTTCAGTCTCTTGGGCAGATAAAGCACTTCGCTTAATCAAATATGAACTGAATCAATCATAACTTTTCTCTTTCATTACTTGTTCAAACCAAAAAACTTCTCTTTCATATTATTCATATTTCTTTATCCATTTATTTTTTTCTCATTTGTGAAGAGTGGTTTCTCTTATCCAACGGGTAGTGAATTTAGGGACAGTACTATCCTAAGAACAACATCAACAAGACAGGAGTTCTTCGATGTATCAACTCAAATTTGGTTTTATTTATTTCCTCAGAATCGATAATCGAAGGAGCCAAACAAAATTGCAGCATTACAAGACACTGGTTGTGTTTTGCTAGTCTTTCTCCGTCCCAAGCTACACCTGCTTTTATCTGACTTGCGCCAAGGGCAACGATGAACACATAAATCAGCAATATATGCATCTTCAGTTTCCCCACTTTGAGATGTCACCAGACGCTATTCCCCAGTTGGCATCCTTGCCCATCGTCACCACTGTTCCCATTTGATTAACCCGAAGTGCAGTCACCAGTATTCTCAGAAGTAAGTTCCCTCGTTGAGGATGGAAGAATGGATTGTTTAACAAGACGGTAAGTAGCATACGAGTAAAATATTTGAACATAAATTCAAGATGACATCATAAAAAGATAATGAAAAAACCAGTAGCAGTAATTCTCTACAGTATTACCTACTCGGAACTTTTTATTTCATCTTTTTTCTCGAAATGCAATTTGTAGAACAACTGACGAGCTAATTAAAACACAAAAGCAAAATTTTTATCTTTTTTTCCACCAACAAACCACAAAAGCTATGTTTTGAAACTAAAGAAAAACAAAGAAGGTGCATTGAACATGTATTTATACAGTTACAAGGCTGAAGGTAAAGAAGAGCCGACATTCCAGAGGAAGCGCCGCTAGGAGCAGAAGCACGAAACACGCCTTTATTAGTATACAGCGGTCCCAATTGGAACGTTCCCAGATCTCAAAGCTCGGTCGCTGCGAATTGAGATCTACAGCGGCGCCACCCGTACTTACGTCAGTGTTGCGACGTCGTTCTGTCTCCTTTTTTTTATTTTATTTTATTTTTGTTTGACCTTTTCCCCTTTATTTTGGATAAATTATATTGCCATTTAAACCTGTCCAATTTGTTAGGCTTTGAATTTGGAGGGAAGCCAAAAAAATAAAAAGAACGAATTTGTTAAACTTGTATCTTAACGTAATCTTTTTGGTTCCCTCTCCTCCTCTTCTTCTTCTTCTCCTTTCAAATAAGAAAGCTTCAAACTCCATATGACTGAAATTTTGTTAAGTTATAATCCCTAGTCGTCACAAAAAGACGTTATTGGGAGAAAACCTCATATCAATTCTATGATATGTATGACTTCAAATAATAAGTTGATGCCTAAATATCTATCAAAACGTGGTTGATAAGTTACATGAGACATGAGCATAGAGCCTTATATATTCAAAGGGCAAATTAAGACAGAAACCCTCTGAAATCTGTAGACTACTCACTCAAGTCGAAGCCGGTATGGGACTCACTGAATACCAGCACAAACATTTGATCATCGTATAAACTATACATCATTGAAATACTCCTAGGCCACAACGAAAGCACTTGATGAACCAGTGAAATGCTTAATCGACCCGAATAGATGTTTAGCAGCCCCAAAATGTCTAATTCTATATACACCTGGAACAGCTGTTTCTGGTATTCTCCACTCTATAGTGGCATAACTTCGAGCACTGAGTTTAGCAGGTCTTGACCATTTAAACCGGAGGCAGAAATCATCGTCATCGTAAACAGGAACCCAGGCATCTTTCCCTTGGAGAAGCTCCACGAGAGAAAATGTACCTTCAGTCATGAGGTCATTTCGGGGGCATGCTGACAAGAAAACAACTGTCACAGTGTCACCTCTGTTGAAGGTGGAGTTCTTAGGTACATCGCTGCTCACATCTCCAAATTTTTTGCCCAGGGGAGTTGCATCCATTACAACAGGTGTTAACAAGCTTATTTGCTTGTTTAGCAAATCTGGGGGCTGTGGGCCGCCTTGCACAGGTTGTCCATTTGTTAGGGCTGTTGCCAGCTTTTTGAACTCCTGAATGTATGCACTAAGTGTATGCGGACCATAGAGCGTGGAGGCACCCTGGGAAGAGAAGTAAATCATGAGTTGCTAGCAAGATCGATACGATAGTAATTCATATTGACTATTGAGACCAAACAACCAATTTCTTAGATTACATCTTCCAAAATTACTAAAACTTCAGAGTTTTCTGGTCAAAGCAACTAATTTTACCACAGACGTGAAGAGTATGATGCCCTCCAATAAATTTTGGAAGGTAGAAGTACCAGCAAATCTATAGGGAGGGACAAGATTAAATTCATCCCACATAGCAGTGCAGATGTTTTAGTAAATAGCGAGCAAACTCATCAGAGTTGGCAAAAAAAATTAACTTCTATACTAAATTTCAACTTGTGGTGCCCAGTTTAACCTTTTCAGCTTCTAATTTGTGTTATCAAGTGCAAATTGCAACACAGATACCAGTGAATTCTATCCAGAAACTCCAAGTACAGATGCTAGTTTAAAAATATGCAACAAGAGTATGGTTTTCAATCACAAAACTAAGGCATCAATGTATTTACATTGGAGTATAACTCAGTTCAAATGGAATATAACTCTTGGTAAAGAGTCCTATCACTTTTCAACCCAAACAATGTTTACAGAAAACAGAAAAACCAATTGAACCAAAATCCAAGAAGCATATTATGTCAGCGTTTGCAACTAGAAATTGCAAAAAGGTAAAAGCTGATGCCTGTACCATAGCAAGTTAACTTACCTCATATCTCTGTATCTGGTACTCCTCAAAGGTAGTGATGTACTGTGAATATGTATTAGTCAGCCCAGCTATCACAACATGAACATTTCCATTAATTTGTCCACTTCCAGTAAGGACTGTTTTCACAGCATCGCGGAGACGTCTCCCAGCCATAGTCGTGAATTCTGAATAATCAAACATGAAGGAGACATAGTCCAAGAGTCATGAAAATTAACCTCACAAACCCACTAAGCTCGATCTGTATGTAACAGTGAACATGACTAACTAGTTTTCACACAGAGAGACTAATAGCTAGTGAAGACAGTTAAGCAAGCAACATCCATAAAACAGTGAGCTTTGACCATTAAGATTTACAGTGCCCTCAAAACAAAGCTGAACAAATGAAGTTCCCACGTACTAAACAGCCACATGACAAGCAAATGAAATTAATACTCCAATCATCTATCCACAACGGACAATATTATCACAATTTAGGAAAGCACTGAGATGACCTGTATCAATGTACTTTTAGAACTGTAACCACAAGAGAGTATGACATCTGCATACTTAAAGGTGAAAATGGAAGTGGGGCAATTGAAGTTGACTTGGTTGATCTAAAATCATGAAAGGCACCTTGGTGCACAGTGGTAGCTGGTAGGCCCTGTTTGCAGTACAAAACTTGACAAGGCTCAAGATGGGCACCCAAATACATGAAATTAATAACTTTGAGTTATCAAGGAACACAAAAGGCTGGTAATGGCCAGATCTTAACAAATACTACAAGTTAGCTTTGGAACAAACACAAGGCAGAAAATTGTCAGTATTCCATATATTATGATCAGTTCAAGAAGATCATGTAGGTGAAACAAGAAAATATAAGATACCAACAATTAAAACAGGACTTCAAAGGTACGAGATGGCAAAGGGGGAAAAAAAAGATGTCAAGACAAGTTATCACCTCCAGGGACACTGAGGATGGCCAACTGCCCTATTCTTAGGATCTGAATTGGAAGTACCGAGGGCTGCAACATCACCAGGAAAAAACAAGAAATGTTAGAACTCTTGCTGCAATAACATAATGACATAAAAGTGTTCCCATATGGAAAGAAAATGTTGCATGCAGGAAGAATGACTAATTTTCTGAATTAGTTTTTCAGTCAGCCACTCTTTTCCCAGGAAAGGGCTGAAAGGTTTTCTTCCAAAAATATTCAAAAAAATTAGAGAAGCTTCAAAGTTAGTTAGCATTATTTTCCTAAAAAAAATAACAAAATAAAAGATTAGCATTGGCTCTATGAATGTCACCTCTTCCCTCGATAGGGAAGTAAAAACAAATAAAAGTAGTCAAATTACAGTATTTCCCCCCTTAAGTTTTCAGCTAGGGAAAAGTTAGAACAGGATAACAACTCACAGCCCAGTCGTAAGGCTCCTTCATTTCACCCGTATCAAGTAGAATAGGTTTTGGCTGTTGACAGTCTACTTGTTCCTGATCCGGTGTTTTAAGAAAGTCACGCACCAATTTCCAAAATGAATTCCCCTGCAAGCACATTTCATGTGTTGAGAGAGAAAGAGAGAAAGATAGAGGGAGAGGAAGAAGGAGAGGGGGAGGCAGAGAGATGGACCACATTAACAAAACAAAGTTTGAACCCAGAAATATCATGACTTGCGGCTACATTATGCATCCAAATAGGATACCTTGTCATCTCCTTGCTTAAAATCGAACGCTCCAGGTCCATCAGTTGTACCAGCAGCAAAGGCAAAACCCATTGCAGCAGGGCAGGTCTTAACCACTTGCATACCCCCTCCCTCTTTTGGTATTGTCACCTCTAGGTTTGAGAAGTCCAGATACGTATGACGATAATCAACCTTCCCCTTCAACTGTTCTGATGCTGTATTGAAAAGATTGACAGCTTTTTTGAATTGTCTCTCCCCAATGATGCGCGTACTCTCAAATTCATCTGGGTAACTGTGATGTGAGCATAGAGCAAATTATCAGCCAACTCGGAAGCAAAAGGAATCTATGGTTTTAATTTACTGAAATATAATTTAAAGATAAAATAAAGTCAGATAGATACCCTGGTCCTCGGCCATAGCATAGTTCATTCTTCCCACCACAAGTACTGTGATTGAAGTCACAAGGCAACCCCGTGTCTGTACAAAATGCACCAAGAACATTTGGACTAACATCACCACAGTTGGTTTGACAAAATGCTGATACAAATCTAGGCCTATCAACCAGCCTTAGAGCACTCCTCACTCGTCTAGCCATACTCATAAACTTGGTTGCTGGTCTGCCCGGAGAAGATTGGAAAGAAGCAGCAAGTTCAAGTAATTCATGATCTGCATTAACAATAGAAAACAGTTTAAGCAGCTTGAATAAATATGAGCCTAAAACTTGTGAACATAACAATTTGACTGTATCCTAAAAGCTTACGACTCCAAGAAGAAATACAGACATGGAAACAGCCAATAACTTACGCTTTTCATGAACTATTGGAATGATGTTTGATACCCTACGATGGGTTTCACTAGATTTATCTGCCACAGAGCAGGTACTTCCAGCACTATTCTGATCAAACCAGTCTTCCATAAATCGCGCAGCAGCCCCTTTATTGTCCCCACTTATCAACCCATTAGTACGACTCATAGACGTTCCATGGGTCGAAAACCAATTGAAGCTACCTACTGGGCCCCACTCATCATCTACAAACTTTAAAAGGGTCATTTCTTTATCAACGTCATACTTATATTTACTTCGTTCTGCAGCAGGATTATTAAGATAAGCACTTGGACTGCGATTGACACCAGCATCCAGAATTTCTCCTGTTGATTGGAAGCAATACATAGATAAGAACAGTATAGTGCTGGAAGTTCAGCACATCAAGTTCTACTTAAAGACTTTACAAATATTAATTGTTTCTAACAGATTACCTACTGCCTATCCTTCTGTGGCTAGCACTAACAGAAATGCTAAAAACGGACATACATATAAAGAATTAAGGAAGTTATGCTCCTAAAATAGATGACCAAGTTGCTGAAACAACTAACATGAAGATGCTAACAGAATGCCAAAGGAAAAACTTCAGTCATACACTAACAGCATTGCAGCTAAATATGACACCAGAAAATTTAATTCCTGCAGAATAAAGGTAATTTAATTGTAAGCATCATAGAAGAAAGGTAATTTAGATTTCAGGAATCAAGTTACAGATGAGGGGTGATTAATAACATGAAGTTAATTCCTAAAAACCACCTGAGGATTGTATTTTCTTTTATATTAAGCAAAGGTTCAAAACTCTGGTCACACAGAAAAGGAAACAAAACTAGACCAGAAGTAACTGAAAACATCAAGATTATAGTCTTTGCTGCACTTTTGAGCTTTTCTATGCAAACTACTAGTTTATCACGGCTGAATTATCACTGCTTTCATTGCTCTGATCACAAATCTTAGCATAACATATGGTTCAGATAAATAGAAAAGTTCAAATTTATGGAAAGATACCTGACAATTTAGTTTCAAGTGAAATAATTTATTATGGCATAAATAGAAAATTCAAGAAGAAGTCATGTCTCTCCCATTACCTGTATTCACATATATTGAGCCAGGCCGGAGATTTTCATGAGCTTGCATGATGCTCTGTTCAATGCCATCAACAAGAGCATCAAATGACTGACGCACAAATCCAAGGGATGTTATTATATACACAACATACTGTAGATAACCCCCAGGGCCAGCATGAGTATGAATACCACTAATAGCAACATTCTTTTCAGTATAAAGATCTCCATACCTGAAACAGAAATGGTACCATCTATCTCAGCTATTGCACTTTAAATTTAAAGAAGACAATTAAGAATATTAATAAAATAAACAGTAATGTGCACGTTTTGATAGCAACCAACAATATTTTGTGCCGTGACTTGCTTAAAAGTCCAGGGATCATAATTACCTAGCATTCAACCTTTCAAGCACTTTAATAGTCACAAGTTGAGAGGCCATGCAAGCATCAAGATTAACAAAAAGGACGCGGTTCCCCTGTGGTTCCGCTACAATAAATGCACGAGCTCGCAACCTGAAGTGAATACCAGATGCAATTTGTTCAATGTTAGCATACCCCATCATATTAACATCAGCAGCAGGACCAGTGATGTCATAACTCCCAAGCCCAATTAAATAATTGGAAGTTGCTCCTACTCCTCTACCATTATCTTGCACTCGCAACAGCAGCAGAACCGCCAACCAAATCATTGCTACTGGCCTCCACAAATGAAGATCGAGAAAAGATAACATCTAGACTCCGAAAGTGTAACCGGATTGCAGGTTCAATCAATCAACTCCTTATCATTTTCCTTCATAAAGGCAAGGAATGAAATAGCATCACTATCTTGACTATTGAGTCACAGTGTCTTGTGCTATATAAAGAGAAATCAAGAACTTCTCATCGAAATCATCAATCGAAACTAAAATTGATTATATTACTCTATGGACAGTACTAAGTTTAACAAGATCACAGTTCAACTAAGCCACTTCTTCAGCAGGGCAAGAACTTAAAGAAAGACAAAATACCATCGCTGTCTTGAGAAAGAAAAGATGCTAAAAGAGGCGTGTGGGGGACTCTCTCATCTACTGTATTAGTATAAAGCAAGAAATTCTCATAGTAACTATCAACTACAGCTAGAATTAATTGAACAAACATGCTTTCTATCGATAGACAAATTTTAGGGTACCAAATAAAGGAAATAGCCGCCAGTGATCCCTTAAACTACATGAACCAAGCAGAATTAGGCAAACCCTCAACCATGAGACTCAAGTACAGCTGCAGCATGTACACATCTAGAACTAAATACTAGTAAAATTTAAAAAAAATTAAAAATTTAGAAGCATAGCAAAATCCCATAAGAAGTTTGCGAAAATCAAAGGGAGATCTTGCAACATACCAAAAGGGGTCTAATCCAAATTAAAGCAATCTGCTTTGTATTAGTTTCTTTCTGCTAAGTTGAAAAGGGTCGTTATTGGTCTCCAAGGGAGCAGGGAGAAGGAGAGGAATACCTACCACTGCTTCGCTTGCTTTCACTAAATAAACAAAGTCAGGTAGAAGGAACGTACTGGTAGTTGCGGAGAATTGAAGACTGCTACCATTCCCTTGTTTTGTACTGCGTGACTGTGTGCGTGGCAGGAGAGTGGGACAGGCGGACAGTATTCTATTTTTTGTTTTTCGATTTTTTTTTCCTTTTTGGGAGTTATTTTCCTTGGCGCATGCGGTTTTGTGGATTATTCATTTATTTTTTCTTATCGTTGTACCAATCTGTTGAAATTCTGATGCCGGAGGATGGACTAGTCCACATTTGAAATCCGAGAGATCCCTGTTTGGCAATTAAAAACCGGACCTTGGGTCGTCGTGGGAAATGGAATTAGGGAAGTTGGGCCGATGTTTTGAGGGTTCGCCTTCGACAGGGGAAGTTTTTTTTAGCTGTTTGGATAACGTGTGTTTTCATTTTTGGAAGATTTTTTAAAAACTTTATCTCAGTTTTTTTTTTTTTAATGTGTCTAAAAGTAAATTTTGAAAATTCAATAACCAAATAAATTCTAAATTTTTAAGCTGGATGTGAAATGCTTGAAAAATCAAACCTCGCGTGTCGAAAGCTAGGTTTGAACTTAGAATAGTATCGGCAGCTTAGGCCTAGTTTGGAGGGTTTGGATTTTCTTTGACACATTTAGTAGCAAACTTTATTTTACATTTAATTAGTTGATATTTCTTTTCACCTTATTTTACCTTTAATCAGTTGATGACTTTAAAATCCTATATTGTTTAAGATTTTGAGTAAAGTTAGCATCTGAAGAAAAGATATAAACTTGCAATTAACTTTCACTCCACATTTGCTGAGAAAACGTTTTATTTATTTCATTGTTAATCTGTTCTTCTGTCTTTTATTTTCTCTTCAAATCGTTCCATCTAAAATAGGTTTTGGGATACGTAAAAGTGATACAAGTTCTGGGGATCTTTTGATAAGGGTTTGCTCCCTCTTTTTTACTACAAACCCAAAAAGGTACATGGTTCAAACCCAAATTACGAGTTGGAATTACTCTTTAAAATTCAAACTTCATTTACGCCAATAGATGAAATGCTTGAGAAATTTTATATTTAATTTTTGCACCTAAATCGTCAAGCAAAAAGGTTATCGTATTATCTTTTTCAATTTCCAATGCACCCTAAATACCGTATGTCTATAGAATTAAGTAGGGAGGTTAGTCATGTAATCAATACTTTCTTTTCTTTTTTGGGCTAAAATTATTTGCAATCCTTTGTTAGATATTTTCTTGCCTTCTCGTTGGAGAAAAGAATAAATACGTTCGTCATTTTTTATTTATAACCAGATGAGTTGCAGAGCCAAAAGTAAAATTTGTTCGTAGAAGGCACCATCATTTAATGGAGACAAAATGTATAGTAGTTCACGACACCTATGTACGTAACGATTTAGAGAATCTACATGTACCTATACTTGAATTGTTAAACGATGTGCTTTCCATTTGAACAGTCATAATCAATTAAGAAATGTCATAAATTCCATATTTTGCTTATGTTTTGATCAATCAACATTAATTAGACATTATTTTTCATTCGGTATCATTTGAATCTTCAGCTTACATATTGACTGTCTTGGTGATTTCTACACACACTCAAGCATTTGAATATTAATTTTTTTTTATGTTTTTACATGTAAAATTTCGAAACTCTAATTACATTTGTTTTAGTAATTTGATTTGGCAATATATGTTTATTTCTTGATTTCTTTCTTCAAAAAATGCTAAAAAAAGTTACAGTTAGATATTACACGACGATCTCTTTTTGCTTTAATAAATGCATAAAGAATTATACTATACATGGATATATTTGTTTTTAATGGTTCATCTAATATTAGCGTAGTAAACGATAAATGATTTACGATATTTTTAAATCTATTCAACATACACAAGAAAATGTATTGAAGTAGTTGAAATGTTTTCCAATAAAAAATATATTATTGCATATATTGTTGGATGACTTAGAATAAATTGTTTTCGTTATTGTCGTTTGATATTTTAAAAGATATTAGTCAATCAATGGTAGATCGATATAGAAACATGCAATATGAGAAATTTCTAATATTTTTAAGGCAAAAGTTATACATAATCTTGAACAAAGTTAGAATTTTGAAAAACCTATAGAGCACACGAAAATGTCTTACTGAAAAAAAAAATCGTATTACACAATACTCGGCACTTGCAATGCTAAATTATACAAAGTATTCATAAACTCATTAAAAAAGTATGCTTTTTTCTACTCTTCGTACATACCAAAAGGAACATGCAAACCGAGTAAATACACTTACTCAAGAAAGAACAAAGATATATTTACGAGAAATTATTGTGTGAGTTATGTAAATACTAGCAAGCCAATGCTTAAATCACTTCATAATTAGATTCATCTTCCCTAATCTGTCAAAACACTAATTATGAGACTACATTAGAATAATTCAAATGTATTATTAAATAAATTCTTTTTATATCCTCGATATATCCTACGTAAACATTTTCAAATTTAACATAAATACCAAAACCTATCAAATCCCAAAAATGATTTGGATGGGTTTCTAAATTCTTATTTAAATCCGAGGCCCAAAAGGAAAGAAAAGGGCAAAGTGGGCATCCCAAACTTCCTTCCCTCTTTTTCTCCACCTATATAAACCACCTCTTGCTCTTTCTTCATTCGGTTCCGCAAAGTTCACACTTTTTCCACCTCACTTGTTAACTCGGTGCAAACCTCAAATAAAATATATACAAAAAAATGACTCTCAGAGCTCTGCTCAGATTTCACTCACTGATACAAGCCAGCGTGTAATCTCAAAGATTAGAAAAAAGAAAACCTTAACCTGGAATTCTGATTTTCTGTTTAGGGTTTTCAATCCCTGCAGTGGGCTCATTGGCCTTCTTTAAAGGTGAGAATTTGTGAATTTTAAGATACATCTATAAGAAACAAATGCATGCATGTTTACTCCTGGTTGTTTTTAGGTGGAATGATTTTTTCGGTGATTAATGTCGGTGAAATGTTATGATTTTATGTATAATTATTATGTTTCAGCAGCTTTCACCCTATCTTTTTGCATTGTTTACGGATCTTGATTTTGTGATGGAATCTTTGGATTCTTGGGCGAATTCTCTAATGTAACGGTCATTTCTTTATTTTTGATTAGGGTTCACATTCCTAGTCGCCTTTCCGTTTTTCGTGAAATTTTGGTGAGATTTCACTACCTTTCTCAACACATACATGCACAATTGAGTGCATGCACGTTTTTTGTGTGTTAATGTTTTGTTATTCTCAATTTTGTGTGGTTTATTTATCTGGATCAGACTATTAGGGGCTTAAAATGTGTATGTAGCTTATATTTTTTTGGCAAAGTTTCACTCAACTTTTGTTTATTTTCTGATTTCAAATGATTTTTCTGCCATATAATAGATGGAGAAAAAATATGTTTTCCTCCAGCCACCATTGGGTCTGGTTGTTTTTGCACGGAATGTTATGGTTTTGACCCAAAAAAAAAAAAAATAAAAGAAAAAAAGGTTACTTAATAGAAATTTATGGTGTTTTGGAACAATATTCCTTTTGGGAGTTTCTTGATGGAAGTCGTATAAAGGAATTTTGGGAAAGACTTTTGTCCTTTAGATTGAGTGGTGAAAATTATAAAAATATCGCTCATTAGGGTTTCTGCAGAATGCATTCAGTGTCAAGTTGGGTCGGTGTTGGGTGATGGTCTAGGAGTTTTTTTACGTGGTCAGTATCCATCCACGATCTGTCCCAAACATTATATTTTTGGGGTTACTTAGGGACAGATATTAAGGAGGATTCTTTTTTTAATAATTGAGGGTTATGTTGAATGAATTTTAAATTTAGTAGCTTATTGCTCCGCTTCTTTTTGGATTATTTGCACTGATGTTGATTCCAAATCTAGTTGCTTCCATTGGTTCTCATTGCAGGTACTCTCCTATTTAATGCTCTTCAAGTCTTCCATTTAAATACAAGCGTGTGTCAAAGACGTGCAATTATTACTGCAAGTATGTGCATTCTCATGATATTGCTTTTTATAAGCATGCTATTAATTCATTTGGACAAAAATCAAGGGATCCAAGTAGAAGGGGGTTTTGACTTGACCTTGTAATTAATATAATTGGCTTGTTGGAAATAATCCGATCATTTTTGGTACTTGTGTCTTGAAATCCACGTAGTCATAAAATTTGGAGGGGCTCATTCTATTTTTCATTCAAAACGATTATCTTGAAAAATTTCATTGATTGATCATTGTGCTGGACAGACTTGAAAAGTTCATTGGATGATCATTTTGCTGGCAGCAATGAAAATGTTATGCTGTAACGTTTGTTCATTGCATGATTGCACATTTGCGTGGTCAGATGGCATATGTATACATACGAGTTTTTTCCCAGAAATGTAGGTCTTCTTTTTTTAGTGATTTAAATTGAATGTGAATTTGGAAGAAGTCCTTGTCTGTTTGCAAACTATTTTTTGTTTTTGAATAGAAGCATTTTTATTCTGAACATAAGGTGGTACTTATTATGAGAATTGCATTCATCTACTTGACACATTTGTGAGTTCGGAGCTCCTGTGTATCTTTGGCTGGGATACCGACAGAGCTGATGTGTAGATGAGCTGCTGAATATGAGATTCTTTTTTTTGGTGCTCATCTGGAAAATGAGATTCATCGTCTTGGGATGATAACCCTTTTACTCAAGTCCTTAATGTTTTGTGCTTGTACAACCTTTGACATTTACTGATTACGGTGCTCTGTGTTTTTGTGTTTTCCTTTGTCTCATACTAGGGAAAATTGACACCCTAGATAAGCAGCCAATGTTATTGGTTTTTCATTGTTATTTGCTCCTTCATTTTCATTTGTCCTTACTGTTTTGTGCTTGTACCATCTTGGATACTATATGCATTATGGTGCTTCATGTTTTTGTGTTCTCCTTTGTCTCATACTAGGGAAAATTGACACCCTAAATACTCATCATAATATTCTTGGTTTCTCATTTTTTTATGCTTCTTCATTTTCATTTTGTCTTTCATTTTATACTACCTTGAGTCTGTTTTTCCCCCTTGTCTAGCTTTAGAAAGCATGTTTTGGATATTGGATATTATACTTCATTTTTTTTAGCAGGAGCTGATTTCTGACATTTAGATTACTGTTGACTTGATGAACAGCTGGAGTTGACTACCTAAATTTGGTTTATGTATGGGTTTTGATAACGAGTGCATAATTGACATTCATGCCTATCGTGGGGAGTACTTTTGTCCTCTTTGTCGCACACTTGTTGACCCGAATGAAGCACTTCAGTCCCAATGCACTCATCTATGGTGCAAACCTTGCTTGGCACAAATTGCAAAAAATACTCGTGCCTGTCCCTATGATGGATTTTTTATTACAGAAGCAGATTCTAAGGTAGCACTTGTTATTAAAAGGTGTGGTTTTTAGTATTCTTATTATGTAAATTTGCCATGTCGTGTTAAATTTGTTTGTTTGCAGCCACTTTTTGAATCAAATAAAGCACTAGCTGAAAGTATTGGCACAGTAAAAATACATTGTCTGTATCACAGAAGTGGATGCACATGGGAAGGTCCTTTATGTGAGTGTACTTCACATTGTTCTGGTTGTGCCTTTGGCAATTCTGCAGTTATATGCGATCGATGTGGCATTCAACTTGTGCGTCGTCAAGTGCATGATCATGCCTAGACTTGTCCTGTGAGTGCATTTAGAATAATTTTACATGTGTGCTTTAAATTTCATTAGTGATGTGATCATTAGATGTACCATGATTGCAGGGCGTGTATCAAGTGCAACAGGCAGCAGACACAGCCCAGGTTGTTTCCAGCTCTGGCTTAAATGCCACCACTGGGGTTGCAAATCAAAGTCAAGCTACCAGCCAAGCAGGAGCACCGATTTCTCGGGCCCAGAATTCTCAAAGTGCTCCAGCTCCTTTGCTTCCTGGACTGGACTCAAAACAGCAGGCAGATGCATACTCTCAGACCCCAGCAGCTGTTCCATTTGTTGCGCCGACTACTGAGCAATGGTATCAGCTAAAATATCAGCAGTGCACTGGATATGATTCCCATCAGCAGGCATACCCGTACCATTATCCTTATCAGCAGTTAGCTGTCCAACAGTACCAGCAGCATCTGCCACAGGCTTATGGGCAGCCCCAAATTCAGGTCTATGCTCAGGTGCAAGCACAGTCCTCTTCCCAACCACAGAATCCTGTCCAACCTCAATCTCAACCACAACCTCCTGCCCAACCCCAGACTGTCCAGTTCCAAACAAAGACTCAAACACAGGTCCAACCACATGGGGCAGCCCTATTTCAGTCCCATGTCCAACCTTTGTCCCAGAATCTGAACCAGGCTCAAGTAAATCCACAACAGCTTCTTCACCCTGCTATGCAATCTCATGCTCAAAATCCATCACAAACTTACTCAATTCATGGGCTTCCAGCTTCTCAGACTCAGCAGTATAACCAGCCACATCTCCAGCCCCACTTCCATCCCATGCAGCCTCAGGTTAACTATCAACCACATCTACAAATGCACCATCCACAGCCTTCTGTGGTGCACCTCCAAGCTCATATGCTAACTCAGAGCCAGTTGCATCCTCAGCCTCAATCACAAATCCAGCCCCAGCCACATCTTCAACCCTATTTGCAGCCCACCCAGCTGAACCACCCTGCAGCTCCAAGTGCCCAGCCCCTCTCTGTGCATTCGTCTGGACATGCAGTCTCGGCTTATCAGTCCTATTTACTAACTCAGCCTCCCCAACAACAACCTGCTTCTGCATATCCTGACAGTGGGTCTTTATTTTCTGGTCAAATGCAAGGTCAGGTTTTTCCCCAACGTTCTTTGGTACATACTCCTTCACAGGGTCCAGTTTGCAATCAACAACTGGCACTCTTTCCATCTCTAGGTCAAGCGTCCATGATCCCTCCTGCTCAGCAACAGCAATTCCATCCTCAAACTCCACAGCCGAGCCACCCTAATCAACAGCATCCTATAATTCATTCAAGTCAACAGTCAGTGCCTCAGCAATATGTACAACAACAACCTTTTTCTGGCTTTGTTGAGGGTCAGTTGAGTCATCATAGTCATCTGGCACAGCAGCAGTCTCAGCTATGCCCGCAGGGTCCACCTCATATGATGCGGCAAAGTTCTAATGCCAATGTCCAATTGCAGCAAAATGTTGCAGTGGCCTCTGGTGTACAACCTCAGCAGCCTCAGAATTGTGTAGTAAGACCTGTAACGCCAAATGAAGGGGCACCAACTCAGCAACAGCCTTCTGCAAATTCTTCTAGTGGTTTTGTTGCTGGAGCTCACATCAGTCATGGAGCTCAACATTTTAGGGCAACCAGTAACCAGCTGCAGACAACTTCTGATCAGCAACTCCTTCAATCTGGGATGGCTTCAACATCTGGGGGGCTGCTGAGGCAGGGGAATAATGTTTTTGGAAAAAGAAGTGTTGCGTATGAAACTGGGTTGCCCTCTCAGAATGCTGCTGTAAAGGTTGCAAATGCTTCTAGTGTTGATTCTGTTGAATTGAAGCCTCTAAAATCTGACATTGGCCTGCGCTATGAACAAGAGACAACCAGAGAAGGTACTGAAAAATCTGGAAAGAGCAAATCACTTGCCAGGGATGCTGGCAAAGAATTACATGGAGGAATTGATGGTACAGATCAGCCTGTAGGCAAGTTACGATTGAAGGTTGAGCGAATTGGTTATTCTTCAAGGCATTCTTCTGATATAAACTCATCTGAAGTTGCAAAACATAGAGATACTATTGGTGATGTCCGTACTGAAAATTTAGAATTTCACAAGAACCGGAAAGCAATATTTATAAAATCTGCGGATGAAGACTTGCAGTCTAACGTTGGACCTGATAATCAGCCAAAGTCTGCTGGCCCTCCAATTTTTCCTTCGGTGGCACCTCTTGGACTGCCACCTCATGCAGAAGTTCCTGAATATCCAACTACTTCAGTAAGGCCTCAAGGATCTGGACTTCTGTCTCAACCCAGACAAGTATTGAACCCAAATGAGCAATTCCAGTCACCATTACTCAGGCAGCCTCATGATATACCATCTGGGGGGTTCCCGGTTTTAGGTTCTATGGCCTCATCTGGCAAGGGACCTGCTCCTTTTGGTGCTCCCCAGGGGCCACCCTTGACTACTGTGCCTCCTGGATCTGCTGATCATCGAGGTGGGACAATGCAAACACTCCCTCAGCATGGTCCTGAGGATCAATTTGGTATGCAAGGTTCAGTCAATTCATTGAAGTCTGAAGTTGAACCAAATGCACTGCAGAAGGATGGGGGACCGGGCCAGGACAATTCTTTACTTGGGTCACAGGATGAACGATACAAGGCTTTGCCTGGGGAGCATTTGAACCTCATCATAAAGGAAGTTACTTGGCCTCGGGATCAAGGTGTGTTAAGATCATTTCTTCCACATTTTGGTTTATATTTTCAGTTGGCTTCATAACATTGCTTTTCCAGCTTCTTGTGGCCCTCGTATGCGAGTGTTCATGTATATGGTATTAATGCAGGATCCAGATCGGTTGACGGGGCACCCCTTGGGTTAACCCTTGGTGCTGGGCTAACATTGGATTCTGCTGGTGGTAGTCTCACTTCTAGAGTCTTGCTGCCACTTCAGCCTCCTGGTGGTATGATTTCAATAATGATGAAGAAAAGAAGTGTTTTTTTTTTTTAATCTTGTGATTATAACAAGAAGGGAAGAATCTGCTTGTAGTAATCCAGATTTTTATTGGCCTAGGTCCTGGAATGGTCAAGAGAGCTGATCTGTCTGGTCAAGATATCCCAACTAGCCATTTATGTAGGGGCAAGCTATTGGGATATGTATTCGCTATTGGGATATGGGAATACACCATGTCATTATGGTACCTTTCCTGGCCATGCACGAATGGGAGAAATGTCTGGGCCTGCAAATTTCCCCCATAAGCTCCATCATGGTGAACCATTTGCAGATAGCAAGCCAGGTCTTCCGCAACTTGGTGAATCTGGTTGTAGTAGTTTTTTGCTCCAGGAATTTCCAAATAACGGGCCTTATGCAGTAAGTCTCAGCATATTATTTTCATTTGTTGCTAACGTGCCTTGTGCAGTAAGTTTGAGCATATTATTTTCATTTGTTGCTTGCTAAGATGTCTAATTTTGTGCTTTTTATCATACTGATTTGGTTGGGGTAATGATGCAATAAGAATGGTATAATAAGTCGAGTTATGATATTGCTTTTCAGGGTGACATGAGTAAGTTTAATAACTCAAGAAAGAGGAAGCATTTAAGCATGGGATGGTGTTGCATATGCAAAGTGGATTGTGAAACAGTTGAAGGCTTGAACATACATTCACAAACAAGAGAACACAAGCAGATGTCCATGGACATTGTTGTGGGTATCAAGCGGCAGAATGACAAAAAGTCCACGTAAGGAATATATTATGACTAATATAACACTGCTTGATGTGGAATGAGAATTTATATTGCTTTTGCTTTAATCTTATAGGGCTTCATATGATTGTGCTGGGTGTGAAGGCGGAAGCAAGAAAAGAAACAGTGGTCCACATGGTCGTGGCAAGAAGCCTTGAGACCTGGAATCCGAGTGGTATGTGGGATGAGGGAGACTGAAATGTAGTTGCAATGTTAGCATCTATGGTAGTTACATTTATTTCTTTTATGGCTTGGATATTTGGTTCTATGTTAGGGTAGTAATTTTCTCCTTATTATCTTCCAGCTGTATTGCATTTTGGAGTTCATGTTATAATTTCTGTTATCTGACCCATGATTTTGCGGGGGCTTTATAACCTTTTACTGTATTTATGTGAGCATCAATGGGTTCAAGGTCAAGTTGGTATAACATGGATTCTTAAGCTGTGCATTTTGATATCTTGTTTGACTTGAGCGAAGTAATTAAATACGCATTTCTGACTTTGCTGTAAGATTGGTGGTAAGCAGTGAAGATTAAGAAGTAGAAGATTAGAGAAATACTGGTTGGTGCATTCTGCATCTTATGCCTAAATTCTTTTTTTTTTTAATTTTTATTTTGACTGAAGGGAGTTTTTGATGTTCATTCCCATAAATATAATTCCTATTGTTTGAGCTTCCTGCTTTTACCACCCATGAAAGATTCGCTTTTAATTCTGTCTCTAATGATATACCTAGATTTTGGAGAAGAAAAACTGCATGGATAAACTGTTGTTTTGTTGATGAAAGAATTGAAAGTTCATGAAAATTTTTTTCCAGCTAGTTCTTGCAGGTTTTGCCTTTGTTCCATGGGTCAGTTCTTTTGTTCTGTGTAGCATTTTTAATAAGTGGGGCATTAGGAAAATTACAATGGCTGCTTAATTTAATTGGATTTGCAAGTATTAGATAATTGAAAGAAGGAAAATATTTACTTTGTCAATAGATTGCTGATTTCTATATAATTGAGGTGGTAAAATGCCAGCAATGAAGCTTCAAATGTTTGACCAAAACTCCATCCTTTTTCTTTGGGACGGAGGATGTATATTTACTTGTGTCGCTTGGGTTACTTGTCAGTAAAGTTGATGTTCTCAATCCTGGTATCTCAGTAAAATTTTTTGTTTTGTATGCATTCAACTTGGGAAACTTTATTATTGATGCAACACAAAAGTGAATAGCCCAAGGAAGGGATTACTTACAAATAGATGCAGATTCTTTAAGAAACATTATGTGATAGGAATTATTCGTTTTAAACCCTTGCTTTATTCATCTTCCCCAACATGGTAGGAGTTTTTCATATGGAAAATATCTCATACGGGTATTTCATATATTGAAGCAACATATTAAATATTAATTAAGTCCTTTCAAACACTAAATTGTTGATGCAACACTAAAATGAATAGCACAGGAGGGCACTACTCTCAAGTAGTTGCGGATTGTTTAAGAAACATTACCTGATAAGAATTATGTCTTTTAACACTTTCTTTATTCATCTTCCCCTCCTTAGACATGGCAGGAGTCTCCAAGTTTTCTTCATGGGGAAAAATATTTTGTATGGAGCAACATTTTGAATATTTGTTTAGTCATTTATACACAACCTGCCATCAAATTAATCTTCAGTTTGTTAGTTAAAGGAACTGCAACAAGGATGGGAGGATTTTAAACAAAAGTATCCCACTGGGTTATGTGATCTATAATAAAAAAAAAAGAAATGCTCTTAATCCTTAAAAAGGACTGCGATTGGATATAGCACTCTAATAGATTGACTGGCAGAAGAACTCACCAAGCATAAATTAGTGTGCTTAAGTAAGTTTTTGGTGAAAAGCACTTAGCAGACTTAGCTGTGGAATTCTGCATTGGCATATACATGCTTAACGGGAATAACAACGAAGCTTAACCATAATTTGTTATCTGGGAATTTGATGTAAATTATGGTAATAAATGCATGTAATTGTACCTAAACATAAATGTACATGCCGTAGTTGGGCTAAGGTATCTTACTAATGGGAATTACTTAGGGTTGGCCTTTTTCGGACCTGGGTGAAGGATGTATCCATCCATGGTTGAGATAATCTGTACCCAGCTGTGGTTGAGAAGCACCCTTCACCTGCTTCTCCTTTTTCGTGTACCCGAAAGCGTACATTAAAAATGGTTATTTGAATCTGTTCCACAAAGATACGTTTTTGAAGTTTATCTTGGAGCAAAATCTATGATTGCACATACTTTAATGCAATAAATTAAAAAGCAAACTATCTGTCTCACATGACAGAAAGATATTCCAACAATGCAATTTTATAAGCTCAAAATAAAGGAAATTACGGGTTCTGTGAGATTAAAAATCCTTTCGCACGTGTAGCTAGTTAATCCTTCTGTGTTGTAAAGTTGTCAGCTTTTATTTTACACGTGTCAACAATGCCATGATATCTGGTGTCTGAAAAAATGTCTGCATTATGGTAAAGATTGACACCTCATTTCGTTTGCGAGGATTGTCAAACCCCAACATACCACAACAATTAGTGTACGTACCACCCAACATATCACAACAATTAGTGTAGGTGCCATGTGGGTCATATCGTACCTATTTTGGGATTGGTCCTGTACGAGCATTTGTGATTAGTTTCACTTTAATAAGTTCTGATGATTTTGCTTCTAAGTTAAATCTGTTGCCTTTTGATGATGATGTAAATTTTATAGGATGACTAGTGTTAAGCTTAGAATTTGATGCCTAGAGTGATAGCTTGGTCAATAAGGCAGTTATCTAGAGTTCATTTGATAACATTAATTTTTCCTCGTTATAAATCTAGGTCTCATTTTAATTTTATAGCAATATCTTGTAATTATTGCATACAAGTTTTGAAGTTAATTTTCTTTTTCCTATAATAGATGTTCTCAACGCGTCTTTTTCTGGAGACAAAGAAGAGATGAAAGGCTGACAGCTCAGCAGAAGGATGTATGGGCTGTCTTTCTTTGGTACGGTAAGAATTTTAACACATGAAATTGTATCTGTTTGTGTTTTTCCTTTCCCTCTTTCTGCTTCGTGTTCTGTTCAAATGTTGGGCCGCTTATTCTATTTCAAGTTTCTGCTTGACAACCTTTAACAAGATGCTAAACCTTATAATGTTCAAGTTCCAGAATCTAGAGGATTTAATGATAATCTTTTGCAATGGCAAAAGACTTGCAAAAATTGTGTCTTTAATAGTTGTTTGGGCCTTGATCCCACGTGTCTAAGTCCTTGCATGGGACATGCCAATGCACATGGGCTACCATTTTTCGAGAGTGGAGAATGTCTACCGAGGCAGACATAAGGCATGGATGTTTATCCAAAGAAATAATCTGTAAAGAAATGATATAGTAATTATGACCATAGTACATTCATTAAGGATGGCAATGAAAATTTAATGAGGGAAAAATTTTGATTGTTTAAAGACTATTTCTCTACAAGGACTGTTGGTTCAGTAATCCAGGTTGTATATCTACTATTTGCTTGTTGTTTGAACTTTCTACTTTCACTAACATTTTGTCGTACATTTTCAATAGTCCATCCCAGTATAATTCATGATTGTCTTGGAATGTCCTGTGGTTGTTTTATGTCATTGGAAATGTTTCGGCACCATATGCTTAAGAATTGTGAAATACAACAGTGATATTGATTTGAAGATGTAAATTGGTTCTTTTAGACAGTACTTAAAGGTTATGGGTCCATCAGAATTAATGCTAATAATTGAGGATTATGAACCTGGCTAAAATAATGGCATTGTTGCATTATGTATCTGTCAGCATCATTTAATACCTGTCAGCATCAATTCATAACCAATCATGGTATTTTTTTTTTATAATTGCTTACCTAGTCTGGACCGTGGTTATTCTGGAATGTACCTAATAAGATGCAGGTGTGACGAGGTTCCACATTCCCTTTTGTAATCTTCTAGATGTTATATCAAATTTGTCCTTGTGGAGTCAGATAAAGTTGGTCTTATGTTGACCTTCCGCTGACAGGCAATGACTTACGGTTTTGGATTTATCGTGGCTGGTTAACTTTAGGTATTGTAAAATAGAAGTTTGGTGTAGGTTGCAGAATGATGGATTATAAATGTGTAATGGATCAAATATTGCATGATGGTATATTAGTTGGGAATACAGCATGGGAAATAAACAACCTGGGATAGTCGTCTTATTTAGAAAGGGTAGTCCCTTTACATTTACCACTTTGGACCTATTTAAAAGTGGGAAAGGACCTGTTTAACAACATCTGTAAGGTAGTACGGAACCAAAAAAATATGAACTAACTTAGACACGTGACTATGTCTTGTCCGGCTGCAAGCTTGCCTTCCATGTTCATCAAATAATATGTAACCTGATGATTTGTCTAATATACTGAACACCAATCGCATAACAGGTCCTCTGCTGCTTAATATTTAGTATGTAGTAAAGATGGTGAAGCCCTCAATTTCTGTATTCATATGTTGTTAGTAATTGACTTTTGCAACATCTTGATGGAAGAAAGTTTTGTGTTTTATGCATTTTCTTTGTGACAAAAAGTTGGGCTTAAGGTGCAGCTATGGATGAAATATCTTTAACGGACGTTGGACATCGATTACTGCTTCTCCATTGTTGTATTCAGGTTTGAGGTATCTATCAAGTTATGGAGTTATTTTTGCAATGTTTGACGGGTCAAAGCATTTCCACTGAAAACTTCTCATGGCATGTGTTTCTTTGAATGTTTAATCTGTCTGAAAGTTGTGATTCCAATAATTTTAGTTGGCCATGTTCTCTTAAAAAATCCAAGAAAGAGAACCAAGGATTGAAAGTATTTAGTGTGTTTACCTGTGTTCTTTTTTTTTTTTTTAATTGCTGCAACCATCCCATAGTTTATTATTTTGAACTGCTCTTGGTTTTTAATAAGAAGCAGAAAAAAAAAATCTTTGGCTATAGAAAGTGTAGCTTATTGGTAAGCTAAAGTTTGAAATGCTTGCTGAATTTGGGTCGCATTACTTATATTGCTGGTATTAACTTGACAGATTTGGTGTTATGATATTTGAAATCATTTAATGCATCTTGGGACTTTCTTTTCACTGGTACTTGTTGTCCTTAAAGAGTTATCCATAACTTTAAAATGGAACATTTTTCACTTGGTTCTTCCTATATTTAAATTGCTATAGTGGTTTACTGATTTGGCCATTTGAAGGTTCCTTTTGAGTTTGCAGAATACCTGCCTTAAATAATCCTATAAGACTCCAGTATTATTTAGGAAAATGATGCATTGCTGAAGATATTATGTTTCTTGATTATGCTATAAATATATAACCCTTCATTTCCCATTTTGACATCTTCTGTAGCGTCTCTCTCCAAATTTATTCTATTCTCTTTTCTCTGTAGCATTGCAGCTTAAATGAAATCATTGAATATAATACTATATAATATGTTTCTCTTGTCCATGGCTTTTTGCAAGTTGCAACTTTACGAGTAAGTGTGCAAGAAACTCGTGCTACTCTACTGAAGATGAATGTACGAGATGAACAAACAACAAAAAATTGATGTAGCATAAAATCTAAAAAACAGTAAATATCTGAGTGGTTGTGGTATTGAGGACATTAGAATTAACTTCTAGACTGATGCTGACAAATTTTTTGTTAAAATGATTTTTTGGAACTTTTGCATAGTCTATATTGTTTAGTTCTTGAGCTATGAGGGATCCATGAAGTGTTGAAAAAATATGCCAACTGTAATAAGAGAAAACCTTTTCGGGGTTATGCCAGTTGACTTGATTAAATATATATGGGTACTAGACAAAATCTATTCAAATTTTGACTATGTAAAACTAATTTTTAGTTAAGTACAGAAAGTTATTAATGATGTATGGGACTGATGTTATTGATAAATGGTACTAACTTGCATTTTTGTACTTAGTTAAAAAAAAAATTCTTCATTTGTACTTGACACACAAAATATCTTCTTTTCTAGAGAAAATTTTTTGTTCCACCGGATGACACACACACACAGTTATATTTTAAATAAAAAGTAAAGGATATGGAAACAATATATGGTTGTGGATGCTCATATTGTTTTACTCATCTGACATGAAGTCTGACACTATTATAAAAAATATTGGAAAATGAGAAACTAACCAGCCATTGGTTGCTACTCCTGTGGTGACCCGAAATTGCTTACCCCCTTCAAATTGTAAACTGGATCACATGATCCAATTTGGGATTGTTTACCATCTTGATCGCTGTTTTTGGCGTTTAAAGTCCAAAGGAGAGATGGAACCTACAAAAAATTAGGTATTGAAGACGTAAAGAGTTTGAAAGTAGCCAAAAATTCTACTTTCACTCTAAACTGAAAAAATATACGATCTCAAAATAATGTGTTTTCGGCTCATTGAATTTCGTTCCTTTGTAATGGTCCAAAGAAGTTGACTTTTAACATTCTGTATTGCAGGGTAGGTGGCGTTCCTGTGTTCTGAAATTTGTTCCATGATCTGGAATGATCCGCGACTCTGGTAACCTTTACTCCTTTCCATCGAATATTGAAAGGTTAACTCTAAAGATGTAAGGAACAATGATGCAACTGCTGTTTTGGTTTGTGAGCTGTTGCAGAAGAACTCACAATTGAGACTGAGTGCTCAGGTATTAAATCAAAAATTAAATTGGCTGGGTAATTCAATTTTAATTTAATTAAAGTTAAAGATAAAGAATACACTGTGTTCCTACCCTTCACAGAGATAATTGGGAAAGGGGAGACATTCAATCAAATAGTAAATTAGATACTGATTTATGTTTTTACTACAATGAAGATCAACAACAAAAAGGGCCTTAATCATTACTTCATGTTCCATAACTAACATTCCCTTGAGATGTTACTGTGTATTTTTCTTATGTTTCATCTTTCCTGATTCAAATTCAAACTGGTTATTACTCTTAACCATAACATGGAAAGGTTAAATTTAAAGATTTGAAGAACAATGATGCAACTACTGTTTTGGTTTATGAGCTTTTGCAGCTTTGTTAACGAACCACACAAAAAACTGAGTGGCATAGAGGGAGTATACTTTTAAACATGCCTTTGCGTTTTCCAACTTCGGAGAGAAAATTTTGTTGATTTCTTCTGAAAAATGCCAGATATAGGTCCTCTATTTTAAGCTTATTTCATTAATTCTAATATCTGCCAGTGAGTGCTTGATGTTTAATGCTGTTAAATATCTGCTGGTGTTTTCATAGCTCATAAACTTATATTTATTGTCTATATACATGTTTTTTTTTTTGTTTTTTGTCGCATGCCCGCCCCCGGGGGGGGGGGGGGGGTGGTTTGTTGTTGTCGTTTGGTTTAAGGCTGGGGTTGGAATTTTGGCTTTGCCTTTGGGTACGGGGTGTTAGAGATGAATTTTGAAGCACAAAGAACCTTTGATAAAATAGTTAAGGAATTAGTTGCAAAATTTTTGTGCACTGGCAGGCTCATTATGTCTATTGTTTGTCCTAAGTTTGTTCTTTCCATTGTTGACTGTGGAAGTACTGAAGTTGGCTTTTCTTTCGTACAGAAACTGCTTGGCGAAGTGAAGAGGAAAGAGAGCTGTGGTCCTTCAGGTATTAAGTAACATAAATTAGTTTTGGAAGGGACTCATTTAGAGCTACGATTTGAATTGGCGAAGTGAAGAGGAAAGAGAGTTGTGGTCCTTCAGCTATTAAGTAACATAAATTAGTTTTGAAAGGGACTCATTTAGAGCTACGATTTCAAATATCAAAATTTGACGATACTTTGAAAATATTCGCTAATTCTTTTTGCAATTGTGGTAGGCAGTTTCTTTTCTGGTAATTAATAGATTGAAATCTGTTCAACAGGGTAGTAGTTTGCCTTAGAATGAATATGCACTGTGGATGGTAAGATAAAGAAATACCAAAAAAAAATAAAAAATGATGAGAATGCAACTGTGAAAAGGATTTGAAAGTTTGTCACTTTTTCTTTTGCTGATAATGAGAGTGAGCTTTGAATGCACACATTGCCCTGCTGGTTCATGATTTGTACTTGTATTATCTTGTCATAGTTTGATCATTTTGCACAGTGAAAAAAAAAAACGAAAAAAACCTAAAAAATGGTGTGCACTTGTACTGTCTTTCTCTCTGCTTGTCTGTCTACCTCTCTCTGTGGTATAACTTTCTTATCTTGTTTATTTGTTTGTACAAGGCTATCCCTTTGGGAATCTGTAAATTTGGTTTTTCAGATTGAGCTGTAATGCCAATTTTGAGTTTTGGCGGTTGAACAGTATGATTGAGCTCATGTTTAGGGAATGCCACTTCTGGTATGGGGTTAATTCCGTATCGATGGTTGCATTACAAGAGTATGTTAATTAATTAAGCTTATTCAAATGACTTTCTTGAGTTTTGTTCTGATGGAAATAATGCTAATTGAACACATTTTCCTTTCAACTGTCGGGCCTGAAGGTTAATCTATATTGTATGGTCTATACTGATTTTTGATTTTTGGTCTTACAATTTCCTTTGGCTTGATTAAAAAAAAAAGTTCCTTTTGGCAGTAATAGATACTGCAACTTTATCGGGGCGAGCTCTAAATACCTATCTTCACTGACACAAAGATATGTTTTTTTTTTTTTTTTTTGCAATTGGCAAAGGTCCTTTTAGACATTTGTCATGTGAAAAGTATACAATAAATATTTCAAAATCAACTTCCTAGTGGTAACTTCTCCCCGATTAATTTGGTGTCATTCCGGACTGAGTGCCGTATCCAGAATTTTTCTTGTAGATTTCATCTTTAATTTTCCAACGCATCTTGGAGCGTGCCTTGTTGGTTTTTTGTATGATTGCTGTAGGGTTCTTCCCTCCGCGCGGAAGACATGTTATCCTGTGTGCTTGAGCATTTGATTGGAAAGGCTGCTGTTGCTGGCATGTAGTTGTTTCCGTGATGGCTTCTGTATATATTTGCTGACAAGTGGCTTTGCTGATCTGGCAGCTGTTCCTATTAGTTTTGGCAGTGTGCCAGTGACCCTGCAAACACGTACTCACGGTATTTGTTTAACTAGTGGTTTGTCAAAACTAAGGTAAGAAATTGTTCTTATTGTATTGATGTACTTTTTAACAATCACTGAAAACAAGTTAGATTTCGGCTTGTTTGTTCTCTTCAACATTCATTCTTTAATTACCCTTGGCTACCAACAGAGAAGAAAATTGATGCACTATTTATCAATCGGTACAACTGTTTTGTATTATTAGACGACAAATTTGATAATGCGTTCTTTGTTTTGAAACGGTTGTCATGGAGACTGAAAGGATATATGCACTCCTTTTGTTGCTTATATAGGCCTCCAAAAATCAACGACGGCTGTTTCTTAAGCTTTGCATGTAATATGACTGCGATGTCCATTCCTGTGTTTCACTAAACAATGTACATCTTTACGATGCTAACCTACGGTAGTTGCTCGAATAAATGTTTACATGATGCAGTATTATATACTTTCCAATGAGTCTTCCAAAAAAAAAAAAAGATTAGAAAGGAAAAAAAAAAAAAAAACAGTTGATGTGTCAGTGAACAGCGGTTACTGGCATAAAATGTAGTCTCCATATGACAATTTGTTTTGGTTTTTCTTTTTTTCAATGGACCCGTTCTGCCTGAGTCAAAATCCTAAAGAAATGATTAATTCAAGCTCCGTATTGAATCTAACCGTTGGTTCTCCAGCCGTTGTATCCTGGAAATCGCAAGTCGCAACTTTCCACAATCCCACTGGGCCACCACCCACAAATTCAAAATTCAAAACTCAAACAAGAGCCGTTGCTTTCAAAAACTCCTCACTCTGTCACTCTCTCTCACACATTCACACACTCTCTCTCTCCCCAACACTGCAAAAGTACCTTTATATAATTTTCGCCCTCTTCCTCCACCATTTCTCCTCATTTTCCTCTCTCTCACTCTATAACTTCTCTCATCTCTCTCAAACCCCCACCCGCCCCAAGTTCAAGGTCCTTTCTCTCTAGCCTTCGTTTTCCTTCATCTTCCCCTACAGAAAAAAATTAACCAAAGATGCGTGAAATTCTTCACATTCAAGGTGGCCAATGTGGCAACCAAATTGGGGCCAAGTTTTGGGAGGTTGTCTGTGCAGAGCACGGCATCGATGCCACAGGAAGGTACCAGGGTGATTCGGACCTTCAACTTGAGAGGGTAAACGTTTACTACAATGAGGCCAGCTGTGGCAGGTTTGTCCCTCGTGCTGTGCTCATGGATCTTGAGCCGGGAACCATGGACAGCGTCAGGTCTGGCCCTTATGGCCAGATCTTTCGCCCTGATAACTTTGTCTTCGGGCAATCAGGGGCTGGAAACAACTGGGCTAAAGGGCATTATACTGAGGGTGCCGAGTTGATTGACTCTGTTCTAGATGTTGTTCGCAAAGAAGCAGAGAATTGTGATTGCCTGCAAGGTATTTGTTTCAAGTCCTCCGATATCATCCGGGGTCTTCTTTAAATAATTTATGTACAATGGTTAATCATTTATTTCTTTGGGTGGATGAACTTTTTTGTTGGATTTTTGCTTATAATGTTGTTTTTTTGTTTTTGATGAAATGCAGGGTTTCAAGTGTGCCATTCATTGGGAGGAGGGACCGGATCCGGAATGGGTACCCTCTTAATTTCAAAGATTAGAGAGGAGTACCCAGATAGGATGATGCTGACTTTTTCCGTTTTCCCCTCCCCAAAGGTCTCAGACACAGTCGTGGAGCCATACAATGCTACATTGTCTGTGCATCAGCTTGTGGAGAATGCGGATGAATGCATGGTTCTCGATAACGAGGCCTTGTATGATATTTGCTTCCGAACCCTCAAGCTTACAACTCCTAGCTGTAAGTTTTAAACTTGAGAACTTCCTTTTCAGATTGCAAGGCCTTCTTCTTTTGCTTTTCTTTTGTTTGAGATATATTTTTCTGCAATCTCATTATGCAGGCTGGCATTGCTTATCTTTTCTGTTTGTGATTTTTGTGCCTCTTCTTTGTTCTGTTTAACATATAAGACAAGTTTTAGATTGGCATGATAACTGAATTAAATGACATTGCTGAGAAAAAGATCGGTTTTGCCTGCTGAAATGAAGGTAATGATTGTAGAAGAAACTAATGAGATTCTCCTGCTGCTGAATACATTGTATTGTTCATCTTGTATGTTATGACTTGCATGATAAGCACAAAGTATTTTAAAGCTGTTCCCTCAGAAATATCTTATGCTTTTGAGCGATGTTCACTTTGATTTTTTCAATTACGTGCCTTGCATAAGAGAAGTTTTTGTCACTGATTTTGGATTGCTTTTTATGCAACAGTTGGTGATCTTAATCACCTGATATCTGCAACCATGTCTGGGGTTACCTGTTGCCTCAGATTTCCGGGTCAGCTTAACTCTGACCTCAGGAAACTTGCTGTCAATCTCATTCCATTCCCTCGCCTTCACTTCTTCATGGTGGGATTTGCTCCTCTTACCTCTCGAGGGTCTCAACAATACCGGGCACTTACCGTTCCTGAACTAACTCAGCAAATGTGGGATGCAAAGAACATGATGTGTGCTGCTGACCCACGACATGGCCGATATTTGACAGCATCAGCTATGTTCCGTGGAAAGATGAGCACCAAGGAAGTTGATGAGCAGATGTTAAATGTGCAGAACAAAAACTCATCCTACTTTGTTGAATGGATTCCGAACAATGTCAAATCAACAGTTTGTGACATTCCTCCTACTGGTCTTAAGATGGCTTCAACATTTATTGGCAATTCAACATCCATTCAAGAAATGTTCCGCCGTGTGAGTGAACAATTCACAGCTATGTTTAGGAGGAAGGCTTTCTTGCATTGGTATACTGGAGAAGGAATGGATGAAATGGAGTTCACTGAGGCTGAAAGCAACATGAATGATTTGGTTTCTGAGTACCAGCAGTATCAAGATGCAACAGCTGATGAGGAGGGAGAGTACGAGGATGAAGTGGAAGCTTACGATGAATGATGTTGTTGGAATTTGGGAAACTTGTTTTGTAGTTGTAGAACAGTAGTTATTGCTTTAACTGTGGTTGTAACCTCAACTACCAGTTTTCCAGATTGTAGGATGATATGGTGGCGGCATAGCAGTATATTTTCAGCAGAATATTTATCTATTATTTTATGAAGCTTATTAATTTTCTTTGAATCTCAAATCCTTGTATGCCTTCATTTATCATTTAGTCACGCTCTTCTTCTGTTAAAACAGGTCAAGAAGGGAGGGGTGAGCTTCGATTTCATGAATCCAATCCAATCATAAATCTTGATTTTTTCTTCTGTTGTCAAATTTTCACCTTGTACTTTAGTCGATAATTGTTGTTTCGATTGGTGATCAAATAGAGAGAAGTTGTTCTGAGCCATCAGCAGAAATTTCTGAATATAAGTTGATGGGAAACTCTGAATGCAAATGAGAAATATCAAAACAAAGAAGGAAGAGCCATTTTTGTCTTATTTGTTTTTGCCTAAATTTCTCCAGTTGAATAAAATATAGAAAGAAGGAAGAGCTCTATGATACGTCTACACTAAAGAGTAAAGAGTAAGGCAATTATTTTTGCCTTATTTGTTTTTGTCTAAATTTCTCCAAGTTAAATAAAATATAGAACGGAGGAAGAGCTCGATGATACTTCTACACTATACTATACTAAAGAGTATGGCAATTATTTATTACAAATTATCTGAAATCAATAATGAATTCAAGAACATAGGCAAATTCTTGTGGTAATTTGGTAACAAAAGTTATACTGATATTACACATTTGGTCTAATTTATATACTTTACTTAATAAAATAATTATTTGTAAAAAACCATATAAATAATATGTCAGTTGGTGACAATCACGAGTCATGAAACTAAATTAGCAAATGAAAAGAAAATTTCTAATTTACCCGAGGGGGAAAAAGTATCTTTTCTTCTTTTTTTTTTGAAACAAAAAAAAAAAGAGTGTCTTTTCAATGCAATTTTTTTTTTTGACAAGCAATATTTTTGAATAGGAAAAGATATTAAAAAAATTAATCAACACCTGCTAGCTAGCCCCAGAAATATAATAAAAATAAAAAATATCCCTCTGGGCGGGCTGTAGAAAGAATAGAGCGACGAGTGCTGAATCCCTACTCAAACGCCGGCGTTTTGAGGAGAGCTCGAAGTGTAGTCACCAAAAGTGAAAATGGCGAGCGCTCTCGCGAGCAGGTTTGCTTCAGTTGACCGGAGACCTAGCTTCTTTAAACTCTCGTTCAACTTCCTCAGAAACTTGAGCACAAGCACATCGGATTCTTCTTCTCCGGCGGCGGCGGCTGGAGCCGGTCCCACGAAGCCGAGGCGGAAGAAGAAGAAGAACTTATTCGAGGTGGCTCAGTTTTTACCCAACTGGGGCATCGGCTATCACATGGCCAAAACCCACTGGACCAATGTCTCCTATCAGATCACCAAAATCAATCTCTACAAGGTCTATATACAAGCAAAAGCCAGTTTTTTTTTTCAGTTGATTTTTTGAAGGTGTAATTTTTTTATAATATTTATTTGGGTGGAGGGTTTTGGGTTTTGCAATTAGGGTTTAAGGTTTTATGGTTTTTTGCAGGATGGTAGGCACGGGAAGGCTTGGGGGCTTGCTTATAAAGATGGTGAGTTTCTTTTTTACTCTTGTAATTTTAGTTGGTGCATGATCTTCTGTCGAAATATGATGTTAAATTGCTCAGAAAATGTTTGAATTAGGAGGAAAATAACTGTAAGTCTGATGGTATTGAATTTTGGTATGATCGGTACGAAGCTGTTAATATGAGAAGTTGTGTTTTTGTTTTTCTGAGGGGATAAATGGAGAGGTGCTGGAACACTTGGCTTCGAAATGCTTTGTTTTTTCACCTTGTCTGTGAGTTGCTGAAGTGTGGTTGACTAGATAAGAAATGTTGGGACTGGATATGTTGATGCTAATAAGTTAACAACCAGATGATTTTCAAGCTTGTGCTTGCTTTCTCCTGAACATTGATGAATATCTAATTCTCTCCTAACTTTTGGAAAACCTGTGCATTCTTACTAGTAGTCATAATGCCTCACAGGATAAGTAGTTCATTCGTGCTTGTCTTTAGTTTTTGGCTGATAAGCTTCAGTTGAGTCCTCTTCATCTGGTTTGTTCTAAAAGGTCCTAGGTTTTGCATATCTGTAGCGTATGCAGAAAGAAGTTAAGTCAACTGAACAAATCTCTTGATTTGGCATTTGGGTGACCTTTTGGTGTTGTGGTATACTTGCATAGAATATTTGAGGCCTATTCCATTTGACTAGATACTTTTACGCTGGATAATTAGTATGTTGTTGAAGGTAGGCTTTTGGGTAGGAAGAAAAATTTAAGTCGAGGGTTTTAGCATTTCGGTTGGAAGATATGAAACTTGGTTTCTGTGAGAGCTGAAACCATCACCAGCTATACCTTGTTTCTAAACCCAATTTGGTCTCACATACTCAGCATCTCGTAAGTAATACATCTTGATGTCTGATAAAATGAGGATGAACAGCATGTCATTCAGTAGGTATGTAAAATCTGTCTTGTAGATCTCTTGGCTTTTAGGTCAGATAAAACTCATTGAGCATCCTTTGTATGGTAGAGAAAAGTAAGAGATGCAGGTGTTAAAGCACTATGGATTTGTACTTTCCAATATCAGGGAACTTATGAAGAAAGGAATAACAGTTTGGTTTGAATGGCTGCAGAAGATAAGACAATTTTGAACTTTTGAGGTTGACATGTTAATTTTCGACATTGGAATATTTGGTGATGATAGGTTTAGTTGCTTGGATGCTGAAGTGGTGGTACTTTATTATGAATCTTTAGGGTCATGATTTGCCAAAGGCTTTGAATTTAATATGCAGGGACGATAAGTAAATCTAAGTTGTATCAGTGTAGTTGTAGTATTGAATTTTATCAATGAGTAATACTTCAATTTTGAAATATTGGGGATTAAGATTTTTTTTCAGAAATGAAATAATCTGTTATTGCTACTTCTTTGGTTCAGTGCTTTGAAAAACTGGTAGCCTTGAGTTCTCAGTAATGATTGTTTAGCATTCCTGTTGTAATTATATATTTTTCTAATTTTACTTGAAGTTTGTTCCGGCCACTATTTGGCTGTCTTTTGTGCCATTGAATTAGCTCAAATCAATTTGCACATAGTCTCAAAATTCTTACCTATCTGATTTTGTTTATTGTAAATCTGCACACATGTAGGTGTGCCTGCTGATGCACCAAAAAAGATAAGTGGAGTCCACAAGCGATGCTGGAGATACATTCCAAATACAAAGAAAACAGATCAAAGTGCTCCGGGATCCTCAAGTTCAAGCTGCTTAAAGCCATTTCCTTTGAATTGTGGTGCCAGATGTCTATATGTTCTTCCTTTTCCAGGCGGAGGAGGTACAAGCAATCAAATGTAGTTGCTGCTGGAGTTTAGTTACAGGACTGGCATTTAGGATTAGGCTCTTAATTGGTCTTAAAATCTTAAATCATATTCCTATTGAGATCTTTGAGATCTTAGACTGAAAAGCTTAAAAGCGAGTTGCTCTCTTTTTTTCCCCCTTCATTTTTATATTTCTTGAACATGATTGTGTTTACACTTGAGCAGGCTTGATTGTCTTGACCGCTTCTGAGCATCTAATGGAAACATCCTCTTTATGGTGTGTAGAATATTTTGTAGACAGGAAGAAGTTATGCTACAAAACGATCTACAATGCCATTAAATCCTTCCAACTTTTCTCTCATTCATGCACGTGCACTTTTTGATTTCTTGTTGACAAAGCTTTTATATTGGCATTAGCGTTCCTGAAAGTTGAAACCAAGCAATGGAGTGATGACAATGTCTACAATGACTTGGCAGTTTACCTTCTTGCCAGAAAGGCACGGCAATTTAAGCCGGCTTTCTGGTCCCTGTTCAATAGAGCTCTTGTATAGGGTGGCCAAACTGCCTTTGACAATGGCACCTGGTCTAGCTACGGTAACCTTTTTCATATGGTTTAATCTGGACCATTTGCATACAATAAGTAATCTGCTATTGTTTAAACATCTTTTTGTGGGTAATTATAAATGCTACCAATTCCTTGCAATTTAATTATAGCAATTTGTCATTTATATTCAAATACTAAGTAAAGGAAAAATTTATCTGCTTGAGTGCAGTTAATTTATCAGCTAGCTTTTCTATCATTAATCTTCAATTAATTTGGCCACGTCCTGCAACTATTTTTCAAACACTAGATGGGATATCCTAGGCCCTCTTCTTGCATCACAAAAACTTCCAGTATTTCTGCTTTATATAAACAGTGTAACCTATCTGGTCATCAAGCAGATCAAGAAGCTGTTAGTCTCATCCCGTCCAGCAACAAGCGCTCAAAACTTGTCAGTTGCGAGAGCACAAAGCTTGTTCGAATATGATAATGGCACGGATAATCATCTTCCTCGCACTTTCTTTTTCCCTACAAGCGGCTTTTGGTACACAATTTCGCGAAAATTATATGTCTTTCTTTGCGACTGTAGTAAAATCCTTGTGCTTTTGACCTTCGTTACCATGCCAAAATGGCCCTTTCATGCAGGTGAACTAGTATGTGAGGAACTGCCAGTAAAAATGTGCTCATTCGCAGTTGCATCTTCGGGAAAGCGATGCTCCTTAGAGACATATGCATCAAAGGATGGGAAAATTGGAAGACAGTGCAGGACATCTGAAGTAATTGCAAGCAATATACGTGAACATATTGAGAAGGATGAGTGCATTAGCGCTTGTGGGGTTGATAGAAAAACTGTTGGCATCTCTTCTGATTATCTCTTCGAGCCTGACTACACAGACAAACTTTGCTCACCAAAGTGTCAACTCAACTGCCTAAACATTATTGATCTCTACAATAATTTGGCTCTTGCAGAAGGTAACTAAGCTTTTCAGTGGGAAATGTCATTGGATCCACTCTCCAATTCCTTTTGGTCTTGTACTACATGTTGCAAAAGGATTAATCTTGCATGAAACGACAGTGTTAAAATCTTCTTACACACATCCGTTTAGATGTATACCACATGTACAACAAGAGAATTTAACTAAACATAAGCAGCGAATTTAAACTTTTATTTTTATCTTAATTTTAAGCTAAAAGCGGCTGATTTAAAGAATATTTTTCCAGGAGTGTACCTACCAGGCGTGTGCAAGTCATTAGGAACAGGTGCAGGCCAAGCAATGGCTCGGATTCGAAGTTCTGGAGCAGTTTATAGTACTGTTGCTTCCCCTCTTGATTGTGCTCAACCTCCTTCTTGCGACTCTATTCCTTGATTTTCTTCTTGAAACCTCGTAATTTTTTCCCCCTTTTTTGCAGAGGAGGCTGAAGTTATCAATAAAACAGAAGCTGATACAGCATCTCATGTATCATGATTATCTTTAAAAAAGGTAATCATAAAAGCACTGTTAAGGACATCTTTTATCAACAAATAAATTATCTTCTTTTTGTGTTATTTGGTTTTGACATCTTTGTCCTGGACACAGGTTAACGAGATCTATTGATGTAATGTTGTTTACTCTTTTTCGTTTCTTGCCTTTTTTTTTTTTTGTGGAATAATTGATAAACAGAAAAAGACTAACTGAACTTTCTTAGACATGCCTTAACTTGCATAATTATGAAGGGGAATTGGTTGAATGGATTAAAAAAAAAATTCTGCTAGTCTAATTTACACCAAAGCCGTCCGCGCCTTTGGCCAGTGAATGGATTTTCCTCTTGTAAACTAATGAAGTTGTGTATGTTTTGTAATTGATTTGCATGCTACACAGAGAAAATTTTTGTGTATACATTTGCTAGTTTGGAGATCATTTATTTAATACTCAATTATCACTTGTCCAACCACTTATTGATGTATCTGAAATTATTATTAAATTATTTGAAAAATCATTATAGGACTGATTTTGCTCGAGTGAAGACATTTTTTTCACAGATTTATGTAGTCAAATGAGAAAATTGTAAACATCATTTGACAAGTGAAGTTAGGAAAAACAGAATATATTCACATTTTTGTTATAAATCTTGGACATTTGCGAAAATTAATCTGGAGTTAGCGTAAAGCAGCAAAGGAATTGTCCCTTCCGTTTTATACGTTCACTATTTTTTCTCACCTTTCCAGTCAAGGGAAGAAGAAATATACAATCTTAGGTCATTTTCTCAACGCTTTCATGTCTACAACTCTGAATGAGTGATTCTCTGAATAAGAAAATATCAGAAACTACTTAAGAGTTAATAAAAAAAAAAAGATTTTAGAAAAAAGTAATGAGTTGTTGTTGAAATTTATTACTTTTTACGAAAACTTATCATTTTCGTTAAGAGTTATATAGTAATGAAAAGCCAGCTATATCATTGTCCGAAAATATATCTAAATTTATAATCAATACAATAGCTCCTATAACCATAATTAAGCGCCTTAAGGTTCACCACCGGGAGTTTTCATGAGGGGGACAAAAAAAAAAAAAAAAAAACAGAGAAGAAGAGGGAGGTTCGCTACTGGCGTGCAATTTCACATCACAATATCGAACAACGCGAAAATCTGCACAAACGCGAAGAAAACTTCCAAAAATGCCAAAAAGGCGTCAACAATGGCCCAAAAAAAAAAAACATTGAGGGTCACTTAACTATTCTTATTATAATATTTTGATCACTCATCTAATTTTTATTTTAAATCTCATACTTAACTTTTAAAAATATAACTATTTCGCCATTCTGTCTACTTTCCTAGTTAAAGTTGACCGGATACCATTTATGGGAGTGAGTTTAAAGGCATTATTGTCCTTTTACACTGTCTTACATATTGATCGAGGGTCATTAAATTATTTTTATTGTAACATTTTAACCACTTATCTAATTTTTTCCCATATACTTTAATTGAAAACGTAAACGGAATAGTCAAAATATTATGTTTTTAAAAATTAAGTGTGCTAATTAAACTAAAAATTAAATAAATAACTCGACTGTTACAATGAGAATAGTTTTACGAGCCCAGTGCACTTTGCCCTTTAAAATAACAGCATTTTAGGACACACTGTTCTGGGGGATTCTTTTAAGCCGAAATGTCGTTTTCATTACGTAATGCGTAGAGCTTTGGCTAGATAGGTAGAAAGACGGCATGGTGTAGTTTTATGAATGGTAGGACTTGCTAGATCTTCTTGTACATTTGCACTTGACAACTTTTAATTTCAGTATCTGAGGTCCGGATTTGTACTGTTTTGGGCTTTTCTGCTCGGAATACACACTAAATGAAGAGGTTTAATAATTTCAAATATCCAAAAAATATGTGTATATTTAGGGTCTTGAAATGAATCAATCAAACTAATAAATACAAGAATCTTAATTGATAGATTTATGTACTTGATAAGTAAATGCTAAATTGATCTTTTCCAGATAAGGGAGATGAATTTAACTCAATAGTACTTATTTAGTGCCCTCAGGTCACGAAATAAATATTAAAAAGGTAGTTGAATAAATAATATAGCTAAAGTTTTGGGTGATTAAATGCCTACAAGTACAAAGATGGGAAATTCTACCATCCAATTATATAATTCAAAGGAGCTAATGATTCAAAATATTCTAAATTTAATCCTTTATATTCAATTAAGTGTATAGTACCTTTAACGAAAATGAGACGATAGAATTTACAATAAATACATCTTCCTACATTTCAAACAACAACTTACATCTAATGTCTCGTCTAAAGTTCCATCTCTTTAGGCAACATTTTGGATCCTGCAATTACCCTTAAATGGAAAAATTCTTCTAAAAAAATGTTTGGCACATTGAGGCCCAACTGGAATTTTTTTTTAACCAGTAGAGTTTCTGCCAAAGGCAGTAATTAATTTTAACAAAACTAATAGCTAACTTATGAAAATATGATATATTTTTATCAAAAACTGGTCTGTATAAAGTACTAATTTTGTCTCTAAGCTTTTGCATTATTTTCATGATATATATGCAAAGGCTATTTCTTTATGCAAAATTTTTTTTATTGAGACATTATTATATGGTCATAACTTAAACATATTAGTTATGTGATTAATTTTCTATGACTGGTTAAGGAAAAAAAAAAACAGTATAAGACGGGCATTAAAATTTTTGACATTTTTATTAGCTAATTTTTTCGATTTGAAGATTAATTTTGATGCCTAATTTGTTTGCCTAAAGAAATGAAGTTTTAAAAATGCAGATTAGAGTTTGAAAATAATAGGATGCCAATAACGTTATATGTGATCGGTTCTTGAAACACCCATGATTTTTGTTCAACATTTTTATATCGTATTTAAGTCCGTAATCCAACACTTATTTAGTGCTCTAAGGGCACAAAATCCAAAAGGCCGCTTCAAATCTTGTTTTCTCCCTGTCCCGCTTTCATACAGCTGCCACGTTTAAATTAGAGTATTTTTTAAAAATTTATAAACTATGCAACCTATTTTGTTAAATGTATATGCGAATTAATACATGTGACAACTGTACAAAAGAAAACAGAACAGATGGTATAGAGGCCTTTTGAGGACAGTATAAAGAATTTGAAGCGACAAAAGCCCATAACCTTGATATGGCATTTGTTGCAAATTTCCAAACAAGCCTCATCCTCAATTTACAAATATATGTGCAAAAACTATATGCTTATCTCACAAATTCCTGCTGAACTCGTTCTTTATACATGAAGGACTAAAGATACTAGCCAATAGTGAGTTTTAAGTTAAATCAATACTTCAGATGAAAGCTGTCCAGGTTAGAATTGGCTGGTTCAATTAGGACAGCGCTGCCTCTGCCGGCATCAGGATTCATAAATAAGAATAAAAACACATGAAAATGTACATGTCAAGATAGATGAGAAGACCTATTCCTCAAATAATTGTTAACCAAGTAGCAATAAACTTGGGGAATAAGGTTCAGAATCTTCAGTTATGTTATGGCGCTGACAAAAACTAGAAATTGAGCAAATGGAAAACATTGGAAACCACTTTTAGCAACCTGGCTCCTTTCTCGGCCTTCTAATGCCTAAAGACAATGATTTTCATTGTGCATCGTGTGCAAACTACAAAACTCACTATTATTAAAAGAATGTGAAGCTGATTAACCAACCCAATGCAAGGCCGCTTATACCAAAGTTTGTTAAAAATACCTATATTATCAATAATAGAAAATAAAAAAACTACATATTAGAATATTAATTCTGCATAAAAAGTGTTATTAATCTCTCCTCTATATAACCACTAACTCTGTTGCCTCATGCAAATCATTGAAACAGCACAATACCCTCCATCCTTTTGAGCTAAAATGGCAATGATACTCTTGCTCGCTATCTCTCTTCTCCTGCAAGGAGCTATGGGTACTTCGCACCTTGTTCTTGATAGTTTTAATCATGTTTTTATTCTTAATTTGCTGGTTCTTGTTTCTTTATTTACAAGTTGTTGATTTTTCATTATCATTTGGGATGGTACACAGGTGATCTATTATGCGAGGAGATTCCCGCGGGGATGTGCTCGTTTTCAATCTCGTCCACAGGGAAGCGATGCACGTTAGAGACCGGTGACCGAACAGGGGAATTCCAATGCAGGACGTCAGAAGTGATTGTTAATGGGATCCGTGAGCATATTGAGACTGATGAATGCATAAGTGCAGTGTGGGGTTGATAGGAATGTTGTTGGAATCTCATCAGATTTCCTCCTGGAACCACAATTCACAACCAAGCTTTGCTCTAGACTGTGTCTCAACAATTGCCCCAACATTGTCGATCTTTATTCTAATCTTGCTCTGGCCGAAGGTTTAGTCTTTTCTTGATCAATAGTTTGTGGTCATTCCAAACATGCACTCAAATATATAAATGCCATTATCTTGCACGTCCAAGAATTAAACAGACTCGAATAATAATAAGTTCTAATAATCATTCTTGATTTTGATTTATTACCATTGACAGGAGTACTTTTACCGAAACTGTGCAAAGATCAGAAAACCAATATACGCAGGGCAATGTCTCAGATTAGTAGTTCGGGGGTTGCTTATGCTACGGTAGATCAAATTTCTGCGTCTGCTTATGGTCCGGCTTCTCTGCCTCGGTTTGGACGCGAACTGTACTCAAGTGATGCTTATGCTCCAGCTCCTCTGTAGTTTGTTATCCACAGTTCCACAATGTTCCCGAATCAGTAGAATAATAACGTTGGATTCATCCATTTTCAGTCTAGTAAAAAAACCAGACTTATGCATGTTTTAGTCTTTCATTCTATGAGGCTTACATTTCAAAGATTCTGTTTGCTAAATTATGTACTCAATGTCCATCAATACATTATTTCCTGGATCATGGGAAAAAGAACAAGAAACAAGAAAAAGAGAATAAAGTTGTTTTTAGCATTTTTCCTGGCCGAGAACGTAATACTTGGACGGTGATCACAAAGGGGAAACCAAATTCTTGTCATGTTGTTTGCTCTTCCTTCCTTATTTCTCAATTTAAAATTATTTTCGACAATACCCTTCTCTTGTCTAATTATCATTGTAGGGAATCTGGAAAGTGGAGAAGATGACGACTCAATTTTGTTAAAACTCCGTAAAACATAAACAAGCTTTGCTGAGTGTTCCAAAAAAGCTTTCGACCTTTGATCTCTCTCTCTGTTAAAGAGAAAAATCAAAATTAAACAACATTCTTATTTCTCATGCGAATATCCCATGTAACAGTTTGGTACATGTGAATTTAAATGATATATGGAAATCAATGGGCTGGGGTTGGGTAAGTTACTCGGCCTTAAAGGCCAGTCTGTCACGGCTAGAGATGGCAAATGGGCGGGATGGGCGGGATTTGGGCGGGATTTAATTGGGACTGTGAAATATGGGTCATACCCAAACAGTCCCATATTTGTTCATGGGATCAATATGGGTGGGACTAAAATGGGCTTAGTCCCATTTGATACCGCCCAAAAACCCAATTTATCCCATTTTATTATTTTTCTAAATTATCTTTTCCTTATTAATCAATTGTTATTTTTTTAGATTACTTGTTTTTTTTAGTTTAACATGAATATTTATTTTTTATATCATTTATTTTTTAATTTATTAACCTCAATAAATTTCTAACTTTTTTTTGTTTTTATATTATTATTTTTTTAGATCTCATTTATTAATACTCTTTAATCTTTTAATTATAAACTGTAGTTTTTCAATTGTTACATGTAAAGAGGATAGATTGAAGATGTGCAGATATTTAATTTATCTATACATAAAAAAATCAATTTAGATAGTATCTTATTAAAACTCCTGATACTAAAATCTATTACTAAAGTAATGAAGCAAATTAAAAATTAAAATAAATCAACATCTCATTTGTTCATGGACATTACAAACTTTGATGAAACTAGAATATAAAGACTAATTTTCTCGAGAATAAGGTTGAACTGAAATTAAAGCACTCAATATATAAAATTCACATGAATTTTTTTAGTATAAAGATCAGTTTAACCACATAAAATTGATGTCAATAGATAAAATTTAACATAATATTTATAGTAGAAATAGATGAATCGAAGAGGGCAAAATAAAGAAGCTAAGAATGCAAAAATAAATTTCCAACTTGTCCATCATTAAAAAAATGGGTATTCCATTGTTATTGAAAAAAATGTTAAAAAATAAAAAATAAATAAAAAATGAAAGATGTTTTGTTAATGCAGCTTAAAATGAAGGATTTTTTCAAAAGAAAGTATAGAAGAGGTGGATCTGATAAAAAATAAATTATTTCAAGGTTTGTCTATATTTGGGTATGGGAATCCCAATCATTTCCCAACCATACCCATATTTAAATGGGTGTTAATGGGTATAATCCCAAATAAGCCCAATCCCATATTATTGATACCCATCCCTCCCAAATAAAATATGGGCATGGGATCCCAATGGGGCTTGGGACTGATTGCCAGCATTAGTCACGGCCTATAACCAAGTCAAGCCCATCACATGGTTCGGCCCCCTGTTTTTTGTAAATTTAACTTGGCCTATAGTCTGATGTAAGGCCAAGATGCAGCACAGTTTCACCTGAGAATCCTGGCTGCCTGGGTTCCTGTTGCGAGTTGTTATAAGATCAACTGTTCCTTTGTTGCCGTCTTTTTTTTTCATGTAATAGTACGAATGCTTTTGCTCCAGAATGAACAAAGAAAGAAAGAAAGAAAATTTTCTAACATCGTTCCCAATTGTAAAAGGATACAGAACTCAATCCTAAAAATACATCACATTTTTTTCCCCAAACTTATAGTAGGGAAATAGCGCTGCCCAGCCTACTTGCTTCATCTTCACTATCTTTTTTGTTTAAAAAAAGAAAAAGAAAAATTACCTTCTTTTACTTGGAAGATGCTGACTCAAACGCGGTGGAAACTATTCTAAATTATTTAGACCGCAACAGAGTTTGGTGAAAGATGAAGCCCGTGTCTTTTATCATTTAGGCTTAATTCTCGACAAGCCCTTATAAAACACGTAGTTAAATATCTCTTGATTGATCAATAACTACTAATTTATTCTACGATTAAGGCTTCTAAAGCTCATGGTAATTCAACAACAATAATGATACGCAATAAAGGAAGGGCTAAGATAAGCTGCAACTCGACATCTAGGATTTCTGCGACAATCACGAAATCTTTAACTCTCGCGCATCATAAGGACTGGCAGATTGATTCCCAAGCTCCAAGATGAAACGTTAGTTTTAGAGGATCAAAAGAAATTACTTGGAGATTGGAGGAGATCAGGCCAGCGACAGCACTTGCATTTTGTTATTTACAAATGGTACAAAACATGAGCTGCTGATACCGGTTTTTGGCCGAACGTCAAGTGCAAATTTGCCACGCTCGTAGTTCTCGAGGACCAATTTCAAATCAACATGCAAGTATAACTAGTTTTAGTTCTTCTTGGACCTTTTTGGATATAAAAATCATAGTATCTAAACACCGTACCTTAGAAGTGTCTAACATCGTATCATAGACAAACTAATGGCAATGAAAGGAACAAAGTTAAACAAGGTTGAAAACTATATACTTGTCTTGATGGGCCATTTTGTGTACAACATTGTCTTCATGGGGTTTTGGACTTCCTCCCATTGTTACATGACATGGACTGATATGCTTGAAGAGAATCCAAGTTTTGTAGAACAAATATATCAAGAGCGAGACACTTGTATACTGTATGCGAGAGGCCGGAGCATGAATATGCTTTGTTACCCTGTCAAAATGGCAAATTTAAAGCACAAAATGACATGAAAAATAAAATATTCCTCGAGTGATTCGGTCAGAAATCAAACAATTAGCAATTCAGAGACTCCGTCTTCCATAATTCACCAAGGAATAATCAGTTAATCACAATGTAACAAAAGAACTCTTCAAAGATTTTTATATCATATAGAAGAGGACGGAGGGATCAATTAATCAATATCAGTTAGTCACAACAAAATACCTATCAAAGAACAACGCAGAGTGAAAACAATTCATCAAATCTTTCTTGTCAATGCATGAGTTATTTTTCCAATTTCTCTCCGTTTTCCCACTTCTATATAAAGACCACTCAGGCACCATTTTTAACAGCCAGAAGCAAATAGATAGTTAAGCAACTAGCTATCTGGAATCTGAGAGCACAAAGTGCAACACTTTAAAAGAAATGGCATTGCTTCTCTTCCTTGCATTTTCTCTTGTGTTACAAGGAGCCCTTGGTACTCAAATCGAAGCCCAACCTTGTTGAACTTCTTTTGTATCCTTACTTCATCTTAAGCGCAGATGAGTAGAAATTAAGATTTCTGTGTTTCCTTTTTTCTGATTATATACTTGGAATATTTTATACAGGGGAACTAATATGTGAAGAATTGCCTGCTGAACTGTGCTCGTTTTCAATATCGTCCTCTGGGAAGCGATGCTTGTTAGAGACTTGCGCATCCACTGATCAAACCACAAAATTCTTGTGCAAGACATCCGAAGTGATGGTGAATGTTAACATGAATGCACACATTGAGACTGATGAGTGCATCAAGGCATGTGGGCTTGATAGATATTCCGTTGGGATTTCATCAGACAGCCTCCTCGATTCCCGATTTGCATCCAAGATTTGCTCTCCAGATTGTTCAGATAACTGCCCCAACATTGTTGATCTTTACCATGATTTGGCTCTGGCTGAAGGCAAGTATTCTCCTTTCAATTCTGGATAAAATTCTACATTTCTGATTAATATGAATCTTCATCATGCATGATGGCTTACGTTGTTTTTGATTACTTTTACAGGACTTGATTTGTTAGAAATGTGCAAGGCACTGCAAAACAGTCCGCGCCGAATAATGGCTCAGGTCCAAAATTCAGGTTCTGCCTGGGGCCCTGCTTCTTCATTTTCTGCGGAACCATTGAATCCTGCCTCAGTTGAATCATTATATTCCACCGCTTGGGCTCCGGCTCCCCTGTAATCAGAAGTCACATAATTGTATCATATCAGTGAATTTGTTACGATGTACTGATTATCCATTGAATCCGTTATGGTCTATATAAGTTTAATTGATGTTTTACATTCCATATTTTGGGCATAAATTAAGAACTGAATTGTGAATGCCAAACTTTTAAAAGGATTTGTTTCGCTGAAGTATTAGCCTTTATCAAACTGCCAACTTATATGGTTACTAGTACAGAACCAGGCAATTCCAAGAAAGATACAAATTATTCCCATTATACAATTACTAGAATAAATCCTAGGCGATGCCCAATAAAGGAATAATAAATGGGGACTAGGAAACTTATTATGTGATAACAAGGGGATTTACAGTCTTACATAAATTAAACAGACGTATGAAACAAGAGTTTTAGTTTTACCATGTTACACAACAAATTAAACGTTACCTATCATTGGAATGGTTCGATTAAAAAGCAAAATCTTACTCTCTAACTCTAACACATATTTACCGAAATAGTTGGCAAAATTAAAATTATTATATTTTTTAAACCAATTTTACAAGGTCAAGATCAAAACTTTTCTGTATTACTTTAGTATAGACTTTCTTAAAAAAAAAAAAAAATTGATTCCCAACCACAAATGGTAGTTGCCTAATTGGTATTTGGTAATTTGTCCTTTAAATTTTCAGAAAAGTCAAAGCAAAAAGGAAAAACAAAAGAATAGAAAAACAAATGCCTTTGTACTTTTCCCGTAATGCCCCTTACTTTCCGGCTAGAAGCAATCAAAAAGCCCTCCGAAAACCCCATTTCCATCTTCACAAACTGCTGTCAGTGGTCACTGGACTTCATCAATTTATCCATTTTAGAACCCTAATTTTTCAATCTTTCTCAAAAATAAAGAGAAATGATCGATGGTTATTATGATAACGATGCATCCACATCACCACCAAACCACCGCTCCGCCGTCGCACCACGTCACTCCTTCTCCTCCTCCACCACCTCCTTCTTCCATTTCCCATCGACCCCCAACTCCTTCTGCTGCTGCTAATAATAATAATAATACTAATTCAACTCCCATCTCTACTACACCTCAGCAGCCTCACTCATTCAACTCCCTCATCGCTCTGGGTCGGGATCATTTCTTGCCAATTGGGCCGGGCCCCGCTCAAACCCATGCTCAAGAGCCTGCCGGTTCAGTTTTGACCCGAGTTAAACTATCTGATATCTTACCTTACGATGGGGCTCCGGTGGGTCCCTATCTGCGGGCTGTGGAGGCCCTTTCTGGCTCGCTTATGAGACACAACGCCGCCGTGATTGAGGTTGGTACTGATGATGCTGCTTTGCTCCGGTGCGGGCTTGAATCGGCCCGGTTGTTTTTTCGGACTCGGACGGCCCAAGGTGGCGGGGTTTGGGGTAAAGGAGGTCGTGGGTTGTACATGTACAGGCCTGGAAGGTAAAATATCTGAGCAAAGTTTGGATTTTTAATAACACTATTCCTTTTTTGTTTATTATTTTTCGTGTAGTAGCAGTTCAGAAATTGTGGATATGATTATTGGAGATGAGGCAAAATCTTCAGTCTAGTAATTTATAGGGTAACTTGTCAATGATGTTCAGCCTGATTTTGTCAGTCGTATTTCTAGATTAGAAGGGCTCATTTTTAGTTTGTTTGAAATGTAGCTGTATTGATTAAATCGAATTATGTTCGATTTCCACAGTTTTGTTGACAGATTGTAAATTTAATTACCCGTCCTATTTTGACAATGTTATTTACTTGGTAAAGATATACTTTCGATTTATATGCTAGTTTATGATTGTGGGGCTGCAGATGTTGTTAACTGTTAACTTGCCTTGTAACAGGCCTTTGGAAGATATGGATTTGCCCCCTCCATGCATGGCTGATGTTTTCAGATGTATGGGAAAGGCAGCGCGAACTGCATTATGTGCCATTGCAAGGCATCTCCGTCTGCGGAGCGAGTATGAACATGTTTCAGTGTATATCTGATTCTTTAGTAGTGGTTGTTGTTACATAATTGAATATCTCTTATTGTTTGCTAATCAGTGCTTGAAACATGTCGTGGCATGCAGTGTTTTCAATCACTTGCTCGATGATAACCCCCTGCCTCCTAATGAGCCTTCTTCATCGGTGCTTGTTGCAACCTTTTCTGCTATGCACTTACCAAACGGAAAAGGATCTGTGGGGGGAGGAAAGCTGGCCACAAATGGTGAAATAGAGAAAGGGTTGTTGACTTTAATTTCCTCAGACGCTCCTGGGCTTCAGGTATTGTAACCTATAGATAGATTGTAAGGACTTGGTCTTAGCCCCAAACAACCCCCCCCCTCCCCCCTTTTTCTCTCTTTCCCCCCACCACCAAAAAAAAAAAAACAGAGAGAGAGAGAGAGAAAGAAAGAAAAACAAATAACAAATTTTTTTTTCTTGTACTCGTCACAACTGGAACAATTGCCTGCCGTATTTTATGATGCTCATATGGTGTTTACCTTCAATCATTTCCATCAGTTCTTTCTTCTGTCCCTAGGTTTGTGACCCAAATGGCCGTTGGTACCTGGCTGATAGTGGTTTAGAACCCGGGGATCTTTTACTACTCACAGGCAAGGCCCTCAGCCATGCCACAGCTGGTCTGCGGCCTGCAGCTTCATATCGCTCTGCATTGGATAACTCTCCAGGCACTTCTGGTGGTGGAAGGTAGATTTTGGTGCTCACGTGTAGTTTGGTTGTTGCCTGATAATATCAGATTGTGAAGGAATTTCTTAATTTATAAGTGAGCTTGTTTCATGCAGGATTTCCCTGGCTTTTAGGCTTATGCCACAAGGCAATGCTATCCTTGATTGTTCACCAATTGCAGCAGCTGGTCATGTTATTCCTCAGAGTTATGTGCCAATCTCTGTGACTCAGTTTATGGATGACCTTTCTGTAGAAGAAGATGTGTTGTGTAACCAGACTGATATTGCTTATGTAAGTTCCATGTTCCTGTTGTCCATTTTGAGATAAGCAAAATGCGAAATGTTTGAACAGAGCATGCTTAATTTTGCAACGTGATTTTCTCATATTTTAGGCTGTGTGCTAGTGGATAAGTTTTTCCTAATTTTAGTGCCCATAAATTGTCATAGTCTTAGATTCTTGGGCAAGAAATTTTCCTTTGCTTTTTGGTTCTTTATAAAGCATTGGGCTTATAACCTTTTTTCTCATAAGAAAAGGATACAATTTGCTTTTGGCCTACACCCATAACATCAATCCTGAAGATGGAAAATCTAACAGCAATATGTGAAGAAGTTTTATTTTAGATCTGGATCAACAGGTGGCTCAAGATAATATGAACAGGGAACCATCATTGAGAAGTGTTCTCTCAGATCCTTTATCGTAAGTTGCATCCTCTTTTGATTTCAACAATTTGATAATGTCCCTTTCATGCCTTTAGAATTTTTTGACTTAAGCAAGACCATTTTGTACATGGTACCAAAATATATGAATCTCATGGACAGTGTAATGAAAGAGTTATTACAAATTTTATAAATATTTGCAGAGGGCTTGAATTAGAAATCTTATAACGGTAATCATATTAGTGGACAGAATTCAAATGTTTACTTTGTGCGTGTTTTGAGTATCCATTGGTGCTTTATTTCTTCAGAGTATTTAACATTTGATTTCGACCATGCTTCAGTGGTGCATTCCTGGAAGATGCTATGCTGGTTTCATGTGGACATTCTTTTGGTGGTCTCATGCTTAGAAGGGTCATTGACACGGTAAATAATTAGTTATTGAATTTACCCCTCCCCCCCCCCCGGGTGCATGCCTGCAGATGTGTACGCATAAATTATCTGTATTTATAAATGCTTTATCATGTCATGGGCATAGAAGACTACTCGAAGGTTCTGACAATCTGATCAATAATTTAGCCTCTGAGAAAGTGCATAATGTTCAGTGAAAAAGTAATGGAGGTTTCAACCCAAGATTGAAAGGGAAAAATGATAAGAAGTTGGGAACCACCCAAAAAGGAAAATCTCATTAAAAACAAAAAAAGATGCTGTAGAAGATAAGAAATTGGTGGCTATATGCTTTGACGTAAAAAGTCCACATGGCTATATAATTTCACTCGGTTTGCAAAACCTATACATGCACATCTTAGGCTAGATTAAGTTGAAAAATGAGCAAAAGATTACTTAAAATAGATGTTCATCGTCGTGTGGCAAGGTGTAACTAGAGTGTTGGTGGGAATTGAATATGAAACTGTGGCTTGGCTGGATTACCTGGTGGATAGTTGTTTGTGAAATTCTTTTGCTGCCGCTGATTATTTTGGGACGACAACTGATGAAAGAAATGGTGCCTGAAAAATGAATAAGCTTCTTCTTGTGATACTTGCTTTATTTTTTTGTAAATCTATATCTCTTATATTAAGAGTTGAGAATTATAACTATGATTTGTTCCATCACAGTCCAGATGTATCCTCTGCAATGCAGAAATTGAGACCAGATCTCTGATCCCTAACCATGGTAAATCTCATAGTTGTTTTCCTTATAGCGCCCTTCCTCTCCCTTTTCTATTTTCTTGTATTGATCACTTTGTTTCTCTGACACTTGAACTGCAATATGATTTGTATTTACATTTTAATACTTTATTCTTGTTTCTTGGGGTTTAATGCTTTTGCTGCTGCTTTTATCTACAGCTCTACGAGCTGCAGCAGCAGCGGTGAAGCACGAGGATGATAGGAGGCTATTCCATAATGCAGCTCTCAGGAAGCGCAGGAAAGAAATAGGTGACCACAAGGTAAGTTTTATTGGAGTGACTTGCCTGTATCTTCATTAATGTGCATAACACACTCTGATCTAGCTTGGGGAGTTACTTCCTTTTCTTTTTTCACCACCACGTTCCTGTTCCTACTCTTTCTTGGGATGAACCTCGAATTGAGTAATGGATAGCCGTTGCACCATGTTGACCATGGAAGCTTGGTACATGCAATGGCTAAAAACAATTGCTTCCTAGTCTTTTGAAGTTCCAGTAGAAATTTTGAAATTATATGGTGCTGCCTTTGAGAATCTCTCTCACCCTCTGATTTTTCACTCCTCCTTTCCGTGGAATCTTTTTCTTTTGTAGCTTAGTATGGCATTAACTTGATAAAATTTTGCCTTGAAATGACAAGGATTTCCAATAGAACTCAAATAAGAATAAACAAAACAACTGAATTACCAAAACCACATATTTTATAGTAAAACAGCCTAAAGGGGAAAATCACCTGAATACTCTTAATGATTCAAAACCTAAAACCCATAATACTGAATTTGTAATAAGTTCTTCAGCTGAGTTATTCTAAGTTCTGCAATTGGTTTTACATCTTCCAGGGTGTGAAGCTTTGCCACATCCTTCATAAATCATATTTGGATTGTTTCCATTTGTTTTTGTCAGGAAAATGGGGACGTTCCTTCTGAAAATGGCCAGCATAGAGGTGTACAGTATCCATTCTCAGTTAATGAGAAAGTAATGATAAAGGTGAGTTCTTTGGCATTTACTGTAATTATGCCTCCCCCGTTTTTTGCCACTATACTGGAAATATATTGACGTGAATCTTGATTGCGCAGGGAAATAGGAGGACACCAGATAAATTTGTTGGCAAGGAAGCAGTAATCACATCACAGTGCCTCAATGGCTGGTCAGTTGCTTCCTCTGTTTGAATAGTTGGAACTTGAAGATCTGATACTTGCACATTGCATTAAGCTTATCCATGTGAGTGGGAAACTGAGTGGCAAAATGCTGCAACATGGAAACTGAAATCCCAATTATAGTTTGAAAAATTGAAATACTGGAGAATTCTGTAGTAAAGTTTTTCTAAAATGTTAAATGAAAATCATTTACATACACACATATAACATAGGTAAGCATAATTGATGCAGTCAACAAATGGCTGGAAAATCAAAATTAAAGCTTTTCATAATTGTCTTCAACTTTGTATTGTATTAGTTGTCTTAAAAGTGTTATTTTGAATTTTAGATCTAAGGGTATTTTAGGTATTTTAGTTTTTACATGTTCGCAGGAATTTTTTCCAGCAACTATGTTTTTATTTTATTTAGTTATTCAATTATGTTAGGTAACTAATTAGAGTTAGAGTTGTTATAGGAATATTCTATAAGTGTTTTGTTTTCTTAGGAAATAGGAATTCTACTTATAATAGATTTCTTTCTTTTAGGTAACTCATAAGTTTATAAATACCTTTGTTATTAGGCTATTCTAGTAGAGAGAGAAAGATTGATTAATAAAGTTTTAGTTTGTTTTGTTTCTTGAGATTTTCCAAATTTCCTCTTTCTTTTTCCTTCTCGTACTGTTCACGCTACTGTAGCACTACTATTCACGTACTGTTCATCCGTGAACAGTGCCAATCCCTCTCGATCTTCCGCTTGCGTTCGTAGGCAAGAATAATTCAATCTTGTCCTACATCAATAATCTTCTCTTAGGTGCTTTTGGCACTCCCATCCCTCATTTCCATTTTCCCATGCGAATAATATATTTGGAAATGTTATTTGAATTGCAACATACACCTTGGTTTATCAAGTCAATAATGCCTTTTCTTTACATGAATACAATAAACTAAACAAATTCCTGTTTATAGCTGAAGCCATTTTACTTCTTGTGACTTGAAATGTTTGTTAAATACTTTGTAAAGTTGTGAGTGACCACCTAAGAAAATTTAGATTCTAAAATGAAGGTGTCCTGTATATGTCCAGTCTAAGGATTATGAAAGGATGTAATGTCACCTAAGCACAGTTTGTAGAAAATGGGACTTCGATACCCGAATCTTATAAAGTTTAACTACGTTTTAGTCATCATGAATAGTATTTGTTTAACAAAATAGTTCTTTCATTGAGTTGGGTTTCTGAAAGACAAATTTCCGGTAATTTGTATTATTGTTTAAATGCATAGTTGCTGAAAACGTTCTATCTTAAGAGTTTAGAGGATTTCTTTATCATTTTGATAGAAGTTAATCTCTGGTCTTCTTGAGTTGCTGGAAATTGCATTGTTCTTTTAGCGGTGGAGAAATAAGCTAAGATAGCATCTTCGGACATACTTTGCAGCAGTATGTTCATCTTGAAGTTTTATTGGATGGTTTGCCTAAAATTTTCAGGTACTTGCTCAAGATTATTGAAACTGGTGAAAATGTTCGCCTACAATATCGGTCTCTACGGAAGATCCAGACCTCCCAGGATGCAGAGGAAGGGGCGCTGACCCTCCCTGTTCAGAACAGCAGTTCATAGAGTATAGCTTTTAGTCCTTTTCTGACTACCAGGAAGAAATGCCTCGTTGAGCTATTTATCTGACTTTTATATAGATATTCCCTGTATTTTCTTTAAGATATCCCTAGTCTAGAGAGTTGCTGCGTGCAAGCTTGTAAAGAAAAAACCCCCTTCTACATAGGATAGAAGAGCCCCACCTTAAGGGCGCGGCAAAAGAACAAAAAATGTTTGGTGGATTAAATCACTGCTCTGTGCACCATTGCACAATCTTTCTTGGGTCTCTTTTGAAATGCAGGTGTTCAGTTCTACCAGGTTTCCACCATCCTTGTTCGGGACAAAATTAATTACTGTGGCTCTGTTTGTTTGATTGTATTTTGTAGAAACATGTTTAAAAAAAAAAAAAAACTTCAAATATGTTTTCCAAATCAATTTGTTTATCTCACATGCATATTTATTAAAAATAATCTTTAAAACTATTACAGTAATATTTTTTAAGAAAACAACCAAACAAAGGGAGTCCATGTTTCCTTCATCTTTCCTCATGATAAGAATAAGTGATGAAGCTAAAATTTATGTAATGTTTGTAATGAAATGTTTCTGAAACTCTGTGATATGAATTTTAGTTTAGCTCCATTGGAGGCGACTAAATACGTTAAGCTTTTTCCTGTACATGAGGAATATTTTGCAACTGATGCTGCTTCGTGGCCGAACGTCAACGGCAATTTCCCATGCAAATACGGTACTGTACGTGGTTATCAAGGCAAATCACAAGACACGTGTTAATATAAGATGGTTTTTGACGTATTTTAATTGGCACTTTTGGTCATAAAATAGTAGTAGTATATATAAAAATGTTGGGAAAAATATTGGGACGTTGAGGCAAAGGTGACGAAGTTTTACAAAGATTTGTTGAGAAATTTCTCATGTCGCGTGTTGGGGGTTTTTTATGCTGAAAATTGTCTTTATTCACGACATAAGGATGCGACCTAACATGTTATAAATAAACATTCAAGATTCGTAACAAACAACAATTAAGAAAGCTTGTAGTTGAATGTATGAGGCCAAGGACGCAGATCCTTTATTTCTTCTTTACACTGTATATTTTAGTGGAGAAAATGACAAGGAAGTGTAAACATGTGTGAAAGGAAATCGTTTTGCATTCAATCAAGTAAATATAAAAAGTTAAGAAGAACTTGTAGCTTCCTCACTACTTGGGGGTTTCTGAATCCTATCATACAGACACGTTTTCTGATGTAAACCATTTTTAAGTGCTCCTGGTTTTCCAAATTAAGTTGTATACTTGGACAAGATTGGGGTTTGTGAAAGAATAAAAACATGCTATTACATTGTACCTAATATGGCACCATATTTAAGAATCGGAATATAGTCCAATTTGTTTTCTCCATTCAGAATTAAGTTTCTATCTATGTATATTTATATGTAAAAAATCCTTTTTTTTCTTTTTTTTTTTGAAGTAAATCTTATTTTTTCTTGGGTTTTAAAGAATTTAACACTTTATATTTTCATTAATGTTACATAAAAAAAAGTAGAAATGGCTGTTACATAGATGAGAAAGAAAGGGGTGATATGCAAGTGTACGTATTAGGAGCATATATTACATCAGATGAATGGAAAGTATTCCAGTCCAATTATTAACCTAGTGAGTCAAATTACCTCTCAACCATCGCCTACTAATTAAGAAATATTAATAAAATCTTTCCCCTTAATATTGCTCAATATTTAGCGTCTTCATTCTCTATATAAAGCCAGCTTCCAAATTTACAAGAAGCCAATTAAATCTACCACTTCTTTTAATTACTCAAGAAACAAGATAAGCAACTTCCTATCTGAAACTACAAAGCATCCCAGTACAAATGGCATTGGTACTCTTCCTTGTTTTTCCTCTTCTCCTACAAGGAGTTTTCGGTACGTAATCCTAACCGAATAAACATATGTACCTTATTCATGTTAACCTTAATCTTAAGCCTCGCGCGTGACTAACATTTTTTTTTTCCTTTTTTAACTTTGCAACTATTTATATGAATGCAGGTGAATTCGTTTGCGAAGAATTGCCTGTTGGAATGTGCTCATTTGCAATCTCATCCACAGGAAAACGATGCTTGTTGGAGACTTATACATCCAACGATGGACCTACAAAATTCCAATGCAAGACTTCCGAAGTGGTAGTAGTAAATAACAACATGCGTGAATACATTGAGACAGATCAATGCGTCAATGCATGTGGGCTTGATAGAAATGCTGTCGGGATCTCCTCAGACACCCTTCTCGATCCCCGATTCGCCGCCAAGATTTGCTCTCCAGATTGTTCCGAGAATTGCCCCAACATTATTGACCTTCATCGTGATTTAGCCCTCGGAGAAGGTTAATAATACATGTTCTTAATTACTGGCCATTAGTGTTTCAGTGAACGATGTTTTCAGAGCATGCACGTTTGTTGTTTAATTTTCCTAACTTTGTTTTTTTGGGTAAATTGATTGCACAGGAATGGTATTATCAGACTTGTGCAAGGCACGGAGAAACAGCCCACGGCGTGCGATGTCTCAGTTGGTGAGTTCAGGTGTGGCATCGGGACCAGTTGCTGATGCTCCAGTTTCTTCTTCTGAAGCATGGGGTCCTGCTGCATCAATCGAATCATCTGCTTTGGCTCCTGCTCCTTTTAATTAGAAGTAATATTTCACATGTTTGTAGATCCTAGCTATGAATTTGTAGTGATGTTACTCCTATTTGTTTATATAAAAAACAATACTCGTATGAGTGATTATTTGTCCCTTATCTATGTAAATTCGTGATGGAATTTCATGTATATTAGTGCAATGAATATCTTACTTTATCATTTTCAGTTTATGAAATTAAGGGAAATTAATTGTGCTCTAAATCTAGTCAAACTTTTTAGTTGTATAAAGGGGAAAAATGAAAGAGCTTGAAAGATCCTTCTGCCCAACCATCTATATATTGAATTCTATTTTACAGCAATCCTGCACCGGTTAATGGTGAAATTTTTATTACAATCATACGTCCAAAATACGAATATAGAAAAATACAAAACAAAAAAAATATAAATAGGGCAATAAAGAGTTCATCATCATTAAAAAGCACCGGTCCCCCCAAAGCCATGAATGTAGTGTAAAAGTGAATGCATCTTTGGCATTGAGGAGAAGCTTTAAATCCAAAAGTAAAGAATCTTTTTTTTTTTTTTTGAAGAAACAAAAAGGAAAGAATCTTTGTGCATCTTTATTGAAAAACTAAGCTCCCCTAACAAAATGTCTCATGGTACAATACAAGTTTGGTGATCAAACTTTTTTATGCCTAACTAAAACATATTTTACTATTTGGAGGAAAGAGGAGATAAAGTCAATAATCAATTATCAAACTTGTCCTTAAAAAAAAAAGGATCAAACTTGTAGCAACGAGACTAAATTTTTTTGAGGGGTCAAAGATGAAAAACCATCCATGGTCTGCCCCTTAAGTCAGCAATTGCCTTTTGGGGTTGATCGTGGAATTGGTTTAGGTTCCCTTTCCCCTTTCCCCAGTAGACCTTGTGTCGAATAAATTCAAAAGAAAAAGTTCCCACATCGGAAAATTGGAGTCAAGAGTCTAGATACTTAAGTCCCATGGTCTGCCCCTTAAGTCAGCAATTGCCTTTTGGAGTTGATCGTAGAATTGGTTTAGATTCCCTTCTCCCTTTCCCCAGTAGACCTTGTGTCGAATAAATTCAAAAAAAAAAAAAGATGAAAAACCATTTCAATCATACGTCAAATAATCCAAGTGGGCAATTGATTTGAAAGGAAATTTTTAACCAAAAAAAAAAAGTTAATCCTAAAAAAGTATTGGTCCCCACATTAATGTATATCCACTCCCCCTACTTTTCCAAAGCCAAAGGAGTAGGAAAATAGGTACTACTAGCCTACTGCTAGTACATGGGATTTCATCAAACACCAACCTTTCATTTTCTTTTTCATCAGCACTCTTTTAGCCTCCCTCCTCACCAAGGTGACACGACATGTCTATCCAGCGCTCACCCAGCCCCACCATACCCGACTGATCCACATCTCTTTTTCCCTTTCTCCTAATTTTCACAATTCCTCACTCCTCCTCGTACTTAGGGGTGTCAATCGGACTACGGGGTTTAACAAATTCAGACTCAATTTATATATTTAATCTGGTTATGAATTTCAAGTTTATAAATGTGAAATTCATATTCGACTTATAAAATATTCGGGTTATAAGTCTAAATTCACGAGTCTATGAGCCTAAAACTATTAAAATATCTTTAAAATTCAATAATTTCACAAAAATGATGAATAGAGATAAATTAATTAGCAAATTAATATTACTGTGTATAAGCACAATCCTTTAGTGTAAAATTATTTTGAAAAGTAGAGCAAAATTTTTTGAAATGATTAAATAAAAAATGACTATCTCAAAATATGTACTAACAGGTATTTAAGTAAAAAATTCACAAAATACATATGCAAAATATTACTACTAAGTATAAATAGCTCATGTACATATTGATGTACGTATTTAACTAAAAAGCAAACGAAAATTTTATGGCATAAAAAAATATTATCTTCCACATTATTCTATCAAATAAGTTAAGTATATTACATTTATAGTACAAAAGTTTCATTTATACTAATTCATTAAGCTTATAATTACCGAAAAAATACTATGATATACAATATCTATAATATAATATATAACATAGCGTGTGTATATATATATATAATATTATATGTGTATATATACATATGTACATATATATACATAAATACACACACACATATATGTATGTGTATGTGCGTGTGTGTATATAGACATATGTACATATACGTGTGTATGTACATATGTGTATATATATATATGTATGTATATATGTATATGTGTATATGTATGTGTCTATATATATATATATATATACACTATGAGAGTCCGAATATTTCGATCAAAACCTAATTCAACTCAAAATAAAGTTAAAATCACGAGCTTTGTTTAAATCGAACGAGTCGACAGACCTACTCATACTACATCATGGATATACTTTTCAGTCCAATTCTATAAATAGCGTGAGAGAGAAAGAGAAATGAAAAATGAAAAGAAAAGCCCCATTGCTCCCCTTCTCCCTCACCCACCATAAAATTCACACACACACTCACAGTGAAATTTGCCAAAAAGCCCACAAATTAATTAAACCCAAATTTGTTTTTTAAATTTGAACTTCTGGGTTCTGTGAAATGTCGGCTACAAAAGCTGCCGTAGCCTCCCCAGCCGACATAGAATCTAGCGAAAACGCCGCTTCCACTGCTGCTGCCGTTGGTAGTCCTAGTCTCCGACGCCACCGTCGGCGACGGCGGCGGCGGAGGCCGAGGCCCTCTACGGCTGCGAGCAGCGATACAACCACGGATGGAAGCTTCCGGTTCTCGGATACCGAGGACGATAGCCGTTCTTTGCATTCGCAGCAGCTGGAGTCGGAGTCGGAGGGTATTTCGGTGATTTCGGACTCGAAAAGGCATGGCAGTCGGAGAGGAGGGTCTTGTAGATTTTCCGATGAGGGAGGGGAAGAGGGAGAGGAGGAGATGGTGGACTTGGAAAGTGGTGAATTGGAGCTGAAAGTGCATAATAGGGCCAAGAGAAGAGAGTGTAGAATTTGCCATTTGAAAATGAGCGTTACTGCTGGGAGTGGAAATGGCGGTGGTAGTGATCAGATTAATGTCATTGAATTGGGATGTAGTTGTAAAGGGGATTTGGGTTCGGCCCATAAGCAATGTGCCGATACTTGGTTCAAGATGAAGGGTAATACGTAAGTAGTGGATTCAAAAACCGGTCCCCCCCTCCCAAAATTATTGCTTGATTAGTTTTGATTTTAAAAATGCGATCTTTTACTGGAATGATTCTTATGTGGGAGAAAATATGCTGTGATCTTTATTTTCATAAGAGGTCTAATTTTGTTTGCATTGTGCATTTTGATTATTTTTAGGAATTTGATTGAGAATTACAGTATTTGTTAGTTTTGACCTTTTCTCATTCAAAAAAAGAGGTATTTTGCTGTGTAAAATCTGTAACTTGTTTCCTGTTTGTCCTGTTTAAGCTAAGTTTTGGTGCTTGCTTGGATTCTTGGGGGTACGGCTGTTGTTACATGTATTGTTACTTGCATGTTATTAGTGCCTTAAAATAAGGAAATTCAGTAAGAATTTTCTGGGAAAAAGATTTTTTTACCCTAAAAAAATTCTGGGAATTTTACTTTTGCTGATTGTGTTATTTTTGTTTCTGTGGGTAGTAAATACTTTTTGTTTTTTGTTGATAAAGATGCTGAGAAATGTCTACGATACCCGCTACTTGGATTTTGTTTTTCTTTAATATGTTAGTATGTCTGTGAACAATGCCTGCAAAAAAAAAAATGGATCCCTTATGAATCTTGGGACAGGAACACATATTTGATAGCGATAGATTTATGTCATCTACATTATATGTCACCTTATTATGTTATAAGGTGCGGAAATGGTATTGTGGGCAAACTGGAACCTAATCGGGTTGCTTCTGCTTTTCCTTTATCCCTTGAGGTAAGTTTTTGGATGTTCTATGATGATGATGATGAATTATAAATTCATTCCCTACTTGCTTTCTTTCTTTCTCCTCTTTTTTTTTTTTTTTTTTTTATTCTTCAAAGCTTGAGTTTGAAAAGCTTCAGTTTTGGACTGTATTCGGAGCTTGATCAGTTAGTGTGAGAAATTCTATGTTTTGCTTCAGATCGTTTAATAAGATTTGCTCCCATTTGAAATCCTAAATATGAGTAATTATCTGGTGGTGCAAGAAAAATTGATCGACCACCAGACCACCACTTTTTGACTTCCATTGTAGAGCCTTCAAAAATAATTACCTGGTTTGAAGCAGGTCATATTTGCATGCTTTGTGGAGTTATTAAATTTATTATGATTTGATGATGGTCATTGTTGTAGAATAATGGGTAGTGGATGTAGCTAGCTTCAGGAGTGAATTATCAAGTAGATTTGATTCATGCTAAACTTCAGCTGAGTTTTACTTGCATTATTGGTGCCCCTCATTGTTGCTTTCATTGATATATGTGATTGTCCATATTCTTTTGCCATTTAACTGCCATATTGGTTCAAGTTGGAAACGGTGGGTCCTATAGAATAGTAACAAACCAATTATGTATTAACAACCCTTCTTTAGTTCACATTGTGTGTGTAACAGAAAGTGGTAGATTTCATTTCAGTTAGCTTTTTGGAGCCATAAATGTTAGGTGGGGCAAATAGTACATAGATGGGATCCACCACAAGTTATTGATCTGTTTTTGTGTACCTGCTCACCTGATTTTGCTTGTTTATTCTCTAATCCTTTTGTTTTGGGATGGTTTAATGGATTTGATAACCTGTGTTTTATTTATTAAGCAGTTAAAGTTTGGTTATCTTATGTAGATACTGCTACGTGACCAGCATATCGTATGGAAATTCTTCTTAATTAACTACTTTGATTGGCTCTCTGATTGCCTTTGTGTATGTTTCACTAATTTGATTCATGATGTACTGTTCCTTTACGTATGTCAAAGAGCTTGTAGTAACAAAATCCAAAATATACCTCACCTCATTCCTAATTTTTGAGGAAATAAATCATGAAACAGCTATTGGTGCAGTATCTGAATTATGCTCAACTCGTTTAGTGGTACCTCCTCTAATTGGTGTCTAGAAGAGTAACTCCCTGCCAGTGAGTGGGGACAGTGGAAGTTGATGGTTACCATTCTGCTATTCCATTGATGTGCAAATATTTTGCACTTCCAATTTAATAAAAGATAATATGAATGGGAGATCAGGGAAAAATTTTATTCCAACTGTTGACCTTCTTATCATACCCTCATTTATGACAAATCCATCTCCCTCCCTCCCCTCCCTCTCCTTTTTAGTTATCTGAATTGAGTTTGAAGAATTGGAGTAAAGAGTATATATGGTTGGCTTCTTGGCTTTGTTTTGCTCCTTGAACAGCTGTGCTTGAGTTGATAAGTTAACAAGGATATAAAGAATTTTTAACTATGTTGTCAAGGGAAGTTTGCTTTACAGATTATGTTGCATGCTCCTTAACTAAAATGAATTTTAGTTTCATGCTGCAACTCCAATAACAAACAAAATGGCATTGTCTTGTCTACATATTGAAGTTGATAAGTTACTGCAGAAAATGTTTTTGGTAACATTAATGAGATTAAGCTACTGGTTATGACAATATTTCAACCTTGGGATTGTGCTGGATGGAGATACCTTACATCTGTACAAATTCTTGAGAAAATCATCTAAATTGGACAAGGAAAACCAAACTTTAGAAGGCAGAAAATTTCTTTTCCTCAAGTGTTTTCTCAACTGCTACAGAACCTCTAAATTATTAAAAATTGCTACACGTAAGAGCAGAGTTGTGGGCATGAACCATGTATACAAAGTTACTTCGGTTTTACATTTGAACTCATTTTCTTGTATGAATGCTTGTTCACTGCAGAACTTGTGAAATTTGCGGTGCCTCTGCAACGAATATTGCCGGAGAACAGACAAATGAGGTAAACAATGGCACTGGTATAGCTATTGCAGCACCAACAGCACCTACAGTTTTCGTGGAGACCCGGAGTTACTGCCACAGCCGTCGTGTGATGAATTTCCTGCTTGCCTGCATGGTTTTTGCCTTTATGATCTCATGGCTCTTTCACTTCAAAATACTACCATGAGCCCAACAGAGATGTTCGAGGCAGTAATATCTGGAGTGGAGCATTGGGAGATTTTCTCCATGTCTGTAATAGGATGGTTTATTTAACTAGAGGAAAATCTATAGGCAGTGTAGCTTGCAACTGGCGTGTATATTGTGTAAATCTTTCCAAAGGGTGCGTTGTACTATTTTGACTTCTCTGTTCCTTCCCGCTGGTAGTTAGGTTGTATAGAGGATAATTTAATGTGCTGTTACTGGTTATGAGTTCCCTGGAAGGTTCGCTCGGCACCATCCGTTCGTTGCAACCCCCCCTTACCCCCCTTCTCTCGTCCTTCTTTTACTTCAGTTCAATAGAGATTCTAAGATGTACAAACAGAAAAATAAGAAGGCGAAAAGGAGAAACGAGAGGAGTTTAGTGTCAAATTAGGAAGGAACTTCAAGGTTATCTAATTAATTTTTTTGCTGACTGAATTGGGTCTCTATGACGGCTATTTTGAAATATGTTGTCAGCTTGGGCTCTATAAAGCCTAAACATTTATATGAAACCCAATTACGAGTGATAGTCAAGGCAAACGGAGCCTCGTTGAGGTCCAACACCTACACAAACATAATGTAATTATTCAAAACCTACACAAATATTATTTATTTCACATGTATAAGTGTTAAAAAAATTTAGATTTTTTTTTTTATAAATCTTACACTATTACAATAGGGGTGAAAATTTGGTATTAATGAATTCGAACTCTCGACTTCAGGGGTAGAGTCATAAAGTTCCAACTGCTCGATCATTTATTCATTCCCGTTAGATTTTTCACAAATCCACTTTATCGAAGAATTGGTAATGAGTTTTTAATACAAGTCAAAATATTCGTGTGCTAATACACAATAATTTGATTTGCTTTAATCGTATGTTTTTTTATTGAATATTGAAAAAAAAAATTTGATGATATTAAATTCATGTCGCCCGAGGCCTGTGGTGCTAAAAAGGCTGAACTTAGACCTTTGTAGGGCAACTTTGTATGGGCCAAACTTGGGCTTTCTAAAACCCAACACTGAAAGCCTAATTGAACGTGACAGTAGTAGACTAGTCTGATACCCTTTTTTTTATTAGTCGCTCAGACGGGGGTTTTTTTTTTTTTTTTTTAATTGATGAACAGACGGGGTTTTAGTTTATGTGGTTTACACTATATAATAGCTCCTTAAACCCTAAAACCTTACCATACGAACTTCCCAATCAATCAATTGGAGGCTTTTTCTGAAAAAGAAAAACTAGTCTTTTTCCTTTTTTTTTTTTTTTTTCAAGAATTCAGCAAGAAGAATGGCGGCAAAGAATCCTCCTGCAACTCCTCCAGGAATTGACAAGGAACAGGTATCTCTAGTTTCTTGATGAGTATTGATCTCCATGTATGCCCATGCTGATGATACTATCGTATTGTTATTTTTGAGCTTTGAGATATTGGTTTTAGTAGTAGCAGTAGTAGTCTGATTGAATTTGCTCAATATTCCTTCAGCCCAAAGTTATATCTCTGCAAGAATTGGTTAAAAAATTTTATTTGCTTGCTTACTCTTATATTTTGATGATTGGGCAGATTTTTGGCATGGCAGAAAAGGAGATGGAATATAGGGTCGAATTGTTTAACAAGTAAGGTCTTCTATATAATATATTCCTTTCTTTCTCTGAAGCCTAAACAATTTTTGCTCTTTGAACTTTTGTATTAGTGCCAACTTTGAGTTTAAGTATGAAAAGATTACTAAAAGTCCGCCTGGTCTGTCTTTTTTCTATTAACTACTTAAGATTAGAGGCCAGAGGTCAGAGGTGGTTGGCACCTTTCTCTTGCAGTGAAGAATTGCCATCTTTCTTCTTGCTGTGCTAATATTCTTCTCTGCTCTAAGACTTGGAATTGATTATGTTAATTGCCAAAAGTTAGGATTATGCTTGGTAATAAGAGGGAGTGACAAAAGAGGCAAAAGAACGAGCGTTTCATTTTCAGCTCTTGAGCTAAAAAGGGAAGAAATCGAACGACCGAGAAATTTATATGCCATTTGCTACTTTAAGTATTAAATAGGTACTCCAATATTAGTGTTTGCACGCTTAATCTGGAAGCAGGCAGATTGAAGTACTCTGACAATTGCCTGCATTAAAAGTAGCTGATTGTGACTTTTGATTTGATGGGTTCTTTAAGTGCATTTGTGACCTCATTTTTATTTGTGTTTTGCTCTGATCTCCCAGGCTTACCCACACATGTTTCAACAAGTGTGTTGACAAAAGGTGCTGGTCTCTCTGTTTCCTTTTCCTTTTCTACCGTGGATGAAAAGCTATAGTAGAACGTTGAATTTTCTAAATTTATTTCCTATTACAGACGACACCTATCTGGATTTTAAATTTGAGTCCGTTTTTTCCTGTAGATACAAGGAATCGGAGCTGAATATGGGTGAAAATAGCTGCATTGATCGATGCGTTTCTAAATATTGGCAGGTAAGACTGGATATTTAGTTTTACTGTCATAGGTAGACTGAGGAAGCCACATAAAGCTAGAAACTTTGACAGCTGTTCTGCGGAATGCAACCTTTTAGCCCTTGTCTTTGGGCATGTCAGTTGTGGTTTTGTTGCTGCAATTCTAGAAGTTTGCCAAATAATAACTAACTAGCCATGTACATTAATGTAATAGGAGATATTTTTATGGTGTGATGACCTGAGGTTAATCATTTTTTGGGCTGTAAGTTGGGTATGGCTTCACATAGGAGAAACACGATAAGCAGAGGGAGGAGAAGGGGAAAAAGAAGGGTCTTTTTTTGCCCCGGGAAGGGGAGGAGGTGTTTTTTTGTTTTTCTGTTTTGGGGGGGGGGGGGGGGGGGGGGGGTGTTGTAAGTTGTGTTAAAAGACTGTCAGAGAAGATTGAAAGAATATGAATTGATGGATACCAAATTTCTCTTAACCTTTTTCAGGTGACGAATCTGGTTGGACAACTTCTTGGTGCTGGTCGGCCTCCAATGTAAACTCTTCTTTTTCTGAACAGGTTGTTGCGCATTTTCTACAGTCTCCTACCTGCCAAAGTTGTGGAGATCACATTTTGCATAGCTGAGAAGGGGAGGGAGGAAGGGAGAAGGGAGGGGGGGGGGGGGGGGGGGGGTTCCTTGTTTTAACACGGATTAATGCCTAAGGCCATTTGATTTACCTAATTATAAGGTTTTCTAAGGTTAGTTTGCCAATTTGAGCCAATGTTGGCACATGGTGCAGGTTGGTGGCATTACAGTTTGATTAGAACATGTTTTGCTCTCTGGAGATTCTGATTTCGGAATTCATTTCCTTTACTCTTTCTTTCTTTCCTTCTTTCTTTTTGTTTTGTGATCAAACCAGATGAAACAAAAGAATTACGTCTCTTGCAGCTATGATGTGAAACAACTTTTTGTATTTGGTAAAAAAAAAATGGTTATCAATTTGACGTTTGAACAAAAATAAGTTGTCTAGTTAATAGGTTGAACACCTCATTCAATATGACGGTAAATTTGCAATCAACCGAAGTAAATAGGTTTACCTAGACTGGCAAATCGGTAGGATTTATTGGGACTGTAAAATATGGATTATATTCAAATAATTTCATATTAGTCATTGAGATTAATATGGACGGAATTAAGATAGGCAAGATCTATTTTGATACTACTCAGATGCCCAATAGGTATTTCTTTTGATCCGCAAAATAAATAAACTTTTCGGGTATACTTGTAATTTTTGAGTCATTTAAATAACATTTGACTATCAAATATTTAAACTTTGTAATTTTTGAATTATTTAAATAATATTTAAACGTTAGCTATCAAACTCATTATAGTCCCAAATAAATCTAGTATACTCCTATTAGGATGGATATTACATTGGGTATACTCTCAATCTCAATATCTTTTAGTATCCATCCTGCCCAAACTAAATTTGGACATAAGAATTCATGAGGTCTTGGGGCTTATTGACACTTCCATGTACGACAGTAGGTCAAAAGATTAATCAGCTAACATCGCAGGTAATATTTCGTTGTGAAAAGAAGAAAACACTAGATTGAGAGTTGGGGGAATGAAACTGAATCTGCTATTGAATGAGTCTTGGAATAGATGCTGGTTATGAGATGTCGGGCTCAAATAACCACATTTGCACCAAGAATTTCAGATCCTTTGGTCCATCTCACAAGCCCTCAATATTTGACCGATCTATAGGGTCCCCAAGCAAACAATCATTTGTAGTACCCCTGTCATCCTTGTAACTTATGGATTATATTTACGAGAATGCTCTAAGTTCACAATTAGACTTCACGGGCTCAACTGGCCAATTTGGTTTTTCATGAAGTTGCACAGAAAAGTAGCAGCCAAAAAAAAAAAAAAAAGTCTTTAAATCTCTGATAAATCTGCGTGGCCAACTGACATGGTTTCGCAACTGGAAATTTGTTAAATGGTATCACAACCTCAGTAGTAATTTCTACAATAAACTTCCGCTCAACCATTCACTCAGATGATGCATCTGGAAGTTCGGAGATCAAGGCAAAGACAAGATGTTACTTCTCCTTCAATCAGCAAGTAAACACAAATATATAGTCATCCATCTTGAATCAATCTTACAATCAACCTCCTGCTGCAGCAAACACCCAACTGGGATTTGTAAATTCCGAAACTTAGATAGAAGGAGACCTTAGAAAAAAGCCTAAAAAACAAAATACTATACATTAATTCCTTTTTCATCTTCTTGCTTCCATAGTTGAGCCATCTTTAAGTGTCTCTTGGGCATCACTGTCCATTCCCAAGCTAAAAAGGGCCGCTGCTTGAAGATAAAAAGCAGTAGGCCATTCAGGGGAGGTTACTTGAGCTTGCATAGCATCTGCAAGGGCTTCTTGTAGCCTGTTACTCGTCAAGTAGCACAAACAGCGCCTGGCAAGTACTGTTGGGGATACCATCGTTCCACCCTCAATAAACTGTAGAGCAAAGCAGACACCAAATTTCCATAACCTATTGTATAAACTGAATTACCACCAAAGATCTATCACTTTCATTTTGGCTATAAATTTTTATATTTTGCATTCAGGGCTAAAAGATCTGTAATGTAATGTTTCCATTATCTCATGCAGACGTGTACTTAATATCACAGCTCTCTTGAATTTAAACAATAACGTCAGTAAAGTTTATGCAAGCTGGGACAGATGTAATTTGCAGGGTTACTAGGGTAATGATAATAAATTTTGAGGAAAATAATAAAAGATGTTGAGAAGTTTATTAAATCTATTTAATCTTCTTTTATACATGAACAACTAGTTCCCTTGTTAAGACACTCCAAATTCTTTCACAACTAGTTCCCTTGTTAAGACACTCCAAATTCTTTCTCAGATGATAAGAAAACTACTGAACCCTAGCTGTCATCCAACTTCTACCCATACCAGTTACCCAGATCCAGATGACTGGAGATTAAAGGCAAGTTTTATGATGGTTTACTCACATCTGTATAACAACGAATAGCAGTTGCAAAGTCTTTAGCTCGAAATGCTGCGTCACCACGCTTTCTAGAATTCAAGGTTTCCTGTATTTGGCCAGTCCACATCTGAAATGAAAGCTGGAAAAGAAAAGGAACTAGGATGTCAGAAATTATCGGCAACAAATATAACTAATTACTATTTAGAAATAACATGTACTTAATGATGTGCCTGCATATCAAAAATATTCTTTATGTTTCACTATTTTACAAAAAATTGATCGTGATTTCAGTAGGCAACCTTCCATATTCTTGTTAGATTTGATTGCTGCTCTCATACTTTACCAAAATTTTCCCTAAATGTTGGAGGTTAAAATTTCCAAAATGGACAGACACAACATACGAGTAAACTATGCAGAACTTATGCACATCTTGACATTAGATTTCCCATTAAGCATTGTAAAGTTAAGCTCTCTGTGACCTGCCACTCTTAAACAGGTCCTCCAGAACACTGAAACAAAAACTAACCAAACTCCCACAGTACATGAAGCAAATGAAAATTTGTTACAATATCATAATAAGCTTGCAAAACTCTGACCTCATTTGCAACCCCCTCATCATCCTTGTATCCAACTTTCTCCAATAGTTCATGTATGGCGGTCAGATCCACACGCGAGCAAGCTTCACCAAGAGGCGACAATTTTGATATTTGGGCTGGAGATGAAGTTTCATGAGCAATACCGAGCAAAACATATGATGGCACCTGCAAATATCAGCTAAATCAATAATGTCTGATGTATTTCAAGCAAGATACTCAGTTGCATTAACACAAATCACCCAATTCACCATAACAACATAACTCAAGCAAAATGATCAGCACAAGAATGTGAACCTGCACTAGAGCTAAATGTGCATCTTAATGACTTTAATTTGTGACAAGAAAGATCTACCTCTATATCTTTTTGAAGAGGAGAAAGAGATGTCACAAGAGACTTTGCATTTGGCCGCTCACGAGGTTCATATTGTAAACAACGTGAAGCTATTTGAACTAATTCTGCTCCATCATCATTTGAGAAATGACCCTCTAAACAAGAGTCCATCAGCATCTGAATATTCTTGCCACGTATCAAGTCAAGAGCCTACAATAGAGATCACTGTACATCAGTTCTAGCATTGGCTCATCCAAAGAAATTTCAAGGATATGGCAATCGAATGTATGATGTTTACTCTGTGTAATTATATGGCAATTGAATGTATGATGTTTACTCTTTGTGTAATTATTCTAAGCATAAACAAGGAACTGACAATGTTGTGGATTACATATCCAAATGATGCATATTCTGGTCAGGCAATGTTAGCCTACTTTTCATGAAATACCAGAAATAAGAATTTTCACAATCTTCAACATCAAGAAGAGGAGCAGTGCAGTTACATGGCTAGGGGGAATATGTTTGCCGCTGAGGAGATCAAGCAATAGCGTGCCAAAACTGTACACTACACTCTCAGCTGTAACTCTACCTGTCAAATTGCAATGATCAGATCAGATCAATCATATTTCAATTCTGAAATGTGCTGCTTCTGAGTAGTTCATTGATATCCTTAGCAACCTTTATCAACTAATAAAAATGTTCCCTTTCATTATGGAAAGAATTATGTCTAGCATGCACCCAACAGAAGGAAAAATAAACAATAATGCATCACATGTATTGCCTGGAAAAGACACATGCCGGACCTATCTATATACACATTTGCAGCTATTTAGACAAAGACAACTTATAAGTTTTTCTGTAGCTGAGGAATTCTGGTCCTTCTTTTGTGAAGTTAATTGTTATAGGACCATTTTCTGATGAACCCAGAAACTATATGTTTCATGTTCTAGAGCTTGTGATGACGTATATCTAACAAATTACTTGAACGTGCACATTTTTGTGGGACAGACACAAGGTCTATCTAACAAATTACTTAAGCATGTGCATTTTCATGGGACAGACAGCAATATTTGGTATAATTGGATGCTCTTATAAGAATTAGTGCAAGACCTGTCCTTAAATACTCTGGTGGAGTGAAAGCCAGATTTGTGCTATAGCTCTTTCCATCCCTGCTGTTCTTCATTAGGCCAAAGCAAGAAAGCCTGGGATTACCATCCTGTTACATGATTCATAGTAACGAGTTGGCTGTTCAAAAACATTTCTTTAAGTGAAAAAATTGGGACCCACTCAAAGATAAAAGAAGAAAAGATGAAAGAAAGTACTTGATCAAATAGGACTCTATATGCATTAAGGTCATGATATAATGCTCGCCCTTTGCTGCTGCAATAGTCTAATGCTTGTGCCAGATACAAAGCGACTCTCAACCTCAATGGCCATTTCAGCGGTTGGGTTTCCCCTATTTCAGTGCAGAGAATATAATAGAGTTAGTTAACTCTTCAAAAAAAAAAAAAAAAAAAAACCAATCTAAAACCCCAGAAACAAGTTTTCGTATGAAGCCTCAACATAAGATAGGCTACTAGAGTGGAGACAACTATAAGTAGTCTGCTGAACAAAGATCAAGCCCTACATGACATTTGTGCTAATAAGCTATTGATATAACCTAACCCGTATTATGGAAATTTTGACCTCAAATAATTTACCATGTTAACAACCATGCGATATGCAATCCATTTATTTTTCTAAATCACAGGAGATTCGACCAAATCTATTACTTCCACAGAACTAATGATTCTCCTACAAAATCCCACCAAGTTTTAATTAAGCCACAAGAACTCATAGTAGTACTCGAATTGCATCGATAAAATAACATAATGTTAGATGACATTTAAGGAACAGTTAACTTACAATGAAATAAATGCTTGGAGAGAGTTTGATGAGGCATGAACTCAGCCACCAACAATCTCTCATTTCCATCACAACAACAACCTGTCAAATTCGCCAACCTCTCACTCCTCAACTGCCCCACTGCCTTTGCCTCGTCCTAAGCCATGCAATATATACATATCAAACAATCAATATATATCACATTAAAATTGTTTTGTAGTAATATAAAAGGGAAAAAAAACTAATAATTAAAAACCAGAAATTGGCGAGAATCAGGCCACGCAGACTTATGGAAACGCTTGACAGCAATCCAAGAGCCATCATCTTCAAGCTGCCCTCTATAAACAACATTGGGGGCTTTCTCTCCATGTTCTGATACAATGTTGTCCACTGCAAATCCTGATGTTGCAATCTTGAGCTCATCCAAGCTGTATTCTTTAAATGCTGGCAGCTTTATCCTATCATTTTCTCCATATTTCTCTAAAACCCCATCAAAAGAAAAAATCAAAATGCAATAGCCATTAAAGAAACAAGGAAAAAGATGAGATTTTTATGCGACATTACCAAGATCAGAAGAATATGGGACGTTGGATTTAAGGTTGGAGGGCCACCAACAAAAGCCTAATTTGGAGCATCGAGCTCCCATGGATTAATGGAAAATGAAGTATAAATAAAAAAGAAAAGGCAGTCAGAAAAAGAAAAAGAAAGATATTTAGAGAGAATGTTTTAAGTACGTTAGGTTAGTCCAATATAGATGCAATGAACCTTGTTACCCACCTCTCCCCTCTCTCTCTTTCAAACTAGAGGGTAAAAGGAATGGGATGACGGTGATGGGAAGTTCGAGAGCGAGGCGGAGGTGGTGGAGGTGGTTTTTGTTTTGCTTTTGTATTGGTCTTATAGATAATAGGGGGTCGTTCAGGTGGTCAATGGAAAGATGGAAAGTCCACAACTGGAAAATAGAAATATGCTGATGAATTATTTAAAAGAAAAACATTACTGTAACATTTCATAGATATGATGTATGTGTAACAAAAATAAATAAACAAATAAACATGTAAAATTAATTTTGCAAAAATTCAAAGCAAATGGAACTTAATCATCATTCTTTAATGCGAATGTACCTAAACTAGTTTTAAAAGTGTTTTTCCAATAATAATACGTCTTTTGAATTCTCCATTTTGACTTCATGACTTTGACTCATTGCCTCACTTAGTAGTTGGTATTTCCTATTCCATTCCACCTTCGGATATTTAAATCTAATCTAGTGCAATTAAAGGCTAATCCATATTAATTGCTATGGTCCATGTAAAGGTCTAGTCACCAATTAAATCTACTTGATAATGCTTTTCGACTTCAAGAATTCCACCATTCACAGTTATTGTATTGGATATCCCTCACTATTTTTTGTCCACATTGATGAATGCACATCATTAATTCACCACTTCAAATTTACCATACACCAGAATAGTATACCTGCAAAAAATTGATATATTCTATATCTAATCTTGAAAAGTAGCAGTGGAATGGCGTTGGTTAAAAATTTTATCTATTGTCTAACTCTAAGATAAAATGATGAAAAGAACTCGAAGTAGTTGGAAGGCCCACAAGTACGATAAAAATGCATTACCTCAATGATTCAGAAAAGCAAATGCCACGAATTTGGGGTCATCACTTGATTTGACCTACTTTTTTTTTTCCAGCTCAAGTGTGCTAGCATGTAGCTCTTAATGAACATCAACCTTTGATTTAGAATAAATAAACTGATCATGGGGTCTAATAGCCATCATGAAATGGATGCACCCCATGTACAGGATCCTCAAACTTGCTGTCACCATCCTTGAAAACGCACAGTCAAGAAGCCCACCAGGCAGGCAAAACAAGCCTGTTAGATGGGTCATAAATTCCGCTTTTGATTCGTCTAAGTTTGCTTTGACAGGCGAAAAGAAAAGATAAGTAGAAAGGAACGTTATTTTGCTGAAGATTTCAGTGGTTATAAATGGTTATTTAAGGATTGTAAGGGCCCAACAGTACTTGTGGAAGTAGTTTAATACGTCAAAGTTATGCTTCCTACCTAACATATGGAAACATGAACTTGGAGCGGCTCCATGTTATCTGATGACAATATGTTAATTCTTTATTTTTGTTTAAAAAAAGGAGATAATGTTACTTAACTCCACAGCAAATCAAATATAAAAAGATCCTATGCTTTTATACCGTTTCTATTTGGCAAAGTTACCTGTAAATGAATTATTGTTGCTTCAAATCAGGAATTTTTCAGTGCTGATGATTAAGAATTGTTTGTATATGTAATCATGGTCATATCCACTCTCTCGACCCAATTCAAACGAGAATAATGACCTGGTTAGATTGAGTTGAGAGAGGAGATGTCAATTTATAAGCAAATGAAACGACAAAAAAATGTGGCACCAAGCTAAAGATGAAGCAAAAAAGAACCAATTCCATTTCACCGGTTAATGGTTGATGGATATAAGTACAATAATTCTGGATGCATTTAAATTACTTTTTTTTTTTAGGTATTTTTTTAATAACACCGTCGTGTATTTTAGGATGTAGCATACATGAGATGAAAAATATAAATTAAGAATGTAAAAAAGTAATTAAAAATTATGTTTAATGAATATTTGAAAATTTGTAGTGTTTATATATAAAAGAAACAAATTAAGAAGAAAAAAATTGGGAAGATCCGCAAGACATGGACGGGATTAGGGGACCGCAAGTGGAAGCATTATTTAATTGAATGATGAGGTCACATGACAGCGCCGATGGCTTTATGGCGCGTCACGTGCTCTCCCCATCTGAACCTGTCCACATTAGTTAATATAATCAAAAGACCAAAACAATCCTTAATTACTGTAAACTATGACCGTACGTGCATGCTTCCTTGTGCGTTGCGAAAATTATTATAATGAGAGGAGATTAATAACTACACTTTGTGGTCCCTACCCAGAGGATCTCCTATTCCCAGTAAATTCGAATATAGCATTCACCCATGATTAATGATTCCTCCGAGGCAAGATGGACAGAGACATTGACGATTGATCAGATATAGTAATTGCTACTTTCAAGTTTCCATCCAACCAAAAAAAGGCTTAAAATTGCTATTTTCTTTTTTTTTTTTTTTTAAGATGAAGGGATGCGTTAAATTCCCATCAAAACTAACAAAAGAAACTTGTTTACTTTTTTTTTAAAAAGATCAGAATTGGCTCGACAACAATAATATGCATGTCATCGAAAGACCCCAAACTCGTGGAGTTGTAGATTTAAAAAAAAAAAAGGGGTACAAGTAATTAATTTTCTGCTGGCACAAGTCTTCTCGGCCTTGCTTCCTGGAAAATTGTTGGGGTGCTGTCCAGCCAAACAAATTTCTAAAGAAAATTGATACGATTGTAAAAACCTACTCGACTATTTTTGCAGTTTAGGAAGAACGTAGTCTTTTGTAATTTGGTTAGTATGAGCCAATTCATATGCCGCAGATGTCAAGATTACATGCATCAAAAGACCATGTCCAACATTTCACTTTCAAAGTTAATTATGCTGCAAAGAAAGAAGTTCCAATTAGTAATTATGTAATCTTGCATTGACAAAAAACAATGCTCCTTTTGATGCCCCCGTTCACAAAATAGAATTTATATTGCATCATCTTTCTCGTAGCATTAAGGGAATGTCTTCTACCTGTACTTTCCAGTCTAATGCATAAAGCATGTTGCTGCTTTGTAGCCATTAAGCAATGAAAAAACTGTACAGGCTAAGTTGCATTGCCAAGTTCCAAATCATCAATGAGCAGGCAAGTTAAACTCTCTCAACAGGTGAAATAGGGAGATGGGAAACATTACTTGCGGAATTCTCTTGTTGGTCTCTGCTAGAAACCTTTGATCCATCAGTTTCTGATAATGTACCTTCCTCTGAAGATTTATTCTCAAATAAATGACAAAATTCTGAAAAGCTAGCTGGCTGCAAACCATTTAGAAATGCAATACATATGGAGAATGCTTGTAGATGTTTGAGAGATGAGTCAAATTCTACTGAATAGATACCATCCTTGAACTGTGACAAGCTGAAGATGCACTTTCTTTCCAGTCCTTGTTCCTGATGACAATTTGTAGAAAGATATTAGGAAGGAATTACGGGGTAAACTTTGATGTTAAGTATAGCAAAAAATCAAGGTACAGATGGTCAAAGATGAAACTAGCCTGCAAAAAATTGAAGTACCTGAGAATAAAGCTGAAATTTTCCTGTGCTAGACCGGGCTTTCGTTGTACCAGATGTCCTACTAAACTGACCTGCAAGGACCCTTAATCTGCAACCTAGATCCCAACCTCCACAGTCACATGATCCGCATAATCTCCATCTTTCTATCAGTGGCGATGGTTCGCCTTTACTGGGTAGTCCATGGTCACCACCAGGAAGTATAACTGCTAGATTAAAAGGGTCCATGCTTCCAGAAGAAGACCCACTCTCTTTGACATCCCTACTCTCAGAAAAGCTGCAAGCTTCTTGAGATGGCACTTTAAAATCCACCACTGAGAGCTTTTCGACTTTAATCAGTTTCTCGTCAGCTTCATTCAAATTTCCTAAAGCCATTTTGGGTAACTTAAGGACAATAGCAGCAAGCTCATCATTTTCCTGTACGTCCAATGTTTGTTGATTTCCCTGTCTTTTGTTTGCTGCAAGCAAAACAAATTCCCTAATAGTACACTGGTCCATTAACCTCTGCCCGATGGAATCTGCAGATGCAACATCAGAAACCTTCATTTGTGCTACAACATTAGGGATGTAACCATGAGCTCTATCTTTATTTCCTTGGTTTAACCAACTAGCATTCCTCTTCTTCATTTCATGAACAGTGAAAAATGTATATATCCAACTGTTCCCATCCTTCTTACTAGAACTTAACTTCCTCATTGTAGCTGCTAGAATGTCACCACTGTTATCGACGGCAAATGTATATAGAGGAAGCTCGTTCTTTACAGCTACTCGCAGAAGAGCTTGCACGGTTGGTGATCCACATTTTCCAATGCCTTGTGGATGATCAATATCAATTGTTTTGCAGCTTCCAAGATCTAACTTCACTTTCACAGAATGTTGAGCAGCGGACTCAGCTCGTCCCTTCGATAATCTGCACGCCCTATCTATTGGTGATAAATCTCTCTGTGATGAACCAATAGAGCAATCAAAATTACTAGCCCTTGGCTTAATTAATGGGTCTAGCAGTCTTCTCAAAGGACTGGATCTTCCTTTTACATTGGCATTTGATTTGTCCAAAGATGAATCAATTGAGGAAACAGAAGTTCCGGCTCCCCTAGAGCAAAATTTATGAGTGTCAAGATTGTTCTTTGGTGCACGTGATGCATCCTTTGAGCTGGAATTTCTGCCTATCTTATCCATAAATCGACGGATTGGGGAAGGGTTTCTTATTTTTTTATCTTCTTCAGTGTCCAATTTCAGGTTTGATGCCTCGGTTGAACAATCAAGTGTTTTGGTCGACTTCTTCCCTTCCAGATTTCTGCCTCTACTAGGACAAGCCGAGGCTTTTCCAGAATATGGTAATAATTCAGCTGAAAACCTGATACCATTTTCAGCCGTGAAGCTAGGTTGCTCAATCTGTGAGTCTCTGGAGGTGTTAGCTTCACAAGGAAGTGGACAAGAGTAAGGTATATCAGATGAGAGTCCACAGACATCAAAATTAGATTTATCAGAAAAGTTATGTCGACTTGCCTCCATTGATTCCTGCTGATGTTTTCCCGTCAAATCAGATTGTTGCCATCTATCCACGCTCTCATCTTCAGTAGTGTGATTACAAGGAATGTGCAAGTTTTTCTTTTCCTCTAAAGGCTCACTATCATGGAACTTCATTTTCTCTTTTGGACTTGGCAAGACCCTTAGATTTTCTGGTTCTTGTGACTCCCCATTCTCAGAAATAGCCTGCAGAGCTTGATCGTTGTTTTTGCGCTCTTTTCCTCGATTCTCTGTGTACTTATTGAAACATTGATCTGTGCTGAGTATGCACTGTGACGCTTTCAAATAGCTACTAGAACTAGCTTCAAAGTCTTGAAACCTTCTGCCATTTTTCTCAAAGGATTTGATTTCCATGGGAAGAGACTCTGCCGGGAGATGCATCATGATCAGACTCCGAACTAGGGTGCATCCTCTGATTGTCTGGAGAGCAGCTATGACCTCTACCAGAATTGGATGATGATCCCTCTGTTGGGGAAAATGACGAGGTATTGCTGTTGGATGGTGAAGACTTACAGCTTCGATGGGGAACCTGTCTCTGGCTATCCTGCCACTTCTCTAGGCGGCGCCATTCAAGAACCCCAACACTAAAAGCTTTCTCCTGGAGGTTTTCTCCTCTCTCCAAATAACTTGGTAAACTTGACATGTATCTAACAAGCTCATCTGCCTTGCCCCTCGTCTGTTGCTTTTGGTGAAATTCTTTTGATTTCTGTGGCACATTGTCCAAATTTCTCACTACTTTAGGATGAAAATCTGCATAAGAGGATTCATTCCCGTCTAGTCTAAACCTCTCTCCTAATTTTGTACTTTGGCATGCTTGGTGTGATGATTGAATGTAATTTACTTCTGAGGCTTTCTGATCCCTCAAGTTTCTCTTAGGCTTCAAATGACATTCCATGCTACCTCTGACTCCAGATATTGATTTCGCAATCAACCGACTTGGTTTTGGAAATTGTATGCAGCCAGCTGACAAATCTCACATAGATATGGTGCCATGACAAGAAAATGAACCTAGTGAGCTTGGATCCCCAGTAACTTAAGAAGTAATATAGGTCAGTTAGCACTGAGAGAAAAGATGCCACATATCATTCCCAGGAGATGATAAATATTGAGGGAAATCTATGAAGCTTTCACATTCATATGGTAAGAAGCTACACGCTAAACTGTAGTTACCATATAAAGAAATGTCTACCACCGGTGCCTTGAAAACTCAGGTAAACAATCATATTATATTATTCCCCTGCCTATTAATTAGCTGTAAACATTTTTTACTAACATGGAAGTAACAAAAGATAAGTTCTTAATTAAATATGGAAAAGCAACAGAGAAAGGAGAAGGACTTCATTGACAAAAGGACTTTGTCCTTGCTACATATTAGTCAAAGACGATAGTGTATTTCTACAGACAAAAAGGGGAAATTTTGAGGAAGTCTGAAATTGTCGAGGAAGGTCCTTCAGAGTTTGCAGTCAGGTCACGGAATTGAAAGCATAATGGTACAATCTCACTAATAAAGCTGGCAAATGTAAATTAAAAACTGGAAAATTTTCTATAAAATGATGTAACTATAAATTGAACTTGTTTGCAGTTTCACTACTGAAGCTCCATTTTTTTTTTTTTGGGTTCAACCAAAAATCATTGTTTCAATAACAGCCAATAGGCAAATACAAAGACAATAATGGCAAGATCATATACATTGAGCTTCTAAACTTCGATTTTGGTAGAACTCAATATCAAACTTAGAAGGTATCATAGTTACACCTACAAAGGATAAAACATTGGTTCAAGCTTGGGAACTATTGCCTCTTCCTATCTTTATTCTTAACAAGGTAGCTATGGAATTCTTGGTTCTTCTGTCCTAAAGAGAAAACATCAAAATGGCTCTAAGATCACTTCCCATAAAATCTTAGCAATTCTTCTTATGCCACTGACAACTTCTCTTGGTACAGAAAATTCAATAGGTCTCCAAAATGGGATGTCACTACACATCCCAAATGTATATCACAACATAGTAATATTTTAGTTCCTTGTTAACAAAAATAAAGTGAGGAAAGAAAAAGGAACAATTCACATGGTGCAAAAGAACGATCTAGGCAACATATAGACACATATGCACCATAGATCAATTTCAAAGCCAAGGTCGGTGGTCCTTGAGACCCACAACAGTGACTGCTGAAGATAAGGTAAACTAGGCTGTCCTCCTCAAAGTAGAGAGCCTTGTAAAAGACAAAGAAGAACAGCTATTGTCTAACAATAAAGCATTCACATTTCAAAATAATTTGAAATCAACGTTTAGTTGTTTTGTTGAGATAAAATGTTGTTAAGCTGAGAAACATTGACATTTCCAAAAATCCAATAATTGACCCTTCAATTGATTTGTTAAAATAAAATCTAAAAAAAAAAAAAAAGAATGGAAGTGCAGGGCAAACAAAGTCCTTCAAGCACTTCCTCCGATTCCTTTCATGACAGTACCCTCTGTATCTTTCTTTTGCTATTCATATTCTTTGGCTTTATCTTTTATCTAAAGTTCAAATGAAGTAAAGAGAGTAGCTTTTGAGCCAAAATAAAAGGAAAAAAAAAAGAGTTAAAAAAGGCCAATCTTTGAATTGGAAATTTTCTTATCTCTTCCCTCCTCCTGAGAGAAAGATCAAACTCAAATGCCAACACATTCAGTTAGTTTCAACAATAAAAAACCCACAAATTGCGCATTAAAAGCAGAGATCTTGAACATTATTAGAACTCTAAATTGAGCTATGAACTTCAAGAAAAGAACCAAGCAGAATTTCACAAGAATGAGAGAGCAAATCTTTCTGTCACAAACCAGACAAGAATAACAGCAACCCTTTAAGCCAAACGCCAGAAATTTACTGAGAGCAAAAGAAACTTACCAGTTCATCTACCAACATGCAGAGCAAGAAATCCCATGAACCTTCAACTTTGCAGAAGCATAAAAACCATGTTGGTGGCCAATAATAAGTCTGTGATGAAATCCAAAAAAGCAAAGCACAAAAACCCAAAGAAGATGAAAAGATGAGAAAGCTGAGAGCTTCACAAAGAAACTAGCAGAATAAAATCTTTTTTAGGGGACTATCCCAAATGCCTTTTTGCACTTCACTTTCCCCAAACTCTAAAGCTCATCATAAGAATATGCAGAATCATACGCCACCCAAGAAAAGAAAAGAAAAAAAAAAAAAAAAGAAAAGACAAAAGTATAAACGAGAGAGCACTAAGTAAATGCTCTTGCCAGTATTTACTATAGTTTTGGGTTTTTGGACAAGCGGAGTTCACTGATTGTTTACAACACACATGTTATGTGACGTATGTTACGTAATGTATTAAAATTATTTATATATATCGTTAAATAATATAAATTATAATTTATTATTGTTACATGATAATATATAATTAATTTTAATATAACGTGATAATATACAGTGCATTTATACTTTTCCGAGCTCACTAGTGTGTTTTTCAGTAAAAGTGTCAGGGAGAGAGAGACGGAAGAGAAAAAGAAAAAAGGGCAAAAAAAAAAAAAATTGATAGAGAACAGATTAGAGATCGTCTCCATCGGACGGCTGAAAGGGAAGGAGATATTTGCCAGCGGTCTAGGGGTGACAATCGAGTCGGGTTGAGACCCAAGTACAACAGTCAATCTGTCAACTCGAACCTGACCCGCCAACTCGAAAAAAACTTTACACAAGCCAACATTAAAGAAGTTTTCGGGTCAAATGGGTCGATCCGCCAACCCGTTTGACCCGAAAACTTCTTTAATGTGAAGTTTTTTTTCGGGTCAAACGGGTCGACCCGAACCCGAACTCGACCTGATTTTTTTGATTTTTTCGGGTCAGACGGGTCGACCTGATTTCGATCCGAACCCGACCTGTTTATTTGGCAGGTCAGTTGGGTCGACCCGATTCTGACCCAAACCCGCCAAGGCTTGACCCAAATTCATTATTTTCGTATTAGATTCGTGTCGTGTTTTCGGGTCGTGTCAAAATTTGTCACCCTAGGCAGTCACATCAGGATGAAATCTGGGACCCATGTGATGGTTTGTTTCCTAGACCTTATTTATTGGATACTTATGAAAAAGTGGGCCGCTTTAAGAAAGGGAGGTAAGAAGAGTTGATGGGCTGAGAAGAGTTGATGTCTCAAAATAAATAAGGTTGGTTTTTTTCAACATTTTCTGAGGACGAGGGACCTGCCTTTTTGCCACATACGCATTTATCATACACAGGTCCCAATGCAATCAGTACCCATTCTGGGCATTGTGATTTGATGGAGCTAAAGAAGTTTTAAAGTCCCTGAGTTTCTTTTTAGTCTTGATCAAGAAACAATTCTTTTATTAATTGCAAGCTCAATTGGCTTTCAAGTTTCTAAAATTTGAGAAAAAAGGGTGATGGGTTTGTCTAGTTTGATGTCCACGTTTGCCAGTTTATTAATTCAATGTTCTCTTGCAGCTTATTTGTTTATGCCCTTTGCAGATCGACCCAAAAGATACACCGACAGTCGGGACAACAAGGTTGTCTTTTGGTTTTGATGCAGGAGTTCGCACCTAATGACGATAAATTATTCATTTGTTCACTTATTTTATTGAAATTGATGTTATATAATACATTACTTATTTTAACCGTTGATACCACTATAAATGAACAATATCAAACATTCTTGATAGAGCCGGTGGCATTTTCTTTCCTGGTATATTGATTTCACGCAAATTACTATTCTGAAGCAGGTAGCCGCAAGAAGGGACATGCATGTATCATTTGGACGTCCAAGCTCAGAATATTACACATTCAGTGGTCAGCACCTTAATTTCTCGTGTATATACAAAAACGAAATGATACTTCATTATAGTACCCTCTTCAATTCTGTTCCTTTGGCGTAAAAAGCTACTTTGCTTCGCAAAATATGAGAGAATAAAAGGCGTTGAGTAGAGGGAGAGAATAAATTTTATCAACAGAAACAAGGGGAAAACACAGAATATGAATGTAAAGAGAATCAATGGTTTTCCGTTCAGTAAAATAGGTAATTCTAATTGATTCAGGTCAATATAAAGGTGCTATACTGTGAAAAAAATCTCAAATAAATAGAATACCTTCTCTAAAATAAATTCGAGTTTATTGTCCTTAGTCTTCTATAAGAAGTCCCATAAGTCTCTATAAATCTCTAGTAGAATCGATGATTTGCCCTGATTTTAAAATGAAATAAAATTTTCTACTCCTTAAAATTTTTCTGACCAAAAAGAAAAGTTTGCTAGTACTGTTGATAAGTAAAGTACAGTATAAATGTAGCATTTCTAATCCATGGCCAGGGCCACGTCTCTTTCCGTGATGTTTCGCCATTCTCGTTGTGTGGAGAATCATTCCTCCAATTCAGCAATTAAAGGTTCATCATACGAAATCTACTTTCTGAAAGCAGATATGATTACAGATGCGAAACTTCATTAGGCAATTCCTCTGAATTGCAAAAACTTGTTTGTCCGATTGCAATGCACCAAAATCTTTTATAGATAATTAATTACGGACGCGAAACATCATTAGGCAATTCTTCTGAATTGTAAAAACTTGTTTGTCCGATTCCCATGCACCAAAATCTTTTAAAGATAATTGAAGTATGAGTACAACTTTCAACAGCCTAATTCTTGTGTTCTTAGCATTTATTTTTGGGTCGAAAAGCAGGCCGACTACCGTCCAATCGCACATTGGCTATTAGTACATTGATATGATCTTTGCATTGTCGTCCATATTGTAAGCAAGCATCCAGTCTGAAATTCCACGTCGTTCTCCACTACAAAAGTGATGATAAACTTGTAATAGACTAATTCCAACTTGTGACAAGCTAATTCCAACGTTAGGCATACTAAAGGGTTTTTGATTTAGGGATATAGGAAGGAATGACGATACTCATTGTTTATATTTGAAATAGAATTATAATTCCTTTTATTAAAATAAAAGTGATTAATTAAGAAATTTAAACTAAGTAGTTACTAAATAGGTTGGTGGATGCTGCCAAATGGAAACGTTTAGTGCATATAGGGCTACTTCTTGAACGCGTTTTCCCGTACCAGATCCCACATCACATCCACCTAAAAGGTGAAAGAAAGATCCCAACCCAACAAAGTAAATTATACAGGAACAAGTCCATGAAGTTTTACCCTCTCTGAAAAACCGTCTGATAATAATGATTTCAGTCTTGTCAGGCCCCAGCATTGTGACCCCAAAAGGGCCAAACATCTTAGAGCTTTTGTGAAGGCCTTTCATCTCGGGTAGGTTTATTTGTACGGCCCAGTTTTGGGCCATATTTTTAATACATCCAGATTTCAGCCACCCCACAACTAGCCAGTCAATGCTCGATGACCAACAAAAGCCTATATCATATCAAGAAAAAGAAAAGAAAAATACTCGGCAACTTAGGTCACATTGTGTTACCAAGATTGAATTAAATCATATTACACGTATTTCTTTTGATTATGTATTATAGTCTTTTTTTTTTTTTTTGGTGAAAAGGTGTTCTAGTCTTCATCCTCGTGCAAATTCTATGCGTTAAAACCTTAAATCCTTGTGCAAATTCTAACAACAAGGTCTAACAATGCATTTTTCACAAGAAACAAGAGATAAAACCTCGGTACTAAAATCCCATTATTAAAATACAATAAGAGAATATATTACCCTAATCCACTTCTTTTTTTCTTTTTTTTTGGAAGAACCCTTATCCACTTCTATGCTAAAAATTTACAACAACTCTAGTAATGCTACATCGGCAACGTTACACAAATTACTCGTTTCGTCAATGATGATAACGATCAGTCCTCCAAATCTCTAATTGGTACACAACTGTTATAATACGCTTGTGGTTCTCAATCCTAACCAGAAATCTCAATCGATTTGACGTCAGCCTTCTTCACCTGCTCCTTAGGAATGGTGATAGTAAGCACCCCATTTTCCATAGCAGCCTTCACCTCATCCATCTTTGCATTTTCCGGAAGCGCGAATCTCCTTATGAATTTGCCGCTGCTGCGCTCCACCCGGTGCCAAGTATCATTCTTGTCTTCCATCTCCACGTTCCTCTCTCCGCTAATTTGCAAAACTCTGCCATCTTCGATTTCTACCTTCACTTCCTCTTTCTTGATTCCCGGAAGATCAGCCTTGAACACGTGGGCCTCGGGAGTCTCCTTCCAATCGACGCGCGAGTTCACGAATGCCGACGTCTCCGATAGAGAGGGGGGGAATTGGAAGTCCCTAATTGGGTTCCATACGTCCAGAGAGAATGGATCGACGATGCTGCTTTGTCGGCCGCCGAACAAACTTGGAATCAGTGACATAATTTCAGAATTCTTGAATTCCTGATCGAAAACTATGAATAGTGATGTTGAGACTTTAGCGCGATTCGAAGTAGATAATTGATTGAGAACGATTGTAGGATTCACGATTCTACGGATTTGAAGAGGGTAGAAGGGTTGAATTTATAGCTTTGCAAAGAAAATTTGAGTCTTTTCTGGAACTATCCTTCCTGCCACAAAATATCCAAGTAATTGAACCTTCTAGTAAGATCTGGTTAGTTCCAAAGGGGTGAAATAAAACCGAGAGAAAGTAATGACCCGCAAATGAAGTTTATACAAAAAAATGAAAATAAAAAGGCTAAGATTCTATTTATTATACTGATCTGTACAAGGAAACAAATTAGAACACATTTGCGTTGAAATTTCTTCATCAAATACTCCTCCTTTAGGAAAAAAAAAATACCTTAATAAAACTAAGATGTACATGTCGTTAATATTTTTTATATTTTGATTAACTAATTATTAACTACTTACATTATTCCTTTCAATTCTTATCCGATTAAACTCGTGCCTAATTAAATTAATATATTCAATTTGGAATTAAAATAAGAGCAGAAAAAAATTGATTTTCTTGTATGTATTGTTGGAACAAGAGATAAGCTATCAAGGAACAAGTTGCTTGATAACTTTGAACATAACTAAATGGAAAGTTCCAAAGTTGGAATTATTCCATAAATATGCTATGTTAAATTTTACAAAAATTAGATACGTAATTTACATCAATTATAATCATCAAACAATTATATGCTTTTTAAATAACTATGTTAGAATATTTTTTGTTTTCACATATATAACTTAATTAATAATTGGGTAAGGTTGTATGTGTGAGAAGTTATTAATTGGATTAAATCGACTAAGACTTAATATGTCAATAAGAAAGTGATACTATACAAAATTGATAAATTGATAAAAGTAATACTCTTTAAAACATATCCTTATATATTTTTTTTACTATTAAACCGACAATATTACATGGGAAATAAGAATTAAACGTATCTTTATTATTTTTTTTATTAAAACTACACTATTACATGGGGAAAGAGAATTTGGTATTAATGAGATTCGAACCCCCGACCTCTAGGTGGAGTTATAGAGTTCTAACCACTCAACTCTCTACTCGTTCGATATCCTTATGTTCAATTACTTCGTTTCCTATCTATGAAGTGTTACAAAAATCAAAATTTACAAAAATCAAAACTTTAGTAACTTGAAAATTAATTGAGCACAAATTTATAAAAGTCAATGAAAAATGAAGACGGCGGTTTGGGCTAAGACAGTAGAATGGGTTTTGCGATACTATTGGGCTGAGGAAAAGCCTAGAAAGTTCTTTCCGTTATAGACATTTTCCGCAGCAAAAAATGCGAGGTACAAATTACTCGAAAGAACTATCCAGAAAATACTTGAATAATCCCTGCCAATACTATAAATTCCCCTCACGTCTCCCATCTTCCTCAATCGCGCAGAGCAACGCAGAGTCGCACTTCAGAGTGGAATAAATAGCCTACAAAGTTTTCCAATTCTTTGATTCAGTCATTTTATATCTTGAGCAACTCAATCCCCAAGTGAAAATGTCGCTAATCCCAAGCATTTTCGGTAACCGACGAAGCAACATCTTCGATCCATTCTCACTGGACGTCTGGGATCCATTCAGGGACATCTCCTTCCCTTCTGCGTCCTCAGAGCAGACTTCGTCGTTTGTGAACACTCGCGTTGATTGGAAGGAGACTCCGGAGGCCCATGTCTTCAAGGCCGACCTTCCCGGAATCAAGAAAGAGGAAGTAAAGGTCCAAGTCGAAGACGACAGAGTTTTGCTGATAAGCGGAGAGAGGAGCGTGGAGAAGGAAGACAAGAATGACACCTGGCACCGCGTGGAGCGAAGCAGCGGGAAGTTTATGAGGAGGTTCAGGCTCCCCAACAATGCAAAGATGGGTGAGATCAAGGCTGCCATGGAAAATGGGGTGCTCACTATTACCGTTCCTAAGGAGGTGAAGAAGCCTGATGTCAAGTCCATTCAGATTTCTGGTTAGGACCAAATTCCTGAGAGTATGAAAATATGGCTATAGATATTAAATGTAATATAAACAAGTAGTGCCTATTTGATTTCTAGTTTATTTTTATGGTGTGCAGAAATCGTATTCCTGACTGTAATGCTGATTAATGTTTTAAATATATGCAAGTATTGTTGTCTGATATGTTGAAAATTGTCAAACGTTTATTTTTTTCTTCTGTTTTATGCTACACTGTACCAACAATTTCTTTAACTGATTTAAACCACCCACTTTACAACACGTATAAGCTGTTATGTAGCGCAGAGTCTACAGGAGGAAAACATCAGAGAAACTGATCATATTAGGTTTAAGAAACTGATTTTCTTGAATTGTTAAGAAAATTCATCGCTATTATGAAGTTGCTAGTTATAGATAAATGAGATGCAAGAAGCGCAACCAAACAATACAACGACTTATAAGAAGTACTACTTGATCTTATGCCAGTGTTTCCGCTTGTATATCGGTGCAATCTCTTAGAAGATAGTTTCAATGATAGCATTCAGCCACAATAACTCCCAAAAAAGAACCTACAGGAACACGTGCCAACACCTCTTTCTGGTGTCACCTAAATCACCGATATTCATGGATGCACCTAAAGATGGCTCAAATCTTTCTAATTGGACATCGAAATGAATAGATGAACTATGTCAGTGTTAAGTCATTCAAGGACCTATAGACAATACCTTTTTGCAGAGACTTTTCTAGTTCTTTTGCCATGCCAAAAGAATTCTGTGCCTCGTACGTACACCAAAGTTTCTTCCACAATGATGTATAGTTCGAGACTACTCTAAATGAATGTGAAAAAGACCTTCTTGGATTTGGCTTTCTCTTTCAAAACTAAATTACATATCTGGCCCCAGTGCATGTCAACTTCGGAGCGTTTGGCTGCTGATACATCCGCCTGAATTTGTCATTACTATGCCGCCAATGAGCGATAAACTCGGTCATGTCTTCCAAGGATTCATAAGAAGAGCCATCTTTCTGCATACCAGCTTCTAGTTTTTCTTGCATATTTAACATTCTTCGCCTTGTTTCTTTGCTTTCTATATCAATCATTAGTCTTCTGTAGTCCTGTCACTGCTCCCTCTCTCCAAAACACACTCCATTTCCATGCTACCTTCCACACTCAAGTCAAGTATCTTGCATTTATAAATTGATCTCCGAACTGGGGTCTGCATCTCACACAACACCTTCGCAGATACTTCCTATTGTTGACTTCTAACCACAGTGGCTCCAAAAACCTCCCACAGCCTTATCTGATAACACTTCCCTTTTGGGTGCCCATTTGACTATTAGGCCTCTTTCTCTAACTAATGATTTTAGAGTACTCACCCGAGTGTAAGGTATTAACTGGATCTGGTGGGACCACGCATAAAAATGGTGGGCCACTCTTGGCCAGTCCCGAGGCTGTTTTGGTTAGCTGCTGTTGATCTCGGCTTGCTATGCTGCCCAAGATTATGTGTATCACCGATCGAGAAATGCAACTTCGGTCCTTTTCCAGAAAGCTACTTACTGTGGCCGCAGCCATGTTGTGGAAAGGCCCTAGTTGGAAGAATGGAAGAGTGTAAAGCTGCTAAAGCAGTGATAGTGCTGAATGCTCAAGATAATCTTTCCTGTTCCAAATGATGGGTATGGAAGAGCGTATATTGATTAAAGAAGCGGTGAAATCAAGAAGCTTTTCTGACATTGCAGAAGTCATTCGGCAGGTAAATCCTAAATATCAGAGGATGCCAGTCTGGCACAGGGTCCTGCAGCCTCAATTCTGTAATTGGAAGATTTTAAGTGTGGAAACTTTATACAATGGCTAACTTAAAATTGTCAACTAGCAAATACTTCACTTTAAATTAATTTTAAAGAAAGAGAGTGCAATGACATGGACAGGGAATAAGACTTTGTGTTTGAAGCTGAAGGGTTAGTGAAAAGATTGCACGTAAGTAGCCGCGCAAGGCCCCAAACGGATGCTTGGAATCTTAGACAATCAGCTACGGAATCAACAAAATTAAATAGGTCATTATAGATTATACAAGCAACCTCATTACCGTGCAGCTTTTGTTTGATCTTCCCTGAACTGAACAATGTACTCCTCCAGTGGAGCTTTGAGTTTCTTGCTGCTATCTGATATGAAATTCATTAAATTCTGAAAAGAGGCTCTTGTCGAATAAATTGTCTAACAATGGTTGAAAGATGATCCAAGATGGTTCAAAGGATTTGGAGGTCTGTATTCGGAGTGCAGAGAGTGCTCAACTACGGCAGAAAACCCCCTTGCAAAAAGGAACGATTCCCAGTTAAAACATTGGAACTATGTAGTATAGGAAGTATAGGAAGTTCGCCGCATGTTTCCACATCTCTCCTTTCATCACAGAATGGCAAACTTTGCCGCTTTTATCCGTTTTTACTTCAGTTCGTTCACATGCTTTTGCATTTGGGACCAAGTTACCAATCAAGTATGTAGTATAGGAAGTAGTGACTTGGAATTGCAGATCTTAGGTTACAGATCAGGATTCATATGCAGCTGAGTATTTATTCTTTTTGCTTTTTTCGTTCGTGGACACGCAAAATGTCTTCCAAAACTAATATTCTTATTTATTTTATAATCAGATTAGCAAAATAATTAAAGCCGAAAGAGGAGTGAATAGCAAAATAATAAATAATTGAAACCAAAAGAGGAGTAACGATAAAGGAATAACTAAGATTAATACTCAGCTTACTAAAATACGCGTTGTTCTTGAAGGGAAATATATTACATTAACAGACTTCTGTATTAAAATTTTACAGCCATTTTAATAATACTACATTGGCCACATTACACAAATTACAAATTTCGTCAATGATAATTATCAATCCTCCCGAGTCTCTGATCACTAAACGAATTTATAAGATGCTACCAGATTTCAATCCTAACCAGAAATCTCAATCGATTTGAGATCAGCCTTCTTCTTCACCTCCTCCTTAGGAATTGTGATAGTAAGCACCCCATTTTTCATAGCTGCCTTCACCTCATCCATCTTTGCATTTTCCGGAAGCGAGAATCTCCTCATGAATTTGCCGCTGCTGCGCTCCACCCGGTACCAAGTATCATTCTTGTCTTCTTTATCCACGTTCCTCTCTCCGCTAATCTGCAAGATTCTGCCATCTTCGATTTCTACCTTCACTTCCTCTTTCTTGATCCCCGGAAGGTCAGCCTTGAACACGTGAGCCTCAGGAGTCTCCTTCCAGTCAACGCGGGAGTTCACGAATGCCGACGTCTCCGATGAAGCGGGTGAGAATTGGAATTCCCTAATTGGATCCCATAAGTCCATGGAGAACGGGTCGAAGATGCTGCTTTGTCGGCCGCTGAAGAAGCTTGGGATTAGTGACATAATCTCAGAATTCTTGAATGCTTGATTGAAAACGATGAACAGTAGTGGCTTCGACAGTGGTTTGCTGATGTAGATAATTGTTTCCGAAGTATTCCAAAGTTCACGAATCTACGTTTCGCAAAGGGACTAGCGGCAGAATTTATAGCTTTGCAAGGATAATTCGAGTTTTTTCTGGAAATATCCTTCCTGCCACAAAATATCTAAAAAATGGAACTTTCTAGAAAGAGCTGGTTAGTTCCAATTTCCAAAGGGTTGAAATATTACAGAAAAAATGTAATGACCCCCAAATGATGTCCATCCACTCAAGTCGCCAGCCAAGACATGAGCAAGTATTAAGTGCACTACGCGTTACGTAACATATCACGTAATATATTAGAATTAAGTATATATTAATAAATGATATAAGATGTAACTTACCAAATAAAAAGGAAATAGGGAAGGATGGAGGTGGAGATGGAAATCTAATTATTTTACTGATCTGTCAAATTAAACAACATTTGTGTTCAAATATTTGTGTCAAAACTTACTTCTGTTCTAAATTGAATGTTTTGTTTGTCTCCATATCTCTCTAGAAGAAACATTAAATTCTAAAATAGTTCTCCTTTTTAAACACTTTATCTTGAGATTCACTGCTATATCTCCTTATATCTTAATTAACTAATTATTAACTACTTAAACTACTCCTACTCTTATCAAATTTAAAGGTGCCTTGTTAAAGTTACACACTCAATTTGGAATTAAGGCAGCAGCAAAAACAACAAAAAAATTATTGTACATATTGCTGAAACACGGGATGAGCTCTTCGACGAATAATTGCTTAATAACTTTTGCCATAACTGAATAGTAAAAAGTTCCAATGTTAGAATTGTTACATTGTTGAATTTACAGAGATCAGATACATAATATGCACGTCAATAAACAGCTACATAGTTCTAAATGAATATGTTAAAAAATATTTTTTTTTTGTTTTTTGTTTTCAAAATGTATGTATGTATGTAAAAAGTTGATAATTAGTTTAAGTCGCGTAAGACTAAACTAATATATAAGTAAAAGTGCTTCTATATAGAATTCATAAATTGGTGGAGGTTGATTCTATCTTTTGCATGTCCTGAATTTCATTCACTTCGTTTACTGTCAATTGTAACCAAAATCAAATTTTTAATAACTTGAAAAGTACTCAAGCACAAATTTAGTCTAAAAAATTAATCATCCTCAAAAAAAAAATCAAAAAAAAAAGAAATAGCGAATGTTTGGGCTAAGACGTTTGGAATGGGCTTTGCCATACTATTGGGCCGACGAAAAGCCTAGAAAGTTCGTTACTTATCGTTATTGACATCTTCCACAGCTAAAAATGCGAGGGAGAAATTAACCGAAAGAACTATCCAGAAAATACTCGAACGATCCCCGCTAACACTATAAATTCCCCTCACGTCCCAATTTTCCTCAGTCAGCCGTAGCAACTCAATCGCACTACAAAGAAGAAAAAGCCGCTCTCAAAAATCTTTCAATTCTTCAATTCAGTTATTTTCTCTTTGACAACCCAATCCTCTAAAGTGAAAATGTCGCTAATCCCAAGCATCTTCAGTAACCGACGAAGCAACGTTTTCGATCCATTCTCAATGGACGTCTGGGATCCATTCAGGGACATCTCCTTCCCCTCCTCCTCCTCAGGAGAGACATCGTCGTTCGTAAATACTCGCGTTGATTGGAAGGAGACTCCGGAGGCCCATGTCTTCAAGGCCGACCTTCCTGGTATCAGGAAAGAGGAAGTCAAGGTCCAGGTCGAAGACGACAGAGTTTTGCAGATAATCGGGGAGAGGAGCGTGGAGAAGGAAGACAAGAATGACACCTGGCACCGCGTGGAACGCAGCAGCGGGAAGTTCATGAGGAGGTTTAGGCTCCCCGAGAATGCAAAGATGGGTGAGATCAAGGCTGCCATGGAAAATGGGGTGCTCACTGTTAGTGTTCCTAAGGAGGACGTGAAGAAGCCCGATGTCAAGTGCATTCAGATTTCTGGTTAAGACCAATTTCCTGATGTTAATGGTTGCTTGTTATCAAATGGTAATCGAAATCGAATGTAATACTAATTGGTAGTGCTTACTTGACTTCTAGTATATTATTGTATTGTTTTGTGGAGAATCCATGTTCTTGAATGTAATGCTGATCAATGATATAATATATGCAAGTATTGTTGTCGGATCATGAAATTAGTTCGATGTTTATTTTGCTTTTTTTTTTTTGGTTATATACTAGAAATTTGTTTAGTCGATTTAAATTTCCAATTTTGCTCTACAGGCGCGGATAAATAAATTGATTGACGGTTGTGTAGAGGTTACAAACAGATCACCTTTATTTTTCTGTTTGGAAGAAGTGATGAACCGGTTTGAAGATAGGAGGTTAAATCTTACAATTCATCACCAGGCATCTATGTATATGTCCTCATGAAGAAATGAAATCTATTAAACTTATTCAAGAATCTGAATGTAGTGCCACCTTTCTGAACCGACGTTTCAAGTTCTCGTTTCATATAAAGCTTTCTCTGTCTCGTTTCTTCTTCATTGCATGCCATTAGTCTTCTTATTATTAAGAACATCTCTTTCCATCTCATTCTCTAGTTTCAGGCCAACCTTCCATATATGAGTGAGGTACCCCGCATTCACTGAATGGTCTCCAAACCATGGTCTGTAGTTGAAATCCAACCACAGTTGCTCGGAAATCCTCCCACCTCTTTCTGAGGTGCCCATTTCACTATTTGACCTCTTTCTCCGATTGTTTCTTTGAAACTTTCGGGGATCTCTCTATTTATTTTGAACCATGAACTGAGGATGGCCGAAAAACCCACAAGAATGGTTGCCCTGGCTAGACTGTCCATGTTTACATAGAGAAAAGAGTTATAAGCTTGCTTGCTTTCCTTTATGGAACTAGTTGATTGTTTCTTTGAATCTCTATATCCATTCTGAAACCATGAACTAAAGATGGCCAAACAACCGACAAGAATGGTTGCCCATGTCTACAGAGAGTAAAGAGTTAGAAGCTTGCTTGTCTTCCATTATGAAACAGGCAGAAGCCATTTTGTGAAGAGGACCTATTGGAAAAATCGAATTTGTAAAATTGCTGATGCTTTGATAACAATGAATGCTCCAATGTTTAAATTATCCAAACTCGATTGAATGGCATTGAGGCTATTCCGTGGATTCTTCAGGTACTTGGATGGTCACAGAATTACCTATACTGTTAACAACTTTTCTAGCAGAGCATCTGAGATTTTAGAGCATACAGGCAGCGGCAAATCAAACTTTAAATTCTGGAACTTTGGCACTGGGTCCTGCAGCTGAGACTCTGCAATACATGATAACTTCGGGTTATCTGCATCCCTTCTATACTAAGAGCACATAAGGTACATGAATGCTCATATACAAGTATTGTTATCAACTCTCGATGGTAGTGGTGCCAGGATCAAGTGCTCCCTACAGGTTTACACCCACAAAATGGCAAAACAGAAATCATCCCTCAACATAGAGAAGTAGATGGTAAATAGATACCTGGCAAAGGGAAATGATTTTCTGAATGAAGTTGAAGAAAGGCATGATAGGAATGCATATAAGCAGCATAGCCTGTTCGTAAGACCATGCTTGGAATCTTTAGTTAAGCAGCCACAACATTACCAAAAAACATTATACAATCATATATGATACAGAAGACCTGACCAAACGCCTCCGGACCTTTTATCAGGTGAGCCAAATATTCTACAAAAGGCGTCCTGCAATTGGTGTTTATAAATTTTACGACGGCATTCCCAGCAGAGATGTCGTAGCCTGACATGTAATCTGCCAACGGTAGGAAAACAAATTCAGGTTGATTCAAAGGATTGAAGAATTGAACCCAGCGTGTGCAATTGTGAATGAAAAACCTTCAAAATGAAGAACACTCCCAAGCTGAAGCATCGGTGTCGTATCCATGAAAAGGAAAGGGTATTGATACCATGCTCCGTTTCTGCTAGCATCAATTTTCTGTCTCTTAATATTGTGTTTTTTGCGTGTGGAACAGTGCAGCTCCCTTGATGCTACTCCAGCCCCATATAATTTGTGAATCATAACTGACGTGCCACTTTTAGGAGTAATCTAGGAGTCCTCGCAACAGCTCTGTGTCAGTTCGACTTGAGGGATTTCTCAGTTGTATCAGTGTTTTTTTTTTTTTTTTAGGCATCCCAGTGTATCAGTTATCCTTTATGTTTTTAGTGAAACTGACGTGTCACCTGAAACCTTGGAGGCATGCTCCAAATTAGTAATGATTCTAGAGGAGTTAAGGTGGTCAACTTAGCATCAATGAGAAGACAAGACATCCGCTGGAACTGGTATCCTGTGTTCTGTCTGCATTCCATTTACCAGCATCTTGCTCGATGGTTTGGTACTAAATCCTAATATGAATTTTCTTTAAGTGCTGTGATTGTTATTTTGTTGTTTTTTATTCACACGGTGAATGCAACCTGCATTGAGAAGTTTTTCAAGAGTTAATAGGTACCACATAAGATAACTACCGGGAAAACAATTAGTTTCTTTTTGTGAGCGCATGGATATAGGTGTTGCCTGATTTCAGTAATATGTTTTTAATCTTGACTAGACAAGATGCATTAGTGAGGGTGTTGACAATTAGAGGGAAGTTCATGGTTAATCTTACGATGCTTTGTATTGTCTTTATTACATTGCTCATGATTAGCCTTATGTCAACTATGTCAAAAATTGATTTGACAAAACAGCCACGATTCGGAAATTAAAAACTCTCCTTAACTTTTTTTTTTTTTTTTTGTGAATTACATTCTTTCTTAAACCTACTTCACATAATCTTTTCGTTTCTACCAGAACCATAAAATAAAATGGCATTCACACACAAAAGGGAAATCTAATGCAGCACAACAATTAAGACACCATAGGCCAAAGCCCGCTTTTTAATCATTCTCTTTCTTTTGCCGTTGGATCTAGTGGGACTTAACTTGATTTACCATGTGTCATCACCTCATCACAATTGAAAAAGTAAATAGTTCTAGTTGCTTTTGTTAATATTATCTTAAAACAGACGTAAGATACCCATTAAAAAGATTTTCTCATCGCAAGCAATAATGATAGCAGATATTATTTATAATCTGATTCGCATTACATTCAAGAGCCACAGATTGTACACAGACAGACAGACTCAACAACCAAACATCACGCGGGCAACCTTAATCAAATTAGTGCAACATTTTCCCAGACACTCTATCTCTATATTTCTAGTACTAATACACGGACAACGATTCTTTTAAAAGCTTTACCAAATATACCACAGTTACAATACCCAGATCGATATGAGCCAATACTTCAATTAATCTAACCCGAGATCTGAATGGACTTGACATCAGGCTTCTTCACCTCCTCCTTGGGAACAGTAATAGTGAGCACCCCATTTTCCATAGCAGCCTTGATCTCATTCATCTTTGCGTTCTCAGGGAGCCGGAACCTCCTCATGAACTTCCCGCTGCTTCGCTCCACGCGGTGCCAGGTGTCATTCTTGTCTTCCTTCTCCACGCTCCTCTCTCCGCTTATCTGCAAAACTCTGTCGTCTTCGACTTGGACCTTGACTTCCTCTTTCTTGATTCCGGGAAGATCGGCCTTGAACACATGGGCCTCAGGAGTTTCCTTCCAATCAACGCGCGTGTTCACGAACGACGATGTCTCCCCTGAGGAGGCGGAGGTGAAGGAGATGTCCTTGAATGGATCCCAGACGTCTAATGAGAAGGGGTCGAAGATGTTGCTTCGTCGGTTACCAAAAAAGCTCGGGATCAGCGACATTTTCACTTGGGGGTTTGTGTTGCTAGAGACAAATAGAACTGAATTGAAGAAGTGGAAATTAGAGTTGTCAGGAAATTGAAGATTTTGATGGCTGTTTTCTCTGCTTTGAAGTGCTAATCAGTTGCTATGCTTGATTGGGGAATATGGGACATGAGTGGAATTTATAGTATTGGCAGGGATTATTCAAGTATTTTCTGGATAGTTCTTTCGGTTAATTCCTCCGCTGTGGAAAATGTCTAGAAACGGAACGAACTTTCTAGGCTTTTCGTCAGCCCAATTCAAAACGTCCTGGCCCAAATAAAAATATTCGTCATTTCATTTTTTTTTATTAATTTTTCAAACTATTTTTTTTTTTTATAATCCTATACTATTACATGGGGGAAAGGGAATTTGATATGGTGTGATTCGAACTCTCGATCTCTAAGGTGGAGTCATAGAGCTCTAACTGCTCGACTCTCTATTCGTTCCCAAACTAAATTTGTTCCTGAATACTTTTCAAGTTAATAAAAATTTGATTTTGGTAGCAATTGATAGTGAATGAAGATTAGGATATATTTTAAAAGACAGAATCAACATTTACCAATTTATCAATTTTATAATTTTTCAAACATATAAATTTTCAAACTTATTAAGCCATATTTACTTTGAAAACAAAAAATATTTTAACATCGTCATTCAGAACCATGTAATTGTTTAATGATTCAAACGAATGCATATTAGTATATAAGCTTTGTAAAATTAACAATGGAATAATTCTAACATTGGAACTTTTAATATTCAGCTATGGCAAAAGTTATTAAGCAAGTTATCCCTTGAAGAGTTTTTCTCTTGTTTCAACACTACAAACAAGAAAATGATTTCTTTTTTGGCTCCTACCTTAATCCCGGATTAAATTTATTGATTTAACTAGGCTCAAGTGTTAATCGGATAAGAGCTCAAAGAAGCAGTTTAACTAGTGAATAGTTACTTAATTGAAATATAGGGGAAGTGTGAATCTTAAATGAAGAAAGTTTTATAATTTAAAGTTTCTCTCAAGAGCCGCTGACATTATTTTAACATAGATCGAAATGACAAGTATTCATACAAATATTTCCACACAAATGCTGTTAGATTTGTTTTCTTGGGCAGATCAGTAAAACAAATAGAACTTTTTCTTATTTATTTATTTTGCCTGTATTGGTTGGTAGGTGAAAACTTCTTAAATGACCCGATTCTTAATTCTATTTGTAAATATTGTAATTTAAATAATTGTTATATAATTTTACATAATTTTTTTAAATTAACATATAGTAACGTTATTTAAATTACAAGATCAACAAATGAGATTATGTACCGGTTGCCTTAAAAATCTCCTGTTGGTGGGTGCCACAGAGTGGAGGGACGTCAATTTGCAGCTCATTGACTTCGTTTTTGCTTTGTTTCACCCATTTGGAACTAACCAGCTCTTACCAGAAGGTTCAATTTCTTTGTTAATAACATGGTAACAGAAAGGAGATATCTCCAGAAAAGACTCGAATTCTCCTTGCAAACCTATATCTACTCTTCGCCACTTTTCCAAACTGTAGAATCGTGAATCTTGTAACATTTCCAAACGAATTATCTACTTCAAATAACTCTTGAAATCACTCTCGTTCGTTAATAATTTTCACTCCGGCTTTCAAGAATTCTGAGATTATGTCGCTGATTCCAAGGTTCTTCGGCAGCCGACAGAGCAGCATCTTCGACTCCTTCTCTTTGGACTTATGGGATCCATTTAGGGACTTCCAATTCTCCTGCGCTTCATCGGAGCCTTCGGCATTCGTGAACTCGCACGTCGATTGGAAGGAGACCCCTGAGGCCCACGTCTTCAAGGCTGATCTTCCGAGGATCAAGAAAGAGGAAGTGAAGGTAAAAATAGAAGATGGCAGGGTCTTGCAGATTAGCGGAGAGAGGAACGTGGAGATGGAAAACAAGAATGATACCTGGCACCGGGTAGAGCGCAGCAGCGGCAAATTCATGAGCAGGTTCGTGCTTCCGGAAAATGCAAAGACGGATGAGGTGAAGGCTGCTATGGAAAATGGGGTGCTCACCATCACAATTCCTAAGGAGGAGGTGAAGAAGAAGGCTGATGTCAAATCGATTGAGATTTCTGGTTAGGATTGAAAAGTACTAGCGTACCATAACAGTTGTACTGATGAAGGATTTGGAGGATTCATTATTATTATTGACGAAACTAGTAATTTGTCGAACATGGCTGTAAATGTTTAACATGGGAGTTTGTTAACGTATTTCCATGTTGTTTCTTACTAATGGAATTTCAATGACGATGTTTTATTAAATAATGTCCTAATGTTTATTGAAAAAAATTACTTCGTTAAATCTTGGCGTCAAAATTTGTGCATAATGAGTTCAAATGAAATTTGCGTGGGTATGATTCAATTCAATCTTGGCAACACAAGGTAATCGAAAGACCAATACTGTCACAAAGTACCCAAATATTTCATTATCTCGTGGGTCGCTTGTTGGAGCTGAAATTTCGAAAACTTGTTTCGATTAGTAATGTGGCCTTAAAGTGGGCTATGCAAACAAGCCTACCCGAGATGCTGTAAGGGCTTAGGCCCTTTTGGATGTGTCAATGCTGAGGCCGGATAAGATTGATTCGGTTTTATAGAGCAGAGCCTTTTGTTTTTAAGGGTAAAATTTCATGAACTTTTTTCTTTTTAATTTATTTTCTTGGTTCTGAATCTTTCTTTTACCTTTAAGGTGGATATGACGTTTAGATTTGCTACGCTTAAACGAGTTTAAGGAGTAGCCCTATGTATCTATTTGGTATTTTGCTAATATTGGAATTAGTCTATTGCAAATTTAAAATCTCTTTGTAGTTGAGAATGGCATGGAATTTCAGAATAGAACTAAGTGACTATTACAAAGTTACAAATGAACTCGTAAACTTGGTCGATCAAGAATCCCGGCCTTCGAACATGGGCAGCCAGAACAGAGAATGTTGTTTTGCCAAGGGAGAGAAGATCCGTTTGTTTGAAATTTTTTTTTATATATTTTTTCAAAATATTATACACGTTTAAAAAATCTTTAAAACTGTTACAATAATATTTTTTAAAAAACACCACAAATTGTGTCCTAACAAAAAAAGAACGTTTTAGTCAAATCCAGGGTCCGAGAAATGGGGGCTGATATTTCTGAAGCTTCAAGTTGACACCGGCCAACTCTTTAAAGGACAAAAGCGTGAAATGTTTCCGAGCGAAGAGCCCACGCCTTCGGGAACAACTTGTACATTCGTGGTAACAGAATAGACACGTTCAGCCCAATGAGCTGTCACATTTTGTGGGCTGAGCCTAAGCACTAATCTTGGTTATTCCTTTATCGTTAGTACTCCTCTGGTTTTATTATTTTGCTAATCTGATTACAAAATTTGTAAGGAAATTAGTTTTTAAATACATTTTGTGCGTCCACAAATGGGAAAAAAATTTTTTTTTGTAAGCTGCATATGAATCATGATCTGTGACCTACGATTGGTAAATTTAAGTTACCATATTACATATTTAAAACCTATCTTTGATTGGTAACTTAATCAAATACAATCCAAATGCCAAAGCACGTTAATGAACCAAAGACAAAGACGGATAAAAGCGGCACATTTGTCATTGTGTGATGAAATGATGATATATTTGTGCTTTTCAACTGCACGCTAGTTAATCTTTTTTTTTTTTTGTCAAGATTCAACATACTATTCTACTCCTAATCTAATCTATTCTACAGAAAGGTCCAACTGGACCTGAGGGGCCAACGGGGACTAAACCACCGTTGGACCAAATGAGCACTATGGTGCTCCTTTGGATTTTAATGCCATCAAACTGTTGCAGGTGGGGTTAGAACCCCCAACCTGCAGCAGGGGGAGCTAATACCAACTGCTCCCCTCACCACTGAGCCTACGGCTCGGTTGGCCAACTGCACGCTAGTTAATCGCTTGTCATCAAGTGGTGCACTTTACTTTAATAGCTCACACCGGGTTGAGCACTTCCCTGAAGGTTTCAAATCATTAGTCGGATAAAGAGGCCTAATATTTAAATGGGCACCCCCCAAAAGGAAGTGCTGTAATACCCAATATTAGTAAAGGGCAAAAATGTCATTTGACCTAAAAAAAAAAAAAAAGAGAAAAGTGAGTCGGTGGGATTTTTCCCACAAAAGTCAGCAGGACCTCTGCAGGAAAAGAAACGAGAGAAGCAGCGAGAAAGAAGAAGAAAGGGGAGAAAGAGAGAGAAGTCCGGCCAGCAGGAGAGAGAGAGAGAGAGAGAGAGAGAGAGAGAGAGAGAGAGAGAGAGAGAGAAGAAGAGAAGTAGGGAAGAAAAGAAGAAAAAAAAAAAAAGGAAGAAAAAAGGAAAATTTGGATTTAGCTAAATAAGGTAAATTTTTATGCTTTAATCTTGTTTATTAAATAGATTATGATAAGTATGTGATGTTTTTGGTAGAAATAATAGCATGCATGGAATAGAAATTGAGTAGATAGAATTTTAAAGTTTAGGAAATTTTAGGAAAATTTAGAGAAAAATAATTTTTTTGGTATATCTAGAGTTAATAGTTTTATTATGGTGTTAATTTCTAGTAAGAGGAGTGAAAAGTTGATTTGAGAAGTTAAAATTGAGATTTGATTATGGTTTAGGCCGTGTAAGATGGGGAAGTGATTGAGTTAAGCCTTGGGGCTAGATTAAAATTAGAATATTATTTTTCTAATATATTTTTAGTGGTTAATTTTGATGGTTATGTTATATAATAGATTCAAGAGAGCAAGTGGCGGAGGAAACCGCTTAAGAAGGAGACTCTACTACGAGATTTTGGTATATAGCCTAATTGAGATAAGTGTAATACATATTATGAATCACTAGTACTATGTATTGCTTGCAAAACATTTTGTGAGTATTTTAAAGTATGCAAATTGTATAAATTGAAATTGATATACATATTTGTTGTTAAATGGATGTACTTTGAGAGAATGCATACAAAATAGTTTATTTTGTAAATGAAAGTTTAAATGAGGTTGCAAAGTATCTAAAAGTTGTCGATTTATGTTGAGTTATGAGATAATGCATTTGGCATATTTCGAAGTTTATTTTCATATATTGTTACAATTTTGACATAAAGATTGAGAAAGAAAATGATTGTTTATGACAATGATTTTTGTCAAATAAAGTTGAAAGAATTTTGGTTGTGAAAATGATTTAGAGGTAACTCTGTGCAGAGCTAACTAAAACTAACAGGGTTATTGTTAGTCTGGGTGCACCTAGTATATGCCGGCTAGGGAATGTCCGCAGTGATTCCCTCCCTTCGCGGGATAGTATACCCTTCGGGGGATAGCCCTTCGGGGAACAGCCCTTCGGGGAACAGAGACAGATACCCTTCGGGGGATAGCCCTTCGGGGACAGAGTTACCCTTCGGGGGATAGTAGGTTCTGCATAGTTGTGACTTCGAGAAATAATAAAAATTGTTTATGAAAAAAAATATGTGATTTATTTGAATGTTTTATGTCATATGTGATGACTATAAGGTTTTTATACCAAAAGTGATGATTTTAAATAAATTGTTTACAATTGTTTATAATATGTATTATGCTTACTGAGTGTAAAACTCACCCCTCAATATTTTTCAGTATTTTGTAGAAAGTGCGGAAGTTAGAACAAAAAGGAGAACCTTATAGCCACCCAATTCAGAGGTATTACCCGGTTATTTTTGTTGTTCCGGGTATAGGATCGTACAAGTATTATTTTAGCACTTGTGGCCATGTAGTATAATATTGGTATTGTAAATGTTATTTTTGGAATAGTTACTCCGTTGGTTGTAAATTATGAATCTTGGGGTATTTATATGAAATATATGAAATTCTTGTGGGTATATCTCTTATGATTGAAATGGATGATTGATGGCTTGTGAATGAGGGGATATAGTGTATTGTGAATGTATTGGAATTGTTTGGGTTGGCTGAAACTTTTATGCAGGTATTTTTAAATTTTTTTGGGAAAGGTCCAAATGCAGAGGAGATGCTGCCGAAATTTCGGTAGAATTTAAAGGAAAGTTAGGCTTACGTGGTTTGGGACGGTTTATTTCACCTCGAACTACGTGCCGGTCATGGCCTTTAGGTTCGGATCGTGACAAGTGCTGTCACGTGAGGCTGTGGGAGGTTTTTGGAGCCACTGTGGTTGGAATTCAACAATAGAAAGTATCTGCGAAGGCGTTCCAATGATATGCGGACCACATTTTGGAGACCAAAAAGTTTTAATGCAAGATACTTGTGTGTGCAAGTTAGGCCTGGAGATGGAGTGTGTACCGGAGGAAGGGAGGGAGCATTGAGAGAACTATAAGAAGACTAATGATTGATATAGAAGGCAAAGAAATGAGGCAAAGAATGTTAGGTATGCAAGAAAAGCCAGAAGCTAATATGGAGAGAGGTGAAACCAGAAGCTAATATGCAGAGAGGTAGATCTTCTTGTAAGTCCTTGAAAGACTTGACAGAGTATATCACCTCAATCCCAGCATAGTAATGACAAGCGAATGTGTCAGCGGCCCTGTTGCCATGTACTGATACACTCCAAAACTGACATGCATTAGGGTCAGATATGTAATTTACTTTTGAACGAAGAGAGCCAAATCCATAAATATATTATTTACATTCATTTATAGTAGTCTCGAAGTATTCATATGGTGAAGAACTTCTAGTGTACATATGGCAACAAAGGAAATTGAGTCTTTGCAAAAAGGTAATTCCATTCTGTACAGGTCCTTGAATGACTTTACACCGACAGACTTCATATCTTCATCCCAATGTCAAATAAATAATTCCGAATTAGTAAGATTCGAGCCATCTCCATCAGCTCCCAAAAGAAAATAAGGATGATCCAGGTGATTCGGAAAGAGGTGTTGGCACATTCCTCATAAGGGCGATCCAGGTGACCCCGCAACAGGTGTTGGCACATGCTACTGTATTTGCTTTTTTAGAGTCATTGTTGCTGAATTCTACCATTGGAACTATCGTTTTGCAATGATTTTTGTAGACCGAAGCACTGGAAACCAGTTGCGGGGGTGGGAAGTGGAGCAAGCAGGAAGAAGGCTGAGGCTAAGGCTACATAGACCGATTGAGGCAGCGAGCCAAGTATCTGAAGAAATAGATCGAGATTGGCATAAAGATCAGATGGTACTTCTTACAAATTCTTGTATAATTTGGTTGTGTTTCTTGCATCTCTCTCATCTATAACCAGCATAAATTTAGCCACATATATTGTGGTTGTAAAATTGGTAATTTAAGTTAGTCAAAGGAATTGCTAGTATGGTATAACATAAAACAGAAGTTAAACAAAACATTGGACAAATTTCATCATTTTCAGACAACAATCCTCGTATATGTTATAGACATTAATCAGCATTACATTCAAGAACGATCCACAATAATAAACTAGAAATCAAGTAGGCACTAGTAATTAGTATTACATTCGATTCCTATTACGATTTTTCACACTCTAAACACCGGGAATTTGATCTAACCAGAAATCTGAATGGACTTGACATCAGGCTTCTTCACCTCCTCCTTGGGAACTGTAACAGTGAGGACCCCATTTTCCATGGCAGCCTTGATCTCACCCATCTTTGCATTCTCGGGGAGCCTGAACCTCCTCATAAACTTCCCGCTGCTTCGCTCCACGCGGTGCCAGGTGTCATTCTTGTCTTCCTTCTCCACGCTCCTCTCTCCGCTAATCTGCAAAACCCTGTCGTCTTCGACTTGGACCTTTACTTCCTCTTTCTTGATTCCGGGAAGGTCGGCCTTGAAGATATGGGCCTCCGGAGTCTCCTTCCAATCAACGCGAGTGTTCACGAAGGACGATGTCTCCCCTGAGGGAGCGGAGGGGAAGGAAATGTCCCTGAATGGATCCCAGACGTCCAATGAGAATGGATCAAAGACGTTGCTTCGTCTGTTACCAAAAAAGCTCGGGATTAGCGACATTTTCAGTTGGCAAAGAATTTAATATTTACTAGAATACAAGGGAATAGAAATTGAAATTGGTAGCAGAAGTAGAAGACTGCGTACGGGATTTTCTTGGCTTTGCTCTGGTTGTTGTTGGTGAACTGAGGAAATGAGGGAGACATATTTATAGTGTTGGTAAGGATTATTCAAGTGTTTTCTGGACTGTTCTTTCTGTTCCTACGTTTGTTGATGATTTTTCTGGCGTGGAAGACATCCTTAGACGAGACACGAAGTTTCTAGAATTTTCTCACTGGACCTGGAAGAGCCTATAGATAGGGTGGATCCTCTTTCAGCCCAATAGACTGTTCCATTCTAATGTCCCAGCCCAACATCCGTCCTTTCCCTTTTTCCCTTCTGACAAGTGTCGTCTTGAATTAATTTGTCAAAAGCTGCGCTCCACTAAACTTTCAAGTTAATTTGTACATTTATAGGAATGGTTAATCGATCAAAATTGATTTTTGTAGCAGCATGCAATACATAATGCTAACTAATTACACAAAAAACTTCCAAATTCGATGATTTTAAGAGTTATTAGGCTATGCAAATTGGTTTCAATTTCACAATTGCTATGGATGTGACTAATTATTTCTCATGTTTTGATAATGCATGCAAAAATTTGTTACTTTTTATGTTATTTCAAAATGTTTTATTCTGATAAATGCTACCAAAGTATGGTTGAGATTCGTTCTTCTACGAAAAACATTTGAAAACAAACGGTGCTTAATTTGTTTCCCAGGATTAATAAGCAGAATATAAATTTTTCTCCTTTCCACATTGTGTCGGTGCTCAATTTTTTTACCAGACGAATGTAAATCTGTATAAAGCCTAAATTTGCATAATTGGGTTGGTGCAAGGGCGTTTACTTATGTAATATACCTTCGAATATATATGCTACTTCTATCTTGAATAGAAATAGGTCTAAATTTGGGATGCAATATCTTCCTTTCTGCAGTTCAAGAATTTCCCTTTCTTCTTTCTTGTTTGTTTCTGAAGAGGGAACTTCCTCTGCTTTGTTTAATCTGTCTGAAGTAATGTTTATAATTCTGAATGGCCGAAATGATGAATGAAACGGATTGCTACTAAATGTTGAACCAAAGGCAGGACATCTCATTGAATAGGTGATTATATGGAAATTTATTTCCTGATTCTTGATATTGATCACCACAGAATTTTTACAGTCCAATCCACGAGCACAAGTACAAAAAAATGATGACTGTTGATTAGGTTGAGTCACTCCTTATTATGCATCAGGACAGTAGGATTAAGCCTGCATTGCATAAGATAAGACATCGTAACTGAGAACTGACTACAAAGAAGTCGTTAACGCACTTTGCCACTAACAAGGAAATGAACAGGTGAGCTCTGCTAATTCATCCAAGGACTTGTGTGAAGAACCACCTTTCTGCATAGAACTTTCAAGTTTTTGTTTCATTTCAAGCACTCTCTTCCGCATTTCATTGCCTTCATTTTCGACCAAAAGTCGTTTTACGGCTTTCTCAATCACAACTCTGTCTGTTACATTCTCTAGTTCTAAGCCTACCATCCATACATGAGTTAGGTACCTTGCGTACGTGAAGTGGTCTGCAAAACATTGTCTGCAAATCATTGGAACTGCTTCACAAAGACTTTCCAGCGTTGAATTCCAGCCACAATAAGTCAAAAATCCTCCCACGGCAGAATGTGCAAGAACCTCCTTCTGAGGTGCCCATTTCACCATCTGACCTCTTTCTCCAACTGTATCCTGAAATTCTTTGGGTAACTTCTCAATCAACTCTGAGCCATTAACAGAAGATGGCCGAACAACCCACAAGAATGGTTGGCCACTATTAGCCAGTCCCCAAGCTGTCTCCTCTAGCTCTTTTCCTCCTATCGTTGCTAAACTGCCCAAGCTTATGTAGAGGACTGAATTAGGAGCTTGCTTATCAAGCCATGCTATGCAATTTCTGTCTTCTTTTATGAAACTAGTTGATGAGGCTCGAGCCATTTTGTGAAAAGGACCTATTGGGAAAATGGGGACTTTGTAACATTGCCGAAGCTGTGATAATGCTATGTGATCTTTGAGTCCTCAGTTCAGTTGTGTTAAAAATGAGGGCAGCTGAGGATCCTATGTTGCTCACTTTTGCAAAAAATTCGAGCGCCGGTTGTGGAATTTGAGTATCAACAGGTAATGCTAAATCCTTTAACCTAAGAGCGTGGAGCCCTGGTGCTGGTTCCAGCAGCTTAGACTCTGCAATTTCGAAATTTTAAGTTCATGATTAAGGTAGGATAATGACTAAATTACTATGCAATTCATGGGTATTTCAAGATCCAAACCAATGCAAGAAAGTAGTGGCTGCTGCCAAAGGATCATAAAATTTGCCAGGGCATGATTCGTGAGGTCAAAGTTGGGGAGTAGAAGTTAAAAAGAATTATGTGATGCACTGACACATAAGAGAAGCAAATTATAAGCCACCATAAATGCTCATTGATGATTATGTGTTTTAGGACTCTGAGTTTCAACAAACAGTTAAAGAAATTGAAGCAGAAAAGTGGCATATATATTACCTTGTTAGGGAAAACAATTTTCTGCTTGAAGTTGCAGAATGGTATGATATGTTGTCATATAAGCAGCGTTGAAGATGCACAAGACCATGCTGGGTATTAGTAAATTATTAGCTGCAAAGTGAACGAAGTGCATGACGGAATCATGAATTACACAACAGACTTGACCATATTTCTCCTGATCATTCATTATTTGAGCCAGTGAATCTTCAAGGGGCGCTTACAATTTTCATTTACAGCTGTGACAACGCCTAATTTGTTACGGAAAGAGGTATCAAAGCCAGATAAATTGTCTTCTAGCGGTAGAAAATTGAACTCAGGATGGTTTAAAGGATCGGGAGAATTGAATTCAGTTTGTGCAATTATGATGGAAAACCCTTTAGAATGAAGAATTGGTGTGATGTTCCCCTGATAAGAAAACGGAACTAAAACTACAGTGCGTTTTTGAACGACTATTGCCATTCCTCTCTTCCGTCTGATTTGATCCTCGTATTGACGAAATGCTTGCTACCCTTCTGCAGTTTGCTCGATTATATGGTAACTTACGAGGAAGAATTTCCATGCAGGCGATATATTAATAACGATGTCACCTAAGAATTTTGGAATTATGCCATGAGTCAAGTATAGGAATCAGTTGGCTGATTCCGTGCTAAACAAAGAGGCTACTTAACTAAGCTTATGAATTTATCTGTTTACTTTATCTAGTTACATGTATTCTTGCGATATTATTCTTAAATTAACATCTGTATGCTAAAGTATGTCCATAGATATCAAACTTTATATATGCCAACATTCTATGTAGTGACAAATAGTCGTGCTTATGTACAATTGACAGCATCTGAATACTCGTACCAGTTGGAGAAGGCGAATTCTTCGAAACAACATTTATGTGTACATTCTAGGGAAGGTGATGCATGGGAGATAGAACTGAAGTAGAAGCTTCTTCAATCCAGATTACAAAATCATTACTATTGAGGCTAAGGGATAAACTGAACATATCCAAATAGATCCCACTGTTCCTTGTTTTTCCTTCTGATTTCTGTGCCTCATTTTTATTTATTTTTATTTTGTTTATTTTCAATTGTGGATAAATAAATAAGGAAACGAAACTAGAAGAACCCATTATTCATGCGCCACGGGTGGTAAACAGTCTGTTTGACTCCATAGTCTCTCTGTCCAATCGTCTCTTTCATTCTATGGGCTTGGGGCCCTAGACCCAACTTCGTCATCTCTGTCTCTCTCTCTCTTTTTTTTTTTTTTTTAATTTTCTTCTATATCGTCACTGCTTAAGGATAAATTTTTAACTATTTTTGTGCTTGATTAATTGTTTTCAAATTAAAGTTAGTTCAATAAAATTTGACTTTAAAGATTCAACATGCTGTGAAAATATAATCAGTCTAAAGATTTTGATATCATACCTTAAAAGAAAAAAGATCGAGATATAATAAATGCGCGTGCATATAAGTTTAGACTATTTTAACATTATTTATAGGCGTGAAATTTCCATATACTAACTTTTGATTATCTTGTACTTTTAATGGTTTACGGGCTTTAAAATCTATAATGATTAAAATAATATATGTACAATAAAAAAGTATCATAAAATAGCCTTTTACAGCCTTACAACTCCTTTATTATTCTAATTTTCACATCCAATTATTGTGGTGTTGTCAAAATTCAAGTAAATCGTGTTCGAGATTACACATGGTTTAGGCTTAATTTGAATTTGTGTTTACTCTATACTTAAATAATACATATTGAAACTAATTATGTTTGTATTATCTCAAATTATTTATTGTGAGAAAATACAAAAGTATTGCTGAGAGTTCCTTGGTTTATAATTGGCCATCGAAATATTTCAAAACAGTAAGTAGAATGTAATGTAATCTTTGTTCATCTTTTTGCATTTAGTGATGTTTTGGTGTGTTGAGCAGGGAACACGAATACGCCAATTGCTGCTACTTTTTTTTCCCTCTGCTTTGTTTAACTTGTCTAAAATGTTTACATGTCTAAATGACTGTTCTTAATGAACGAACGAATGAAACGAATTGGGAATAAATATTGAACCAAAAGACAAGACATCTGATGAATTAGTAAATAAAGAAATTTATTTTCCAGTGCAATCCAACAGAAGAAAAACTGATGAACTGTTGATTAAACGGAGACATTCCTTATTATGTATGCATCAGGATATTAGGCTTAGGATCTTCACTGAGAACTAAGGCATTAAAACTCTTTAAAGAGGGAATGAGCAGATGAACTCTGTTAACTCATTCAAGGACTTGTATGAAGAACCACCTTTCTGCATGGAAGCGTCCAGTTTTTGTTTCAATTCTAGCACTCTCTGCCTCATTTCCTTTCCTTCATTTTCAACCATGAGTCTTCTTATGGTTTTCTCAATCACAGCTCTGTCTGTCACCTGCTCTAGTTCCAAGCCTACCTTCCATACATGAATCAGGTACCTTGCATTTGCGAATTGGTCTGCGAAACATGGCCTGCAAATCATTGGAACTGCTTCACAAAGACTTTCCAGCGCTGAATTCCAACCACAATGAGTCAAAAATCCTCCAACAGCAGAATGTGCAAGAACCTCCTTCTGAGGGGCCCATTTCACTATGTGACCTCTTTCTCCAACCGTATCCCGAAAACCTTTGGGTAACTGTTCAATCCAGTCTGAGCCATTGACGGACGATGGCCGGACAACCCACAAGAATGGTTGGCCGCTATTGGCCAGTCCCCAAGCTGTCTCCTCTAGCTCTTTTTCTTCTATGCTTGCTAAACTGCCTAAGCTTATGTAGAGGACTGAGTTTGGAGCTTGCTTCTCAAGCCATGACATGCAATTTCTGTCTTCTTTTACGAAACTAGTTGATGAAGCTGGTGCCATTTTGTGAAAAGGGCCTATTGGGAAGAAGGGGACTTTATAATGTTGCTGAAGTTGTGATAGGGCTATGTGATCCAAGCTCTCACTTGTGTTCCAAACGATGCCGACTGAGGATCCTATATTGCTCATATCTGCAACAAATTCTAGCACCGGTTGTGGAACTTCAATATTAGCAGGTATTGCTAATTCCTTGAACCTAAGTGCATGAAGCCTAGGCGCTGGTTCCAGCATCGTAGACTCTGCAATTTTAAAATTACAAGTTTATAATCAAGGAAGCATAAAGGCTAAGTTGTGCTACCAAATTCCTAAATTTTGCAACATTCAAACTAGTACATGAAAGAAATGGTTGCAACTTGCAACCCGAAAGGTTATAAAATTTGCCAGGCCATGACCCACGAGGTCAAAGTTGGAGACTCTTAGCAGCAAAAGTAATTAGGAATTATGTGATACGTACAGGAAGAATAAAAGAAACCAACATAGACTTTGACTTTTAACAAACGATTAAAGAAATTAATGCAGAAAATTGGTGTGTACTAGAGATTACCTTGTAAGGGAAAACTATTTTCTGCTTGAAGTTGAAGAATGGTATCGTAGGTTTGCATATACGCAGCATTGCAGGTGCATAAGACCATGCTGGGAATCTGTAAATGATTAGCTGCAGAGCGGCCAAAGTGCATAATGGCATCGTGAATGACACAACAGGCCTGACCCTGCTTCTCCTGATCTTCCATTATGTGAGCCAGTGAATCCTCGAGAGGCGCTTTACAATTTTCATTTATAGCTTTGATAACAGCTAATATATTACCAAAAGAGGTATCAAAACCAGATAAATTGTCTTCTAGAGGTAAAAAAACAAATTCAGGATGGTTTAAGGGATCGGGAGAATTGAATTTAGTATGTGCAACTATGATCGAGAACCCTTTAGAATGAAGAATTTTCCCCAGCTGAAGCATTGGTGTGATGTGCCCCTGGAAAGGGAAGGGGACTAGCACTACAGTACGTTTTGGAACTCTGATTATTGCCATTTCCTCTCTTGCCTTCTGATTTGATCCTAGTATTGCTCAATATCTGCTACCGCTTTTGCCATGTACTCAATTATATAGATTTCTCAATCATCAGACCTGTGTTGTAACTTGGGAGTTATCAAGACAACTATGAAAAAGTTAGGAGGAATAATTTACATGTGACGTACTAAGAGAAACGATGTCACCTAAGGCTTTTGAAAGTATGCTAGAGTTAATTATAGGAATTAGTCGGCCAATGTGGCGTTACACAAGGTGGGCTTCTCGGGATTTATGACGCCTTCTGTCTAGTTTGACTGTTAATCCTTTTACATATATACTTTGGCTATTATTCTGAATTGAGCTTGTATACTTTGGCTATTATGTGAATGAATATCACATGCCAACAGTTTATGGGTGAGACTTAGTTGGTAAATTGGTAATTTAGTAATTTGAAATTGATTCTTTTGACATTTCATAACTGATTTTGATTCTTATTTTAATGGAAACTTATTCAAATTCAAATATAAATCCATAATTCGATATTTGAATTCGATATCCAGGGAAAAAAAATTGCAACACTTATCCATAGACTAAGGCCACAACCAGTGTCCACGGATTCTATCTTGCATTTTCTTTCGTTTTTTTTAAAGATAGTTTCTAATTGTATATATGGAAGTATATCTTGCACATATGAGATCAAATTTTTTATTATGTATATTAATTATGTAAATAACAATACCAATAGTATATACATCATACATATATTTATTACATGAATGATGAACAATGAATTTAATGAATGTACACAATCATGTATACATTGCGTAATAATAATAACATAATAATCATTTCTTAATTATTATGTATATTAATTGTGTAAATAATAATAACATAATAATAGATACACGATACTAGGGGTGTAAACGAACTGAGCTGAACCTGAATACTACTGAACTCAAGCTCAAGCTTGTTAACATTACTATTGCTCGAAATCGAACTCAAGCTCAATCGAATTTGTAATTCAAAACTTGAGCTCGGCTCATTAATCTTAGAGAAAGTTCGAACTCGACTCAAGATCGCTCGTGAAAACACTATCAAGCTTGAATTTGAGCTCGAATTCGAGCTCAAACTCAAAATTCATATATAATTAGTATGGGTAAATTGGTAATTTTATATATAAAATTTTTAATATATATATTTCGACCTGTTTGATGAGCTGCTTGAACTCATATTTTATTGCTCAAATTCAAGCTCGTTTAGTATACGAGATGCTTGAACTTGAATCGAGCTCGATCAACACTGAACTCAACTTGAACAGTAGACCAACCTGCTCATAAGTAGCTCGCGAGCTGCTTGGTTCATTAACACCCCTACACCATACAATGATAAACAATTAATTTAATAACATTGAATTTAGAACAACGAATTTAATCACAAGAATTGTTATATGGAATATATAGAACGTGCATTTTTTTTTAAAATTCGGTAATTCGAATTGGATATTCAATAAAAATTGTTACTTGAAGAAATTTGGCATGTGTTTGGCATGGATTCCAATCAAGGATAGTATAATTGTCAATCCAATTTTAAGTCCAATATAAAATCGTTGTAAAGGGCTCTAAAAAATCTTCCACGCCAGTCTCTATGCTCGTACCACCATACAATTAAATCGTGCAGTACAACAATCCAAAGTTCAGTTCAACAATTTAGTGCTTGCTGGACATCAACATTAACCTACTTTCATAATCCAAGAAATAAATTTAGGTTCACAAAAACAATACCTTAACCACACAAACTTTTCAAATTGTGCAGTTAATCAGTTGCTGTTAGATAGAAATATAACAGAAGTGTAGACCTTCTTAATTCCGGCCTACCAAACTCTCCAAGATCCTTTGATCGTATAGCTTTATTAATATTTTGATAGTACACAAGTAATAGAACCAGAATGTACTATCATTTGCATCAGTATCACCAAATATAAAGACGCACAAGGCACCTTTCTTTAATCCTACAAGTTATCTCATCTCAGGGATAATTGTTAGTGAAATCTATATCCTCTTGTTTTGATAGTTCTTGAGTCGACGAGTTCGATCTTTTTCCATATCCTCTAATTTCTTCTTCTATTTTTTTTCTTTTAATTCGAGTATTCAGAATAAAGCAATAATTGATTTTTGGAAGCAGGGCATTTGGAGGGACAAAAAAAAACATATATATGGAGGCACATTTTACATTTTTCTGGGCCGACACTTGGGAAAGTGCTATATTTTACATACTTAATTTGGTTGCTGTTTCTGTGATGTCCATCCTAGTAGAATGGTTGTCTCATACACGATTTATAAACTCAGACACCAACCACGTTGTTGCTGGGCTGGCGCAGACTGGACTATATAGCATTCGGATAACGTTGGCGTACTTCGTGATGCTCAAAGTCATGTCATTCGATGTCGGAGTCATTGCCGCGGCTGTTGCTGGGTACACTATTGGTTTCTTGATTTTCGGCAGCCTAGTGTTTTATAGAGAAGAGGCAGGATCATATCATAAGGCCTCTGATCTTCCCCCATTGAACTGCTAATTATGGAGAGAACACGATATCAGATCCCGGTTACAAGGACAAGAAGGGATCTGATCAAATATGTTCCTTAATATTTACAAAGTGATTATGAATAAGATGTGATTTGTAAAAGTTATTTGCCGTCTTATATATATGTCGTGAGTGTAGCACAAATAAAGTATAAAACACTGGAGATTGAATTTTCTTGTCAGTCATTTTTCATAATGCAGTAATGGCTGGTACTAGTGGTATTATTAAATGGCAACATAAAATGAATTTTGGGGCCTGCGAATTAACTTTATCAATAAAAAGACAAGTGCAATTTCTGTGGTTATATGCCAGTGTCAATACAAGGGTTTTTCTTTGAATCGGAAGGAATTGAAAATCAGTGAGGTGGTACTAGAAGGAAAGTAGAAAGAAGAAAAGGAAAAACCAAGCCAGTAAAGAAATGCGTATGAAACTGCCCCTTGCTTGATTGAGATAATCGACTGATTCTGGATTAAGTGGGATCATAGTTAATTTGCGGTGGACAAATTGAAGCAAACTTGAGGAATTTAGGGCTGAATTGCAAAAACAATTTAAGAAAATTCAACTGACACTCAACTCCATTTATAGGTAGGGTCGATTCCAAAATTAACTGCATGCCCAATCTCTGCGTGACACGCCCATGAAGATCTTAACTTAAATTCATTTCCTTCCTCAAAAAAAAAAAAAAAATTCATTTCCCATATCCACTTTTCAACCATAGTTATGAAAGGCTTAATTTCTTTAACTGTTTGGTAAGAATGCTAGATGACTAAAAACGAACAGTTCATTGAGGATTTTATAGGATGAGTTCATAACACTTCAGATTTTTATATAAAAATAGTAAACTCAAATAATAAGCACTTTTTAATTTAATAAATAAAAAAATTAAGTGTATAAACCAAAAGATGGAATCATGTCTTTTTAAAAATTATTTGTATTACATCACTATTTTCTTTTGGGATAGATTCTGTAGGTTAAATTATTAATACGGTTATCCATTCTGCTAAAAAGAAAAAAAGATAATAAATGCATTAAAAGGTTTACATTTCCCAATGCGTAAAATCTTATTGCAACTTTGAAGAAAATATCATCTACAACCGGACAACCCCACCATGGAAAATGTCACCCTCCTGATGGCTCCTTTTTTTTTTTTCTTTTTTTTTATAAATAGTGGGATGGCTCCTATAGTTACACTATTTATTGCACTTATCCCAGTTTACTTGGCTGTACAAAATCTGTCCTGCCTCTATTGTTTGTACTACATAAATTTTACTACATTGTACTACAATTTCTCGGTGCCATAACAACCCACCTAGTATTATTCACCTTGTCATCAGCTACTAATATTCAGCAATCCAATCTGGTGGCCTAATTTTTCCAGTTCCAAAGAGAAAAGAAGAAAAAATCAATCATGAACGACAGTGGACATGCGCCTGGTATGGGAGGTATGACCATGGGCCCACCTGGCCCCGGAGCAATGACCAACGGCACCGCCGGAGGAGGGATGCCGATGATGCGCCACCGCCACATGATGATGCACATGACCTTTTTCTGGGGCAAAAATGCTGAGATACTTTTCTCTGGTTGGCCCGGGTATGACAATTTGGGCATGTACATCTTAGCCCTTGTGGTCGTTTTCATGCTTGCCTTCTTGGTTGAGTGGCTTTCCAATTGCAAATTCATCAAAGAAAGCTCTAACCATGTTGCTGCTGGGTTGCTTCAAACACTCATGCATGGAATCAGGATTGGATTAGCTTATATGGTGATGCTGGCTGTCATGAGTTTTAATGCAGGTGTGTTTCTTGTTGCCATAGCTGGGCATGCCACAGGTTTCTTCTTTTTTGGAAGTAGAGTTTTTAAATCGTCGCCGGAGTCTTGGAAGACATCGGATCTTCCTCCTATAAGCTGCTGATTATGGGGATCTCATGTTTGAATGAATATTGTTATAATCTTGAATTTTAGTGGAATAATCATGTGCAAATGATGATGGGTTTGATGATATTTTGTCACCACTAAATAATGAGCAAATTATGGATATGTGATAATTTTGTAACTACTATTTAATATGTGGATCTGTGAATTTTGGTAGCATTCTTTTTTAATATGAAAGTCTTTGTATAGCTGAGAACGGTGAAATCATCCCCCCCCCCCCCCCCTCCCCCAACAAACAAAACAACAGAAACACAAAAAAAATAAAATAAAATAAAATAAAAACCTCCTCTTCTCGGTTGATCATTCTCTAATGGCCAAAATAAGCTGACCCATTTTATCAGATTATTTATTCAATGATATAAAATGAATCGATATTTAGTTAAATTTGAATTTCATTTTTGCATTGGTGTTGTGATATTCTTGTTATCTCTAGCAGGCGAGAATCGGTTCTAATTGTGAAAAGTCTTCTATGGCTTCTAGGGTTATCATTATGGCACGTAACAAGCTCCCGGAATCGCACAAAGTTGGCGAAACAAAAGACGGGGTCGAACAAGCCCAAAAAAGAACTGAATAGTAAAAATTGAGCCCATACAAACTCCATGCACCCATAATCTTAGCCCAAAAGAAGCCCACCTAATTCCTTAAGTTGTCTGAAGTCAGAACTGACCTATAACAAATTTAAAGAATTGGTTGACCAAGGAAATAATTTCAAAAAATTCCTGAATAATTATTGTTGGGGAATCAACTAGAACAGTCTTTTCCATTTTTTTTAATAATATGGAAGTCAACTCCAATTAATATATGGGTTAATTCCAAAAACTCCCCCTAACGTTTGATCAAAATTACAGTTTACCTCCTAACTTTTAATTTTTTCCACTTTATCCCCCATTTTAATCCACATCATCAATTTAATGTTTAAAATAATATGAATTGACAAAAATGTCACCTTCTAAATAATTTTTTAAATTACAAATTCTTTTTTACTTTTATCTTTGCAACTTTATAATTGAAAAAGAAATAAATTGTCTAAAAATTTTTAAAACTTATTGCCCCTGAATTTATTCGATAGGCCTTTAATTCTTATCATACACTAAAAGCTTGCTAAAAACTTGTGTTTAATAAATACTACAAGAATTTTGAAGGTCCATTATTTAAGAACTTGTTCCCAAAAAATAAAAGGAGTACAGTAAAAAAATAGATTTTTTCTTGATATTGTTTAGCGAAAAGGTCTTGATATTTTTTAGAGTAAGGATCTTAACTTTTATTGCTAATTTTGGGAATTTTGGACAAAAAAGGAAAAGAAAAAACTTAATGAAAAAACTGTGTTGTTTAGGAGTTCAAAAAAAAAAAAGGAATGAATTTGAATATATATATATATATATATATATATATCCATTTTATAGTTTTTTTTTTGGAAAGTATTGATAATTTGAAAAAAAAAATTGTTGAAGAGGTGGCATTTTTGTTAATTCACAATATTTTAAATATTAACTTGATGAATTGGATTGAAATTGCGGATAAAGTGAGAGGAATTAAAAGTCAGGGGGTAAAGTACAAGTTTGACCAAACGTTAGAGGGATTTTTTGAGATTAGCCCTTAATATATTCGAAGGCTTATCGTCTACAAGAAAAGCCGAAACATATTCGTTTCCAGGTTTCTTTCATTATCTCCTTTCTGTTTTCCTAAAGTACCCATACATAAACACAGCAAAGAGAGGTCATTTTCATGCAAGATGGAATCTTTTGCTTTTTTTTTTTCCGTAGAAAAAGTGCTAAAGCTATCTCTCAAATCAATATGCATTATTGTCATATACACTAGATTCATGAAGGCTGTGCCATTAATATATTTCGTGTACTCTTTATAAATGGCCCAAAAAAAAGCACATGAGATCCTCAATGCTACTTTTCTCAGTACTAATTGAGTGTTATTTACAAAAAATTGACACTTTACATTCACACTCTAATAATTATCTGACTTATCTAAATGTGAATGCAAGATGGTAATTCCTTGTAAATGGCACCCAATTGGCACTAAGCATCCCCACTTCAAAAAACAGAAAAAAAGGGAAAAAAAAACAGTAATTGAGTGAAAGTGTACAAATATTTGAGATAATCCTAATAAGTGCTTCAGTTTGCAAATCACGTCATGACACATGCTATTTTGGACAGTGCCATGGTATAAGTCATTTAATTAAAGCCCATGTATCACAAACATATCATCATAAGATGTCATCGTGCATTCTTGTGTACGAAAATAACTTTATTGTAGGGGACTTGTACTCACCAGGCTTCATTATGTAATTTATGAAACAAAATTCTCATCCAATTCAGTAGTTGCTCTTTTGAAAATTTGACTGATGGTTTGGTGCTCATCAACTGACAAAACTGTAAAAGTAACCGACGGAATGAAAGCATGAAAAGCAAGGTGCTTTATATTTTTACCAATGAAGAAACAGAAGGAATAATAAAAAGGTCAATCATACCATCATGAGATATGGATCCCTTTTGAAATGATTGATTAAAATGTGACCAATAAAATTGCTTTAAAGTGCTGGTATATGCTATTTTGATTTATTTCGTCAGCGGGACATCCATTTCCAAATGGATCAATGTACAAGATAAAAAGGAGGCAACGAAAACTCCTCGCGGCCATATTTAACTATATTGGGTTTAACTATATTGGGTATGTAAAGTAACCGGCAAATCTAAATTTCACACTTTTTTTATTGCTGCCATCGATTTTCCGTTGGGCGACTGGTTTGTAGTGTTTAAACTCTTGGAAAGTTATTTGAAGAAATAAAATTGTGAAGTAATCATATCTAGTTCAAACCTTGCTTCTTAGAAAAATCAAACAGAATACTGTAGAATATTTCTGTTAAAGTTTAATTTCAAAAATTGAATCTGAAGCCAAGATCAATGCATGTGAGCGTAAATCCTTCATTTGCTAACCTCAAACAACTTCTGAAAACCACTATTCACTAAAAAGAAATTCAGAAACTCACTAAGGGGGGCATTTGATAATTCAATTGAATCAATTTAGCATTTAAATTTCGAATTTTAGATCATAAAAAGTTCGGACTTCAATTTGATCAAACACTATTTAATTCTAAGTATGATTACTGTAAGAATAACATTTTCGTCCCAATTATTCTTGAGAAGTTGAGTAGCAATGAATAACTTCAGACACATACACGAACTTCAAATTTTTGTGGGTAAAATTTCCAACTTGTGTGGTAGTGTTAGCACAACCACTTGATTTGACATTGCATCCGTATGGTTTCAAAGTGGCGTCCAACAATATTCCAAGTGCTTGTGGTACTTCCGTCGGTGAGTCGGTGACTAATTCTCGTGAATATGGGCACCTTCTTTCTTAGGTGACTATGATGTTCAAATTTCGCATATGGAGATTCACCAAACAAACAGAGCCAAGTGCACGTTTGAACCTCTGATCAAATGAATTTATTCCCACTATTTTGCCAATGGACAAGTTTCCAAATGCCGATGAATAATAAGGTTCTACCTCCTCATCAATGCAAAACGTCCTTTCAATTGTCCACAAGACCTCATGGCAAGATACGGTTCGAGTTGAATCAAGAATAAATTATTTTGTTTTAACAGTAGAAACAAGAAAAGTGGGCCATACACAAGAAAAAGCAAAACATGAGAAAAGACAAATATTGGCCAAAAAAAACAAAGAAAACGGAAAAAAAACTATTACTCAATCATTCTGCAGATTATATTGTTAATTGGTACATGGCCAAAAATTAGTACATATCACCAAATCTCCATACAGGAAAAACAAAATAAGTAGCTTCAACGATCCGCCGACACATTCTATTAAAATATCTTTGTGTAGGACCAGTAATATTCGGGCAGGGAGGGAGGAAAATATCTTCGTGCAAAGAAAGATGGATGGTGAAACGCAAAGATAAAGAATGAATCTCAAGTGCTGAATTCTGCTTATAAGGAATAATGCATTTCTTTTTGTTACATTCATTGGTATCATAATTTCAAAAATAAATGCCACAAGCTTTTATTGGTACATTCACAAGACTATTTATTGGTACATTCACAAGACTATCTCTATTGCTAACGAAAGACAGCTGCTTTATTACAAAGGGATCAAAAAAGAGATATCGAGCCCTCCAATCACATTCGATTACTTAGCCACCCAAGCTACTACAAATCTTTAACTATTCATCTCCATTCTCAATTATTTTCGTGCCTAATACGAACAGCCTTCATTTCTGATCATTTCGTCAACCAATTCTGGCCCTCCGGCCTTCTTTACATTTAGGCAAGAGGAGAAGGCAAAAGAAAGTGCTGAAAACGACATGTACTCAGCTTCACAAATTAATTATTTCAAGAATTCCTGTAGATTCCTCAAAATTTTCAATCAAAGCAAATTCAAACCTTTTAATTTATTTTATTTGCTTCATTTACTGGCTTCAACAATACGTTGTTTCCCCGTCTGTGGGCACCATACTGCCCCGCCGAAAAGACTAGGGTGGTGATGGCCAAAGTTAATACGTCCATTCTTGAGGTAGTTTCACCTCCTGCTGCTGATTAATTTCTGCCGTTGCCGTCGCCCACGCCGGCCGGGTTTGGAACGCTGCATGCTCCTTTTGTTGTGAAAGCAACCCATTTATCCTTGCTAATACATCTGAACAAAAATCATCCGACAAAATTTCAATCCTTGCTAATTACAATATTTGGGTTTTTTTAAACTTAACTAGTTCCCTTCGCCGAGGGGAAAAGTTAGATGGATCATATTAGCTAAAGAAAAACAAACAGAGATTACTTATATATAAAATTTTATTATACATTAGAGCAAAGGCCTTTTTTTTTTTTTCCCAATATGGTAAGAAAATTTATAGAGACCAAGTACAAAAAAGAAGTTTGATTTTCTACTTCTCCAGAAAGTACAAAATCTTTTCTTGCACATAAAATATCAGCATGTAATGTAACAAATCATCGTACACCAACGTTACATCAGAAAAGCCGTCAAATGTTCAACTAGGACGAAGAGGGTACGTACTGTGTTGCCAAGGGTGACCGGCGGATGCAGGAGTAGTATTTGACGGCGACATTGCGCCCACCGCATTGAAATGCTGCTGAAGCGTCTGTAGCACCCTCGCCGGTATAAGAACGGTTGAGCATCCTGACGATAACACAGTTAAGTCAAATTACTGTGTCCTCAACTTTTGAATTATTTGTTCGACATTGACATCAATCAATTAAGGATCCACTTGCAGAAGTAATTACGTGAATACTAAGTACAACAGGTATATATCTATATCAGCAACAGAAATTTACAAAGACATTAATCGCGACATCGGCACGAGGGTGGTCTCGACAATTCCTACCGCTAGTGTTAACTAGGGATCCACCACTCCCATATTTTATTATGTCAGAAAAGAAATTTCTTCGTTTCTATGTGAACAACAAGAAGAAAAGATAAGTGTCGAGTGGTCATTATAATTCCAGGGCACTTATAGACCTGTAGTACGCAGGTACTTCGAATGAACCCACGACAAAAGGGGATGCCGCGACAGAAGATTCTGGGCCAAGGTTGTATAACATATTAACATGGGTGGCCGATGCATATTCCAGAATCCAAGTAAATTTAATGAAAATTACAGCTCACTGTGTTTTTGGAATCTCCTCAACATATATATATACAACCAAATACGTACACTTGCTTGGGGGTCCAGCACCTATCACGGGTGACAACCAATCAACACCGGGTTTAAAGCTTATTTTGTTTATATTGTCTAATAGACTTCATATCCACAGTATCCACTGCACATCTACCTCTTGTGCGAGCAATAAGTTGCATCGTTGTTTTTTTTAAGTGTTTTTTACAAAATATTATTTTAGTAGTTTTAGAGTTTTTTTAAAAAGCATATATATGAGATAAAAAGTTGAATGAACATGTTTCTGAAAAATAAAACCCAACATACAAAGTCCTAAATTCATTATTAAGTAATTAGTTCCACCTAAAGAATTGTTTGAACAACGGTTAGAGCTCAGATAGTTTTTCCCTCGTTCATAACCTATCTAAAAACAGCATTTTTTTATCAGAAGGATTTTGATTCCCCAATCACGGATTCTAAAAATATTCCTTTTTAAAAACAGTCCCCGAACTGATTGAAATTTGCTTGTTTATTACAAATATGTGTTTAAAAATTAAGTGATTCTGTACTTTTTGTACTTGTATGATTGTGTGGAATTGAAAATAAAAGCACTTCGAAAAAGCATATTTTATCAGATAATTTCCTCTAAAGGCAAGAAGCTAGTGATTCTAATTCCGAAAATGGAAAGGAAAAAAATTTAAAAAGAGTTTCATAATAAAATTAAGGTGATTGAAGTGGGTACCTGATTTTTTCTTGGGTTGTGGGGTGGGATAAATTCCACTAGGCAAGAAAACACCGGTCCCAGAAGACCCGTTCCGTTCGGATCCTCCAAGGAAAACTGCCCTCATACCCGATCCACCGGGTGGTGAAGGCACAAGAGGAATACTGCTTTTCTTCCCATGGCCATATCTCCACGCTTTGCCTTTGTTCTGCATGCTTTGGTGGTTCGCTTTCACCGGAACTTTCTGAGTTGATTCAGCTGCCTTAACTCGTCTTCCTTCATATCCAGAGCCTTGTTGTTTTTTTCTCATTTGTGGTTGATTTGTCAACTGATAAACCTGGAATTAAAATTATTAAACTCGCTTAATTAGTCATCAGTTAAATTTTTAAAAAATAATAGCAAGCACCAATACTACTACTTGCATTAATTAAAAAAAAAAAAAAAAACCACACCCTTTTAAGTTTTTAAATAATTTGCAATCAAAGGAGTCGATGGAATTCTTACTTGGACTGGTCTCATCTGGCCATCCGTCGAAACTTGGTCGGAAATAGGATTGTCCGATTTGCTCATGAATTCTTGGCTATTGCAGTAACAAACAGTGCTCGACTTGCTCTCAGACCAATTGACAGAATCACTCTAATACCAAAAAGAATATTACCAAAAAAAAAAAAAAATTGAAAGTTTCTTAATTATTACAATTTCCCAAACAGTAATTAAATTACCTCAGAGTTTTCGGAGACAGTCATATTTTCATGATCAAGAATTTCAGTATCATCAACATCATCATCATCATCTTGAAGCATGTACTCAGCCATCTGTCGACTCAACTCAGAAATGAATAATTCTTCATCTTCACTCTCAGTACTTTCAGACGTCGACCCCAGCTCCGAACAGCTAAGTGGGGAGCTAAAATCCGACCAAGAAGAGTAAGCAGACCCACAATAACTAAAATTTGATTCGAAACCACGCAACCCTTTTGGTGAAACGATGGTATTATTGTTGTTGTCTTCGGAGAAAACATCATGGTCTTGGAATAATTCTGATGGAAGCAATCTTTCTCTCTCGTGGGAAGCCATAATCTGAAGCTATACTGCTAGAATTAAGCGACGACTTCGGAGTTCTTTTTGTAGTATAATAAAGAAAGAAAGAAACTGATGAAATGAAATTGAGCAATTACTGCCCAGGTGGAGCTTGCTTAGATTGATTCCAAAAGTACTTCTATTTGTTCATAAATTGAACTCCACTCCCCTGCTTGATGAGACTAAAGAATCAATCTAATCTTGTGAGGACACACTATCATCCAAAGGTAAGACGTGGATATTATATATGTATACAGACATATATATATATATTTATATACATAGGTGATGAGTTCAGTTGGGGATTAGTAGTTGTATTGTATATTTGTGTAGCCACGCAACCCACCTGCCATTTGTTGGAATTTGGAAACAGGGTTTGTACTAAGTTAATAAACTAGTAATTAATGTGGATCAGAGTTAATATGGACAGTGGGTTGTGGTTATGGTTGGGGTTGTTTTAACTTGGTTGTAGTTTCACCTGCATGGTTTGACCAGCTTGGTTAGGCCACCATCTTTAACCTAAGGTCTGATCTGAATTCTTTCAAGCCGGAAATGTTAATTATTTTTTGTGTTCAACCAGCCAGTGTTGGGACAACATCTTGAAAATTGGTCATTTGATGTCTGTTTCTTGCAAGTACTGGCAACAAATACAAAGTTAAATACTGCTTCCACATGGACTACGGATTTAGAATAGGATATTGGTGGAATGTGTAAGTACTTACAAATTTGCAATTAGCATGTTCCCAAGAAGGCTAATAAGAAGCAGAACAAAATGCCGACTCTTTAATTGTTTGTTCTTGTGGTCTTGTTGGATTGTTGAATTAAGGACAACTATAGAGTCTTGTAAGAAAAATTAAATCATACTTCTATGCATATTCACACGGTTGAGCAGCTTCTGGATGCTTGTCTTATATGTTATTAGTGGGAATATATGGTATATAGTTACTGGAAAAATTAAGGAAATTGGCTTATGCTTCAAAACTTAAAGAATTTGGTATTGATGATGTTATTAAATCGCACAAAGTTGGTTTTATAATTTAGGATGGAACAGCTAAATATTTCTCAATTTTGGTTTTAAAATCTAAAGTTCACAGTTAAGACAGTCAAATATCTCTCAGTTTTTTGTTTTAAAAGTCAGGTTAACATTTTATAATTTAAAAATTAAAAAACATAACTACTATTTTTTCAGAACAGTCACATATTTCTCAATTTTGGGTTTTTCCCTTCAATTTCTATCCTTATTCTTCTTTTTTCCTACTTATAAATTTCTTTCTATTTAATTGACCAACCCTTAAACTTACAGAGAAGGATCAAGAATCCAAAATTATCCAAAATCTGGCCACTTGGTGCTAAAGCATAAACTAAACTTTTAACAATTTGTTCTTTAACTCATCCATAATTTTGCACTGGTGCTACTTCATTAGCTTATCATGTTAAGTTCAATAAACATAAAATTCAATAAAATCTAATTTTTAACTTAGCTTAAATTTTGGATAAACCAAACTTAAGTACAAAGTTTGTTGAGGATTAACACCAAACCTGAACAAACTCAATTCGGTTATATCCTTTCGCATTTGGTACATTGAATTGTTTAGAATAAAGAGGTCATTCCACTCAAAATATCTTTACATCAAAATATGGTTAAAAATAATTAGTCATATTTGATTACCCGAAATAATCCAAATTGTAACTAAATGCCCATTGCTTTTCCAGTACTTCGTACAAATATTTATGGACGTTTTTTTTATAAAATTTATACTACTGCAGTCACTTCACTTCAATGCAGATCTAGGCCCAATAAACTCTTAACCAATATGGTTCCCAAATGAAATATGAGAAGATATATTTGCCTGCCTCAATTTAATTTGGACATGTTTAAACAATTTTGAATTTTTACATGAATCAGTGGAAGGAAGGAATTTACGATTATTATAAACAATTCTTATCTTGGTTCTGCCTCTAAAATTATAAAAAAAAAAAAGAGCACAAAAAAATTCAAGTAAAATTTAGATCTTTTTAAGCAAAATTTGCTTTTCGAGGTGTAAATAAATTCAGGTTATCTTGTCTATTTATTCAAGCTATTCTTGAGTATACTTTAGACTCAAACTTAGCTTAAATAACTTGATTATTGAATGCAAAAATATATCAGTATTTAAAAATAATTTGACAAAATGTTAACCAAGTTCTTGAGCATCTTGTTTCATTTTTCCCCCCAAACTTTGTATTGGGATAAATTAGTTTAACTTCCCCACATAGGATCTTTTCACTGAGTGGAACCCTAATGGGAGCTAAGGTATGAAGAAGTAATTCACCCCCACCCCCACGCCCATAGATTTATATTTCACATATGCTTACCTAAAGTTAAAAAGAGAGTGAATCCACAAGAAAATATTTTAGGTGGGATGGGAAATTCTGATCTGAACTTGGTTTATGGATCCACCTATAAAGTTTGCTTGCGATCTAAAATAAAGTTGTTGAATTATATTTACATTACTTTTGTATATATATACGTATCACCATACTTAACGTAATAATTTTAAACTTCAAAGTATACAAGTGGCCCATGAATTCGGTGATACAAGAATTCCTTCGGCGGGAATGGGGTGGAATGATGATTTCTTTCCTGGAGTAGAACATGACACGATGAATGTATGGAAGATATTTATTTAGAGAAGAGAGCTTTTGATGGATGGAGACGGGTCCTGCATCAGTGTCCAAGTGAACGTGGATTTACGTATTAAATACAGCTATAGAAAACCTTAATTTGGGGTGCGTGAGCTACCCATGTGACCGATCCTCAAGAATGGGACCCTGCCCACATCCACCCCAAATTGGATGGTGAATGTGTCTGCTCAGTTTCATACGTTCATTTAAGGATCACTCTGTACTGGATTTATTCGATTTTGGAATTATATGTATTTTCATTTGGGAGTACAGTGCTTAAATGGGTTAACCATCATTATTACTATCCTTCTTTTAACGAGGCAAGTAGATTTTGATAAACTCTAAAGTATTATTCAGTAACAATCAAACACATCTATTCGATAACACTTAATCTTGGCGCATTGAAAATTGTTGATCTTGGTACCAGAAACAGGCGGACATACCCGGTACAAGTATTTGCTAACGAACAGGTGAAATAAAATTCTATTCACAATATTGCTGATAAATAATAAATTTAAAAAATTGGGCATCAAGTCGTTGTAGTATAGTGGTGAGTATTCCCGCCTGTCACGCGGGCGACCCGGGTTCGATCCCCGGCAACGGCGATTTCCCAGTTTTGCAAACATTTTCTCTCGCTTCGTTTTCCTTAGCTTTCTCAGTTTCAGACCAGATTCTTTCCTTTTCTTGCCGCAAAAGAGACGTTACAAAGAGATTCTACCTTTAACGCCACTCCTCAACTGAGAAAATCTAAATTCAGGTGTAACCGAGGACTAAAAAACCCCATAATAGAAAATGATCAACAATAATGTTCTTTTCTACTCATCATCAGCTTGTCGATTCTCAAACTCTAATCAGCAATTCAATGAGGAATACTAATAATCCTAGGAACAGATACACCTCCGCCACCAGCATACACATATTGGCCTTAGATGGTATAGTGAATGTGAATTCATTGTTCACAATAGGAGTCTTCATAGGCCTTGCCTGGAACTTAGGAGACCCTAGTAACACTCTTGTTACCTCCAAAGCTTGTGCTGCGAGCTCAGACATGGTGGAAGATTTCGTAAAATTTCATGTTTATTCATTCAGCTCCTTCCTATTTTCTAGTCTTATTGCCGTAGGCCTCAAACAGGCCATCAGGAGTTCCAAGGATGGAGATATTGGAGCTGAAATGCATTCTGTTGCTCATGTTAATTTGAAGGTCTTGCAATCCGGGATTTTGGCTTCTGCATTAGGTTCTATATCGGGGTGTGTTTTCTTGACATTGGCGTTGGTGGATTTGGTGCAAGTCAAGCTGGGATTATTGGCTTGCGGGAGTTGGCATACAGCCGCAGCTGTTTTTCCCCTGGTGATATTTGTGCCTTCTGCTCTTGTTATTTACATATATGTTGTGTTGCATGCCTTCACTCGGTAGAATTATGCAGGAGAAAATCATTGTTTACATATGTGGTGTTGCACGCCTTCTTCACTCGGTAGAATTATGCTGGAGAAAATCATTCGATCTTTAATCTTCGTTATTTCCCCAGGCTAAAAAGGAATCGAATGACTGTTTGCAAAGTAATGTATAGGAGTGTAATCACTCATTTGAAATCATATTACCATCATAAAATATCTTTAGCAATTATGCCGCTGCAGTTTTGATTTTTCTGTTGTTTTAAGATTACTGAAGATTTGGTTTGTCGTATGTATAACCCGAGAGAGAGAGGGAGAGACTCCAAAAAAGCACCTTCCTAAATCAAGTAGATTGAGGAGACAAATGCTTTTTCATTCAATTGCATCCAAATAATCCACTAATATAATGTATTTCTACATAAATCTATGGTTTGGTATGCTGTACGTGATCAGGGGGTGTATGTGTCCTTTTCTACCCTTCTAAGCTGTTGCTTTATTGGATATGGCGGTTCTTTCTGATAGTGAACCACCACCGTAAACAAAATTTTAACATGCTGCTAGACCAGAACATATACTTTGAACACGTACCATATGACATATAAACCCCGTAGCTTTTAGAGTGCATTTTGCTACGAACATCAAAGAATACTGATTGATTAAATACGGAAATTGCTAATATGTCTGATTTTCTCATACTATCCCTAGATGACATATAAACTCACCATAGCTGCTGAATACTGAAAATCGTGACCCAAGTTTGAGAAAATTCCGAGTTTTCAGTAAGCTTAAAGAAAGACAACCAAAGGAAAAGTAGGAGGATCCATAACTTAAAAAACGTTAATTTTGCTGAAAAACGCCCGAAGTTTCCACCTCACAACACGAATCTGCAACATACAACAGATTACCAGGTATTGGCACAAATTATTTTAGTTACTACATTATGTTGGAGAAAACAACGATTAAATCCGCTCCATGGAGGTTTTGTCTTGGCAGCATCAGATAAAATAGTTTTCCACATTCTATTACAGCCACAATCTTCATATCATTTAGAATGGTAAACACGTAGTTACTCAAAAATCAACAGATAAACCACTCGCGTACTAATAATTACTTATAAGACAAGTATCAGTCCATAGGGCCTCAAAACCTTCTGAGGCCCCTAAAACATTTAAACGAAGCAAAGGATATAACAAAAAACTTTTGTACCACATGAAAGGAAGAACCATTCAAAAAAAAAAGGTCCAAGTTATTACCAAAATAGCCTGCCTAAATCTATTGCTTGATGTCCCACAAGACGGTCTATGCCAAACTAGATCCAAGGCTTCGGGAATTCCTGCAAGTTTATGATGAAAAGGTAACTTCAATTAAATAATTGTTTAGCCAAAAGTCAGACAATTAAAAAATAAGAGAAAAAGTTCTTCATGTCCAACGATGTCTCATTCACATGTTCACTCAAATCAACATGTTCAAAGAATTGTAATGGACTGAGCATACCCACCCCGAGACCGGAACTCTTTTCAAACTTACAAGGAAAAAAACTACCAATAATCTAGAATTTTAAGAATTTTGAAATCATGTGTTCTATATTGTCAACTAATGCAAAGAAAAAAATCACTTCATAATTCTGAAACTAAGATCGTCCACACTCCACACATGGAATATTTTTCTTGTGGTAGCTTACCTCTAATAAATAAATTGAGAATCCATTCACCTTGGGGCTTCAAAAGTTGTCTTAATAATAAAGCGACCCTGCATAAACATAACTGTACTAGTATTTGCCTTGTCTGAACCTCTAATCAGTTAGCCTCATGCAATATTAGCAGAATCATACCTTGCCACCAATTCCCTCGAGAAGCGCAATGAGAATTGTTTCCATTTTGATCATCCTCTCCCCCATCTTTCTTGAACTGATCCAATGACAACTTTGTAAAAGCCAGTCGATGTCATTGTTTAATGTAATTTTAAATCATAATGATATTCGGGTAACAGGACTTACATCAGTGTATGATCTTCGTGATTGACCATTTGAAGACTGTATATACATGTCTTCTTGCCCACCATAATACAAAGATGAACTTAGAGGACATGGTTCTGATCTTTCTTGAAAGACTGATCTCCCTTCCTTGTTAGATGTGTAATGGCTAACACCTTCCTTGTTCTTAGCAGGATATTCTGTAAGAAAACAGATGTTTGAGGCACCAGTCTCTTCGTACAGAGCTACATATCAAGATTGCTCTCTAATTCAAAACTAAAGAAGTATAACATTTGAAATTGCCTATTGACTCGTGTATTTTTGGGGTGCAGAAGCTGCATACTTGAAATCAATGGGTAAGATGATAGGAGTAGTCGGACATGAAACTTACATCTTGAAAATCCAAATATCGTATTTGGTTGATAAATATATGCATAGTGAAATCTTTCCAATTCGTATAATTTGAAGCTAAACTCAAAGATTTTTTAGCCAAGCACAAACATACAAGAATATCCCACCTCTTGCACCAACAGAAATGTCTTTTGTTAGTTTCCACAGCTACAGTTAAAATTACCACGCTGTTTACAAGTCAAGCAGAAAAAGGGACAGAAGAAATAACTGAACAAAATATCAGCAATAACAAACCTGGAGTTCCATTGTTCCAGACCTGGCTCCCAGCAGAATGCCTCTCGATAGATTCCATGAGTTCAGATGTTGAATTATTCCTTCCCATAACCTGAACGTAAAGAAAATTGCGAGATTTACTGTCATTCACCATAAAATACTCATAAAATATTGTTAAAGACAGAAAAAGAGACCCAAATAACATCAAGTTCCTCAAAAAGACGTGATCTTTAACTTCATTATGTGTTTGATCAACTCCTTATTTGCCATGATATTCGTACACTCTGTATGCAATGAGAGACCAAAATGGTTTCAAAAACTTTCATTGACAGATTAAGTTTCCCACACACGAATATCACTCAATTCATCGCCATTTATGAAACTAAAAAGCCAACTGAATGATACTGTTTAAGTTCAATGACTCTTAGTCCTGGCACACGTAGTCTACACAGTCAAAACTTTTCTTCCAAGTCATTAATATTACAGGCAAGGAATCCATTGTTCAGCACAGGTAAAAAAGAGATCTTTGACTGGGGAACTTAGTTCTACCAAACATCAATCAGTACCATAAAAGCCACTGGCTCCGAACCCTCAAATTGACGGATATATTTTGACAAATTATATCATGCAGAGCAAATCAAAGCCCTTCAATTGAAGGCAAAAGCTGTTTGCAGCCCATTTGTTTCCTTTTTCTTGGACCTATTAATAAACATTCCAAATAACAAAAGCAATAGACAATAGAGCATCACATGATCACATTACAAAAATGGCATTAAAACAACCAATGGAAACAAGAATTAGAGGCAAAGACAACTGCATAAACAAAATATAATATATATACCTTAGAGGGAGGAGGGAAAATTGAAGAGAAAATCCCAGTTGAAGCTGGTAGCTGTGCTGGCTCCTTGAAGCCAAAAACATCATTAGTGAATGATGATGACGAAGAACCCACTTGCTTCCGGCTACTATTTTCCATTTTTTCTTCAAATCTTGTATGCCAATTGCCCAAGTGCCTAGCCCAATAAAGTACAAAAGCAAACAGTTTCAAAAAGACCTGAAACTTTGAGTTCCCACTGCACAGCAGAAGGATAAGATTCTGAGAAAGAAACAGGAGAGCTCCAGCCAATTACGACGAAAAAGTACTACTCAATCAGAAAACAGGGCCATGTGATTGATCCCCAGATGCACTCAAACTCGAAACCGACTTCACAACGCAACACAACACAACAATCCTAAATTTATCCCAACTCTAACACCTTTATATAGTACTTGCAGTAGCATAAGAAGACTAGACTTCTACTTCACATGATGTGCCGCCCACGTGGATCCTTTGAAAATTATTCCTCCTCTCAACTGTATGCCACTTTCTATTTCTAGTATTGGATCCTTAACCATAGTTTGCTTTTCTGTGCACTACTACAACTAGGGAATTGCATATTCCATTGTATAGTGCCTTGGCATCTTTACTGGGAAAATTATTGTATAAAACAGTATACAGCCTCACTTGTGAATCATGTTATTTAATAAAATATCACATAAGCATAATGATGTATATTGATATAAGAATTTTTATGTGAGAACACAAGATTCACAAGTGAAATTATGTACTGAATCATCTTTTAATACAGAAAACTAATGGATAAGTCGTATGTGACATTTGAATCCTATGGACCAATTCGTTTTGATTCACAAATCAAATGCGCACATAATATTTCGGCCTAACAGGGCTTATGGAAAGTTTAACGGTTAACTTTTAACAAACGTTAAACACGTCTTTGTTAAATTCGAATGTTGGTATATTCATGTCATCCACTTGTTCACTTGTTCCATCACTTTTTAATTAATTTTAAATCAAGGTGGAACTTGCAATTGGATTAATAGAAAGTGATTTCCTTTCGATTTTAAAGGCCATATGACCTTTTGCTTGGTTATTATTAGCCAAGAGATTCTCTATACAATCGCTCTAGTTATTCACGCAAAATCTCACCCGTTCATGCTCCTGACCAATCACCCCCTTCTGTCGGATAAGTTTTTTTAGCTCACGAAGACATTCTAAGAGTAAAAATAAAGACTCAAAGAAGACCGAAAAGACAATTTTGGTTGGTCCTACAAGAAGATAAAATAGATAAGATTGTCCTCCACTCAAAAGTAAATAAAATGCCCTTTCCACATCTAGAATTGTCGACCCCATTTTCTATATTTGAGATGACAAAGTGAGATCCCTTAAATACATTCAGAGGATAAATGAAGCCAGCTAGCTAGCCAGCATTTAGTGAAGGAAAGAGCATCTTGCTATTTTATGTTAATGCAGATGGAGTGTACTAAATGTATACCGACATGATTATTTTTCACTTATGTTTTGATATGATTGTTCAATCAAATTTTGGAGATACATGCTCCTCTTCATCCGATCATCATGTAAAGTGTGTGGAGATTCTTCGATGAATCAAGTTTGCGATTCTATTTGTGGACATTGTAAAAAAGAGTCATGTAAGGATAGTATAGTAATGTATGCTGATATAAGAATATTTATACGACTCTTTTTTAGATTATAAGTTCCATATGTGGAGTTGTTAATCTACTCCATATAAAAAATTTTCTACAATGCGGTACAATATACATTCTCATAGAAAATTAGTAGGCTGTAGTTTAGGCTTGGACAAAGTGCAACAATAATTGCATTTTACTCAAAGTTTAAAGTTGAACATCTTGAGTTCTAAAGTCCTACAGTTAGTATTCTAGTTTTGTAATATCTGAAGATTCATTCTCTTTAAAAAAAAAAATAAAAGGAAAGACTCCCTAATTAAATCATGTAACTATATGTAATGAAATTCATGACCATTTACTGTGATCAAATATCATTAATTTCTTCAAAACTACTCACAAACTACCCCTTAGTGGATGGTTGTACTTGTACATGAACTTACAGCTTGACTTTCTAGTGAGATGAAAGTCACATAGAAGGTCTAGCTATGAGCATATCGTGAATTATGAATTGTTCGATATATTCTGATAAGTTATCAAATTCACAAAACAACTCCACGGAAGGTGGGCGTGCCGGAGTGGTTTTCGGGCATGACTAGAAATCATGTGGGCTCTGCCCGCGCAACTTAGAATACTGCCACCTACGTTTGGTGTGCAGACCGTGATGTTTTGGCAGCCTCCCTTCGTCTGATGCCCAAAATTCTTGCTTCCGGTCCATTGAATGGAGAAACAATTTAACAGTTTTTATACCCTTTCTCTTTTTTACAAAGTAAGATAATTAATCCATTAAGGGTCGTGTTGGATTGTTAAACACGATGACTACCCAAATGAATTAAAATCTCTAGGGAATGAAATCTATATGCTTTCCAACACATTACCACGGATTTGAATTTCCAGAGAGATTTAGTGGTACAAGAAGCCTCTATACAGCTAAAGGCGAACTTTTGCAACCCCTGTATGGCGAACTTGGAGTTTATTATTCTATCCATATATATAATTTTTGAAGGTTTTTATCACTCTAAATAACAATATTTAACTAATACTCGATAATAGGAAACCTAAACTGGTCAAAGGTTATCAATCATTCAACCATGTTCATCCATTCTCAGTTAGTTAGGTGGTTATATCAGAAGTATAGACCTCCCAGGCACATTCAACTGGAGTATAATTATGTAAATATTTTGCTCTAGGATGACCACCTAAGCACATGCACCTGAGGTATAATTTTTCAAATATTTTGCGCACAAGGGCTGGCATATATCAGCTTGTTTGCTAACAATCAGAATAATGGAGCTTCCAACAGTTCTATAGACAAAATGCAGACCCTCAAATAGTTTAACTAAAATTTTATGGTCAGCAACTAATTCAAAGTCTCAACTACTCCATAGGAATTTGAATGACATAATGCTCGGCAGAACCGGGACAACGTCGTCATCCTCTGATCACCCCTAAGAAGAACAATTCAATATAATAATCATTAGGAGGCTAATTAAGCAAAGCTCAAGTCCTGCAAAAAATATGGCTATAAGTGGCCTATAGGGAAGTTTACAGGAAGTAGAAGAATAACATATGCGACCAAAAAAAAAAAGGCGACAATAAAAATTTAATGTGTGCGCCTGTGAGTGACAATAGCCCCTCACAGATGGCTTAAGGAGCTTAAAAAAGGTAGCTGCCCCAATACCAAAATGTTCAGGTGTGCAAATAATTGGCAGCCATCATCAGTTCCAAAGTCAGCTCAGGTTCAATGTGGAACTCAGTCTCCTTACCGCTACAACAATATTAAGATCCATGTAAGCACTCAAAATAATGCCACCTCAGTGGAAGAGCTAAAAGAGAACTAACAAATTCAACATGTTTCTCTGTACATAAACTTAAGAACTCAAACATTTTGTTTTTATAATCTCCAAAAGTGTCAATAATCAAATTTATAAAGGTTCCCAACCACAAGGCAGTCAGGAACCCAGGCACAAGGTGCTTATATACATAAAAACCATCAAAATGCAGATACCTCAAGGAATCTATTACATACCACAGAAATCAGAAATCTTATTAATAATGACAAATGCAGAATAAAACAGACACCCAGATTCTTCAAGTCATTCAGCATTCACAGCTCTCAGATTCTGTAACAAACTTATAGCATCCTTGTTTGCTAAATAACTTGTTTCACATCAAAAGCAGAAAAAAAAAAATAATAAGTTTTCCAGGTCTTTCAAAGAGGGGTTTTGATGGTTTACTTGAATTAACTAGCGAGTAGCCACACATGCTACTGAAAGGAGAAACAAGAATGGCAAATTTGTATGAGAATTGAAAGTAATGGCAATAAGAAAAACCGGTTTTTTGGGGAGAGAAGGCATGACGTACATTCTCTGGACTTTCAAACACATTGAATACCACCGTCAACTTTTTATGATTCCAAAGTCCATATCCGATAAGGATCAAACACTATACATTGGGAAAAGGAGCGTTAATAACTTCCTATGTCTAAACTCATCCAAAATATCCTAAAATCCAGAGCTACCTTGGAACTCTCTGCAATCCACTCTGCATATAATCTTATGCGACATATTGACTCCTAAGGTAGAGCAATGCAACTATGAAACTGCGAAGGATTGTATATTACTTAAAAAATAGAGGTTAAAGCTGAAAAAAAAATACAATATTCTGATGAGTCCCTAAATCTCTGTTTCTCAACATCGGGCAAATATTTCACTTCAATAGATAACCAACATGTGCCAGGTCCAAAGAACAGACAACTTAACAATGGAATAAGTGCATACAAGGGAAAGGGCAAAAATATGGAGAGGAGAAGTACAGTTTTACTTTAAGACAAAGCAATAAGAAATGAAGTTGCCAATATACATGAGTAAGATACATACCTTTATACTTCAAAATAATAAAGCCTAATTCTAAACCACCGAATCGAAAAAGGGTAAAGAAGTACCATTGATCATAAATCTTTTTTTTTTTAGATCCTTTTTTGCATGCCAATGTTCAAACTGATAAATAACATCATATAAACAAATAGACTACTGCATAATAAAGTGGCTGTCACTAGCTTCAGGGATGTTTTCATTTTCAATAGGAATCAGAGGTATTTTGAGAACTTAGTGTACAAGAAGGTGAAACTATGCCTTTTTTTTACTTGACTCTTGTGTTCCACCCACCCCCCCAGAACTCCACCGTCACAGCAAATTAATTCCATTGCTAAAACAATGTTAGTGTTCTCCTAACAAACCATCTTGAAACTATAATACCTTCAACTTGAACTTGAGATAAATCCCCCCTTCCACACGTTGCTCAACAAAAGAATTTTGGAATATGTCAATTTTTGCAACATAAAGTAGTTCTGATCCATAAAAAAAAAAAAATGAATGAGAACAGAAAGAGGAATCCATTCATTGATTGTCCACATAAATTTCAAAAATCGAAACGGGAAACACAATATAGTTGGCGAACAGTTTTCTATAATCGATTGCTCAGATAACCTCTTTTCTTTAGTTATAAGGGGCATAAATCGGCAAAGGTGCATTTCTACTACAATCATAATTTTCCACAAGGAGCAGCGCTAGGTTTGGGGATGTATCCGCATAGGCACGTTTCTACTACCATCATAATTTTCCACAGGGAGAAAAGGAAATAAAAGAAAGAGAAATACAAAACCTTGCATATTGGAGAGACCAGTAAAAATACTGGCAGATTTTCTCCAGAATAGTAGTGCTAATCTCTGGAAATCTCACTTCTCCATGTTCCGTTTCCGCGAAACTCCCTAAAAAATTCATTAGACCAAAAAATAAAGAAATTTCGACACCTGAATCTCAATAAGTCAATCACACTCTATAATTTCCTAGAAATGCAATTACCTAACAAATTAGCAGAAAAATTAGCATAACAAATCTCAAATTAAGTAATTAACCAACCAGATCAGTGTGGTGCGGCTTCCTATTAAAAATGAAATTTCACATAAAAATTCATAATATTAATACTTTTTACAGTAATTTTTGAAATTAAAAATAATAATTTAAAGGTTAGGGGTTAGGGGGGTGACCTGGAGAAGTGAGCATGTTGCGGATGGTCTGAGAGACCATGGCAGCTTTCTTATCGATGACGAATTCGAAGCCTTCGGCGCTGATCAGCTTCACCATATCTTCTTTCTTCATTTTTTTTTTTTTTTAATTGGCTCGGCTCCGCCGCCGCTGAATTTAGCTTCAAAATATGAACTCAACTGAGTCTCTGACTCGGAGCGAGAGAAGCAACGATTCAAATACTTTTTCTTATCTGGCTTCGGTTTGCACTGAGTTTCTTTTCGTCTCGAAACGTTTAATCCCGTCCCGGTTTAGATTAGGTGCACAGAGTGAGGGCTTTTCTGTCTTTTCATCGACAGAGCACTTCAACATTTAATCTCATGTATATATATATATATAGACAATGTCATGCGAGAAATTTTTTCCTTTTTTATTTCCTTTTTATGAAGCAATTTTCTGAAAGATTTGTTATATTATTGTTCTTATTGTGTTTCGAAATGATATTAAACAGTATTTGGAAAAATCAAAGAATCTAAATAAATGTTTCATAATTTTTTTTATCATCAACGACTGTTTTTTTATTATAGCTCCAAGGTACTTTAAAATTTTGTTTCCATACGTAAATTTTTATTATTCATCTACCAACTCATATAGCAAAAGCTTTGATCTTCATCACCGTCAAACCATTAAAATTTGTATCAATCACCTCAACAATAGAGATATTATTATACATGTTGCCCAAAAATATGTGTAAAACTTGAATTTTTTTTATTAAGGTACACAAAATCTTTCCGAAGTAAAATTTATGAAAACTTGCCATTCTTTATAGTATATATACCAAGTAATTTGTCACACAAATTTTTTTTTTTTTTTGGGGCCTTAGATGTGATGAGACTAGATCTATTTATTAGATCTAGCGTTAATGTTCATGTCATGCGGTCGAATAAGAAAAATATGGGGGCCGTTCAATTTTATTTTCCAGTCTCTTTCTTTACCTCTTCTCTTCTGCATTTGTCCTTATTCGAGTCATTGGCCGACAAAGTCGGTAGGATAGCGTCATCATCACAGAATAAAAGCTTCCATTTCCATGTATTTGGAACTCAGCACGGCAAGTGGAAAACAACAACTTTGTACCGAAAGGAAAAAGGAAAGAAGTGAAGAGCGAGCAAACAACTAACCTCATTTATAGTCAAATTAAAGGAGTTTTGGAAGATATACGAGGTAGCTATGTAACAGGAGAAGTGGTATCCAACGTAAAGGGCTGGTGATCACCGTTTCTTTTCTCTTGTTTTATTCTTCTATCAAGAAATTAAAGGAAAAAAAATCCCTTTTCTTGGTTCCCTATTTATCTCATGCAATAAAGATTAACAGATGATGTTGCTCTTAATTTAATACTACATACCGATTTATTATACGGTAATCATTCTTACACAATGAAAGAGGAAGCGGTGCATAACTAATTAATACGTAATTTATTGGTAACCGCTCTAATACAGTGAAGAGTGCACTCTCAAAACATAATAATTATCGCAAATCTCTGTCTGCAACACTAGTAAACTACAGAGGAGCCGGAGCAGAAGAAGCATATTCACTTCCCTCTGGAGATTGCGCTGGACCAGAGGCAGCCTCACCCGAGATCGGACCGACGGCAGTATTAGAAATTGGAGCGGCTGCTATAACTGAAAGTGGAGGGGCAGCTATACCAGAACTTTTAAGCTGAGACATTGCCCGACCTGGACCGGCTTCCAGTGCCTGGCACATTGCAGGCAAATACACTCCTGCCAATCATTTTTCAATAGGAAAAACTGTGTTAGCTTAACAAGATTCATGGACATTTCATTTGCATATTTACAAGATTGCATATGTACTTGTGACGATAGAAGTAAGATTAATTAACCTTCGGCCAAGGCCAAATTAGAGTAAAGATCAACAATGTTGGGACAGTTGTTGAAACATTGTTTAGAGCAAAGCTTGGCTGTGAATTTTGTGTCAAGAAGGGAATCTGATGATATTCCAATAACATTCCTATCAGCCCCACATGCATTTATGCACTCATCAGTCTCGATGTGTTCCCCCATGTTATGCACAAGAACCTCAGAAGTCTTGCATTGGAATAGCCCGGCTCGATCACCTGTCTCTAAGGAGCATCGCTTCCCAGAGGATGCGATTGAAAACGAGCACATTCCTACAGGCAACTCCTCACATACTAGTTCACCTGAGCCCATGACAGCAAAGAGATAAAAAAATCCATAAAAAAAGAAACAAGAATGATTAAAATAATTGATCGAGAGTACAACCGCTAAAAGAAATAAAAAGATTTGTATGTTGGCCTTAATTGAAACGAAGAGTACCAAGAGCTCCTTGTACGAGAAAATAGAGAGCAAGGAAAAGGATCATTGCCATTTTAGCGAAAAGCTGAATGGGGTTTGCTTGCTCAGTGATTTGCATGAGCCAAGATGGTTCGTGTTTATATAGAAAAAATTTGGTTTATTTATTTTTTATTGCTGAATTTGGCACCGTATTCCATTTGACACGAACACCTGATTTAACTTGCATAATTGACCCCAATAGTTGCGTAAATGGACCTCATTACGCATGTCACGAATCTGTGATTGGCTATATTTGGTCTTGATCCAAGTCCGTTCAGCCCACTCTAGAAAAACCTGAATCAAAAAGGGAAACCAAAGCCCAAGAACTCTATCAGCCCTCATATAGGAAAAGGACTAGCAGGCCTAAGATGTCTTCCCACTTAATAAGGTCCATCATATTACTTGCTAAAAAGCCGATTTCTCTTTATAAAAGTTGTCAATCATTTCCCAGCATTTGGGATCCAACTTGTGCAAAATTTCAAACTGCAAGTGGGTCGGCAAATGATGACATAATTAGTCCTTAAACTTGACTGTTGAGAGCATCTTACTCATTTATCTATCATCATCTTATTCAACGTCCTTAAATAATGCAGCAATGGTAGCTCACTTTTAATGCTCAAGCCAAAAAGTGCCGGTATTCTTGTGTTTTTGTAGTGTTATGGTAATCATCACCCACAAGATTGAAGAATCTCTTCTCCTGCACGCCAAAGTTTGTATTACGACTGTACAGTCATTCGTTGAATCCTATTGGTATTATTCCACGATCTAATGTCTGGTGCTAAGTTGCTTGCTGATACCTAGTTATGCTCTGCTTTTGCTACGTTAGTTTGAACAGTGTATGATTAGTGGTGATCGCTCTTTCTTTCATAATTTCGGGATTGTAAAAGTTTATAATCCAACTTGTTAAAAAATAAAAATATTAAAAAGATCCTATCATATTGAATTATCGATTACCCCTCACAGTAATTTGACAATATGGCCAAATTGTGAATTAGATGAGTTCTTCCCAACATTTTGGATTAGAGCATGGCTAAACCCAATTACTCAATCCAAACCTATTCAATGGAAAGGCAAAAAAAATAAAAACAATAATAAACATTGACCCAAAAATTTATGTGGTAGTAGGACATGGAAACCCACTAACATTCCTTTTCCGGTCCACCATAGCATCGCCATTGCCAGTCTGCCACAGTCGTCAGTCAGAAATTGCCAACTCCCAACTGCCAAGTGCCAACGCACGTCCTCACAACGTCCTACTGACAAATTTGTCAACTCTGCGCAAAACGACGCCACTTCCTCTCCCCAAAACCCAAAAATTAAAACTAAAAGAGCAAGACATAAAAAAACAAAAGATTCTTTTATTATATTAGTAAGCATTATTTATCCATCTTTTTAACCTTTTCTTTCCCTCATTTTTACTTCTCAACATCGTTTCATATCCGTCGGAGGAGGGAGTCTCTGCTTTATACGGTAAGCTCTACGTCCTTTTCTACGCGTATCTACGAGGTATTTGGTTCTGGGAATTATTAGATCTGATGAAAAAGCATATGGACGGATCTGTATTATTGTTATTGTTATTGTTATAAATATTGCAGGTGTGGAGAAGAGAGAAGAGATAAATCATCACAAGAATAATTGTTGTCGTATTCTATGGCGAATAGGGTGGATCATGAGTACGATTATTTGTTCAAGATCGTGTTGATCGGAGACTCCGGAGTCGGAAAATCCAACATTCTATCTAGGTTTACTCGAAATGAGTTCTGTTTGGAGTCTAAATCCACCATCGGCGTTGAATTCGCCACCCGTACCCTTCAGGTTTTCCCCCACCACTTTTTTTTTTTTTCACATTGATTAATATCTCCAATTATTCAAAGATTTTCTGGGACAATTTTTCTTTTTTTTTTTTTTGGGGGGGGGGGGGGGGGAGTTTGTTGTTCTCTTTGAAGGTTATTATATTTGATTGCATCTGAAATAGAGCCTTGTTATTGGTTTATTTTAATTTGGAGAATATGTTTTCCTTCGAGGGCTATGCATTACTAGTTCAATATGTACAGTTGGAGAATTGTCTGTTGCAAGCTGAAAATAAGCTACTATCGTAGGGATATGGAGGTCTTGTTGGGTTCAATTTTAATGTACTACCAGAAAATGTTGCTTAAGCTTAGATGATAAGTTTAGGATGAATGCTCTGTTTCTTGATTATGGTTTGATGATCATTGTGTATTATCTTGGTTGATTGCCTTAGTGAAGCAAAGTTTGTATCTTCTACTTTCTCTTCTTTTTGCAAATTGCAAAGTTTTAGCAAGTCTGCTGGCCTTTGTGAATCAGGGGCAGTGCTATCCATGTAGGTTTAAAGAAGCAGTGGTTTCCTATTTGTTTTATGGAAATGAGCTTAACTTTTATAGCTTCAAAAGGTGAAGGCTTTCGGTATTTGTGGATTATGTGGACACTAACGTGGTAATCTACGGAACATGTGGCACAGATAGAGGGAAAAACAGTCAAGGCACAAATATGGGACACTGCAGGACAGGAAAGGTATCGGGCAATTACCAGTGCCTACTATAGAGGAGCTGTTGGTGCACTCCTTGTCTATGACATAACCAAGAGACAAACTTTTGATAACGTCCAAAGGTGGCTCCGGGAATTGAGAGATCATGCAGATTCTAACATTGTTATCATGATGGCTGGAAACAAGTCAGACCTTAACCATCTGAGAGCTGTTCAAGAGAACGATGGCCAAACTTTGGCTGAGAAGGAAGGGCTCTCTTTTCTTGAGACTTCAGCACTCGAAGCATATAATGTCGACAAGGCTTTCCAGACTATTTTGTCAGAGATATATCACATTATAAGCAAGAAGGCATTAGCAGCCCAGGAAGCAGCTGCAACCACTGCGCTTCCTGGCCAGGGTACCACCATCCATGTGAATGATTCGTCTGCAAACACGAAGAGAGGCTGTTGTTCTACCTGATTTAGAATATCAGAAGTAGAAAGAAATTTGGTTGCAAGCACAACTTTTGTTCCTCTCTATTTTTCAGCTTTTTCCCCCTTTTTTTGGGCAAAAAGGCTTGTAGAATACTTCATTACTGCATTGTGATAACAAAAAGAGCTTACTGCGGATGTTAAAAAGTGTTTACTCATTTAGGAGGACCTGTTCATTCATATGATACATTGTAGTTTTTTGTTTTTGGAAAGAAGGTACTGATCATTCGTGGCTGAGGTAAGTTAATCATCTCATTTGGGAAGGATTTTGAGACATGATGTGGCCATGCGAGTGTAGCATTTTTCTATAGATTTTTTTTTTCGTGGTTTATTACTTGCAATGAAAGTAGTTGATATTCGATGGAATCCTTGGTCTTCTTTCCTTTTTCTTCTGCTCAAGATTTTGGAAATCGTGGTAATTCTGCATATTCAATCAAATTTTAAAATAGAATTTGATTTTCATTTCACAATAGAGGCGCTTAAAAGCAAGGTCACTTGAGCAGATGGCCGCAGCTGGCTCCCTTCCAAGTGCCTATCATTAACAGCCGATACAGAATTCGCGATATCTTAAAGGTTCAAAGCATATTAGCAAAAAACTAAGGTGAGCAGCTTCTATCGATGTAACCTATAAATATTATTTACATCATAATGCAAACTGGAGACGCGTACGTGATTTGCGTAACCAGATGGTAAACCAACCATTCCTGGAAATTAATAAAAAAGCATTATGTTGGCAAACAGAGTCTAAAATCAAATGTTATAGTAGGGGTCGCTTTGTGACTAGAAGCGGTTTCCTCTATTAAGATATGCCGCCTCCAAACACGAACAATGAAGTCAGTTACAAGCGCGTTGTTACTGGTAACGACTTCTAGCGTTTGCTTCGTCAGTAAACTATATGTATATATTTAGGACAATATACATTCGTATGTTAGTCTTCAACTCTCTTTCTTCAGGCATTTACTTTTTAAAGTGGGTGCACACCATGAACGGAATTGAAATCGCCTCACAAGTTGGGCTTTCCATTTCATACAATTTGAGATGTGCGTAACATATTAGTTAAAATGAATAATTATACTGAAATGATATTGTAATTCTGCTAAAGCATGGTGTAATAATTTGACACCCACAATGATATTATTTTTTCATTACAAATTTAATTTTGCTAGTTCAATCTTATCTATTTATTTTTTACTTACCACCAACTTGTGTTAAGTGACACTTGTGAGAACCCAAAATGCATAATACAACGGTTTTGTGTCTTGAACCTCTTGGTCGGTCAAAGCTATTGAATGATGATGCGACTTTCCGCAATTGTCATTGAGAGACATTAGTGGAACCTTTACTTGGTCAAAATGCTTGTCAAGAGTGTAGAAATCAAGACAGAAGGATGAATGAATTGGAGTCCCTATTTTTTTTTTCTTGGTCAATCATCAATAGTATTCTATCTTATTCTTAATATATTTTAGAAGGAGAGACCCAACTGACTCAGAAAATTGATAGGGACTGAATCACCACATTTTCATAGCATTAATTGTTCTTGATTTTCACGGTCCCATAAAAGAAAAGGACACTAATTTATTTTCTTTGAGCTGGATTCCGCTAAAAACTTGAATGGATTATGGAGAAAACTGGGCTTGTTCTTCAGATGTAAAAATGTAAATGATGCAGGCATTACAAAGCTACCCATCACTGAGATTACACCGGGGCAGAACAAGAAAATCTAGCACCTAACCTATGATGTCGTATCCTTTATATTTTTTCCATGTTCTTCATACTAGAGCTTGAAAATGGTAAAAAGGAATCCTAAAATGAAGAGAAGGTAATAAGCAAGAAATGCTGCATTTAGCATACTTCCTCATCAATTTGTATAGTAACGTGATGAATTCTGAATGTTCTTTCACAGTATTCCCGTACCTTATAAAGGATTTTACCATGATTCATTCCAGAGCCAATGGCTATGTGGCAAGCCATTACAAATTTTCCAGATGTGATGACCCAAACATGCAGGTCATGAACATCATGAATTCCCTCTATTTTCTTCAAGCCGTTTTCAAGAAGAGCGATTTCAATCTCATCTGGTGTCCTCTCCATCAATATACAGAATACTTTTTTGAGCATGGGTAGAGTGGTGCTAAGAGCCAAAATGGAGAAGGCGAGAGTGCATAGCAGATCAACCATCAACCAATCTGGTTTTAGCCATATGATTAATCCAGAAATCATCACCCCAACAGTTTGAATTATATCAGTCATAACATGCAAGTAAGCCCCTAGGATATTTATGTTTAAGAATTTTATCTTCTTTGGGGAAGTTGATACCTGATGCGCAGTATCTTCAACACTCAAAGCATATAATTCCTCCATTTCATGATCATGTTCTTCACCATTGCAGGCGTGATGAGATTCATGCGAATGACAATGATGAAAATGATCATGACCAAGCCAGAAAATCATGATTAAATTCACCAAGAATCCAAATAAAGCAATAACAAACATGAGTTTCCCGTCAATCTTTGCTTTTTTGTGGAGAATTCTATCGACTGATTCGTATATCAATATCCCACAGATAAGCCATATCAGCTGTACTGATAGAAGGGCTCCCAAAACTTCTAGACGACTGAATCCAAAAGATTGTTGTGATGTTGACGGCCGACCTGCCACCCATACTGCGAAAAGAGAAATGGAAGATCCAGCAATGTCTGTGAGCAAATGGGCTGCATCAGTAAGGACGGCAAGGCTATTGGCTTTCATTCCTCCCACAATCTCCACTGCCATGACTATTGAGTATAATATTATAAGTCCTATAAGTTTCACCTTCGACTTTGATCTCTCTGCAGAATCACTAATGCTATATTCTTGGTTTGAGAATGAACAAATACGACTACAAGAAAATCTAAGCTGCTGAGGGTAGTTACTATGTTCTCCCGAGGCTTCTGGCTCGTGTGCTTCCAGTTGCAGCTGTTCTTGTGGTGTTAATTCCTCCTTTTGCTCCATTCCTTTTAACATACTGTCATCACAAGAAGTTAGTTCCTAAAGTAAATAATTACACCATAGAAGTTGTATACTATGAGCTTGATATTCACTGCAGAGATCCAAAATATTGAGCGAGCAGTTAAAATAAGTGCAATCATTTTGATTATGCCATCAAGTCTTTTTATTTGCTTTCGAAGTCATCACCATGAATATTCTTTTCGTCTTTCATCGCAGGACATGTCATGTACTAGCAATAAATGTTACTCCAAGAGAACGTGAGAGAGACTGGGCGAGTGTGCGCGTGATTTTTTTTTTTTTTTTTTTTTGGGTCATATTCATTATGAAGCATTGTTCAATATGTAAATTTTCTCATATTAACATACAAAAAATTTTGGCGTATTTTAATCCTGCTATGAGCAACCTTACATGACATAACGCAAGCTGTCATAAAAAATTGCAGACATATATAATAATCCCTTCTCTGTGGAAGGTCTAACCAAGAGTATTGATTTCTCCTTCAAGCTCCACCAAAAAAGAAAACTGTTGTTGAGATTGTAAATAAGGAAAGTAAATGTGTATAGTCAAGCACAGGAACTTTTTGAAGGATAGCTGCAACTGAATTTCATATCACATAATTTCCAGACAGGTAACAAATTGGCAGGCAAAATTGTTACGAGGTCCTGAAAACACCAAAATCGATTTGATGCAAAATTATTCCAAGCTTGCATCAGACCATGAGGATAACCCTTTTTGTCTTCATCTACCAGACCTTTGAAGAATAAATGCAAGAATTTTCTGACCTGACAAATCTTTCATTTTTCTCTTTAGCTGTTTGATATAGCCAAAAATGAGAATCAGTTATATCCACTGCAAACAGCATATCATCATTCTTGATCATAAACTCGGTATATAGACATTAAAGGCAACGCATATTTGCTTTTAACAATATTCAGAAATACACAATCACAGATGTGCAAAATCAAAGGCGAAAAACGCATGAATGAAATTTGATATACATGCATGAAGAAAAGAGTGAAGGAGCGTGAAAGATAAAAGACAGTCACTCAGAACGGAAAAACCAGAGCCTATTTAAAAGATATCACAACAAATAAGCATTCTAATATCAACCCAAAAGAAATCCTCCTTGAAATTGAGCAAGAAAGATTCAAAAGCACCTACCTCTTTTGGAAAATAAAGTGGAAATAAATTGCAAGGAAAATGTTTACCTGAGACTGCAGATGAAAGAAGGTCAGAAATTTGAGGAAGGAACAAGGTTTATCAAAGGTTAGAAGGAAATGTGCTGAGATTTTATTTGGAAGATTCTCCATTATAGGATTTGATAACAACCTCAGCTCAAAGGAACAACCACCAAAATTTACAGAAAATAGTCGCCAGGACTTCTGGTGAGTTGTCTCGAATGAACCCATTTCCTCTTTTTTGTTTTGGTTTTTTCTTTTTCTTATGGAATCTAACAACCCATGTTTAGTACACTTGCAACGAACAAAATTGTTTTTGGCCCTTTCTTCTTTTTCCAGGGTGTTACCTAACCCAAGTTTGGAATTACATCTATTATGGAAATTAGAGATTCTATGTAATTCTTTATTGGGATCACCGTAATCATTTGCGTATGAATGTTTAATGCATATATTAATGTCACGCAATCTTTTACACACACACATATATATAACGATAATTTTTAAAACAGTGTTCACATGACGCTGATTTGAACACTTATCTTATTAGTTATTTTTTTAAAATTTTTTTATCTCAATCAAATAATTTAATAAGTTTTCATTGTCAATTTGCTAAGTTAGATATTTCAAGGTAATCTAATTTCTCACCTAGTCCCATAATCTCTCCCAATATTTTTCATGTCCTTGAAAATCGTGTTTTGTATTATTGTTGGTATTATCAATATTTTATACCTTCTTTCATTTATTAAGAACACCATAAATCTCATTTTCAATTTATTCATTCCTCAAATAGAATAACGTCCGGTGAGTTGCGTGGGTGAAAACTAGTTTATTGTACAAGTGTGAAAAATATTTTTTAAACGAAGGACCATTTCCATTGTTTAAAGGAATCTAATAAGCTGGAGATCATGTCGTAAGTAAATACCATAAAATGACTAAAAGAAAGTATAAAGGACAAAAACAAAAGGTTCGGACGACTATAAGAAAAAAATTTAGGTGGTCGGACCAAATGGGGTACATCTCTGGAGGTTTCGGCCATAACTCTTCACCTCGTAAGTAGTACCAATAATAATGTTTATATAATTTTTTTAAAAACAAAAAAAATACTAATCATAAAACTCTCACGTATGATATACCATTTAGAAATTATTAACATATTTAATTTGTAAAAAGAGCATGATGCTACGATTTGTTTTTTGAAACATATCTACCACACAAAACAAGTTGGCATTGTTTATCTTAGTATTTTGTTGCCCAATGAGGCATTTCTCATATAGTGCTATGGACACTGCCAAACATTAGTAGGTAGATAGATAGCAAATTTCCATATTAGCCACTGAAATCATGTTGACCAATTAATGGCAGCATTTCTGCATGTATTGCCTTTTGTGGGTGTTGTTGTTTTATATTCATTGCATGTATGGTAACATCTGATCATTGTTTACTTATTTGATCATAATTAAAATTGAGATTGGTCCCATGTCATCATAACTCACGCGATCACACAACATAGACGGTTCAATTCAGATTCCCTTAAACCAAGAGTTTACGCATAAATCTCCAACCAAAAGCAAAAAGAAGCCGAACCTAGCATTTGACAAGAAATACTGTCCAAAAAAATGTGTACTTGGTACCCTCTCGTTCCTTCAATTGATAGAGATTCTAAACAAGTTATTATATATTGTGAAACTATTCGAAATAATTTATTTGAAACACATATCCATCACTTGAGAGGAGCATGCGATGGTATTTTTTCCCCCCATTTTTTTATGGAGTGACCATGTAACAAATTAGTTACAAGTTCATGTATTGATGCATTTACGTGTAGACAAAGAAAAACTATTGGGTATTAGCATATGCAATAATTTAGTGTGGGGAGCAAAATCTGCATTTTAATGAATGAGAGCATGTAGCATAGACAATTTTAGATGAGGTAATTTTTTGCTTTAAAGAAAACTTAGTTGAGTTATAATAAATTTATTTTTGTCTTGGGGTTAGGGTCTTCCTTCTCCTTGTGTGTCCGTCCATAGAATAAGGTATACATTCAACAAATAATTATCAACCACTAAATAACGGTTGTCAGTTATTCCTTATATAATGGCAATAAAGAAAGATTCGCTACAATTACTTGATGGTATTTGATTGGATGCCGAATACCACTAGGTAAAAGTATCCTTTGAGCATTGGATATCTCATTCTGTGTGTGTATAAGGATGCATTTAATAAAATTAAAACGAATTTTGGCAAAAATGAAGGAAGATTTTAAAAATGAAACAAAAAGAAAATAATTGTAAAAGAAAAGAAAAATGAATAAAAAGAGAACAGATGATGGGTAATTTTTGCTCGTAGAAGATTAAATGGCACGAATGAAATGTTTGGTCTCTAACTTACTTACTTAATTGTACTCCCTCCGTACTATTTTGATAGACTTACAAGTTTTTTCACACAGTTTAAGAAAAGTTAGTTAACTTTATTGAGAGAATGAATTAATCTATGATGTTCCTAAAATACTCTTATATTTATCATTAAATATTTACATTAAATACAAAAAGAAAATTGTTCCATAATTTAAATTAATTTCATTTGATATGTGAATACACAGTTTGCTATGCACTCTCACTTATAACAAAGTAATTAAATAGGGACATTTTAGAGAAGTTGAAAATTAATTACATTCTTCAAGAAAGTTGACTATAATTTGGGACGGATGAAAAAGGAAAACAAGCCTATCAAAATAGAACGAAAGGAGTATTACTTTACATGAATACTTAAATGTTTCATCAAACAAGAAGACACCGATACTTATTATGGTCCCTAATCTCCCTATATCGTGTCAACATGAATACTGTCGATCATTTTTTATGCTATAAACGGATACATTATCTTTCAAGTCTTCAATTGCTCCTCGTCCAAACTACCCTCAACATACCAAAAATTGATAACATATCGAGTGTTCATGAACCGAGTATTTGGTTCATTTAAAAAAAAAATTGACCAAACAGATAAATTGGTTCGACTGCGGTGGCAATTATGTCAGGTTTCGAGTTGACTGGTTGGGTTAAAACCCAAGTATAAGAGTCAACCTGCAAACCCAAACCTAACCGCGCAATCCGTGAAGAGCTAACTCGAACACAACTCGCCATGGGTTGATGGGTCGACCCTTGAACCCAAAAAAAAAAAGAGGGGGTGAAAAGAGAAGAAGAAAAAAAGAAACTAACACACATTTTTTGCACACACACAATGATCAAACATATTTTTTATACACTAACATACACTTGATTTCTCTTACAGTTTACTATTCATAAACTTAGGTAGAATTCTTAATTTCTCTCACAATTTACTTGATTAATTATCCAATGGGTGAAATTTGTGTTTGAATGTGGATGGATGAAATAAAGCTACAAAATGTTATTTTTTTCTGGTTCGCGAGTCGACCCAAACCCAGTTTGTTTTCTTCTTGGGTCAGTCAGGTTCGACCCGTTTTCAACCCAACCCGACTCGCCAAGTTTAAATTCAAACCCACTGTTTTCGTGTTAAGTTCGTATCGTGTTTTCAGATTTTGTATGAAATTCCCACCCATATAGATTACTCTTATTTTTTGATTTGGAAATAATCGATTTTATTGATTTCTTGAAAATTTTTAAACACCCCTACTAGCAAATTACATCATTGAATGCAGCAAGCTCTACTTCATACGCTACTCCAATGTTTTTCCCTTCGTCTCTTTCTTTTGTAACATTTCCTTTGGTTCTGAATTAAATTTTGCATTGGGTAGCCAAGACGGAAAGTGGGAGGCTTGTTTAATTCGAATTTGATTTTACTGCCTGTTCTAGCCGATTGAACAAAATCAGCAAGGTCCATGCGCTCGCCAACTTCATTTTGAAATAAATTCCATTCGCATCTGATAAATCCCATCCTGATTTTCTTTATGGAGTTTTCTTCGAAAAACTTTCTATTTTCATAATGGTGCCAATACGGTCAAACAGTCAAATCCAATATAATATTACTTTGTTTGAAGGATTATTTTTCATGGTACTTTTAAAAAAATATTACTATAACGGTTTTAGATAAATTTTTTTTATGGATGTGTATGTGATATAAAGAGATAATTAGATAATGTGTTTAAAAGTTTTAAAAATATGTTTCTTTTTTTAAAATAGAAGCAAACAAAAAGCCTAAGTTCTACTAAAAAAAAGGAAACCTTATGATCTTACCATTTCATCACGACCAATCTTAAACCTAAGCCAATATAATCCAGTCAACCTTTTCCCCACAAAACAAAGAGCAGCTCATTTATCCTCACCACACAGTTGAGAAAATTAAAATACAACCACGCAGAACAACAACAATCGTTATAATCAAGTTGTCCAACAATTTAACATCAACTTTTTATCACAAACCTTTCATCCCATCAAAAAAATAAAAATTTTCATCAAATACTTCTACAACATTAATATCTTAATACCCTATTTTTCAAATTAAACTCACCAAAAAAAAAAAAATCTCATCTCATTGCCAAACTCGCAATGCCACGTAAGTGAGAGTACATCCACACAACCACGCGAGCCACGAGGGCACCGGAATTATCGACTCCTCCGACGACAACCTCTTCTTAGTTATTAATTTATTTTTATAATTATTAGTAATCTTTATAGCGCTCTCCGCCACATCGGAATTGCAGCCCAAACAGATTTTTCTTTCGACGCTCCCGCTTTCTCCTAAATTCGGCTAATAACAACGATCTTATTAATCTTTATCCATCTCTCTCGTCTTCGTCATTGCGGGAGAGTCGAAAAAATATAGTTTTTTTTTTTTTTAAATATACATAATTTCCTTTTATTTTTTATTTTTTAAAAAAATAATTTGGGTATTTTTATTGGGAGATTTGATTGGAAACCCTAAGTTAAATTAGGAGCGGTAGATAGGGAAGAATAATTTAGGGATGGCGGCCGCGAATGGGCAGGGAATTGAGCCTGCCGTCCTTGATGACATAATCAACCGATTGTTGGAGTTCCGCAAGCGCGGACGCTGCGCCAAGTTCAGCTGTCCGAGGCGGAGATCCGATCACTCTGCACCGCTTCCCGGGAAATCTTCCTTCAACAGCCCAATCTCTTGGAGCTCGAAGCACCTATCAAGATCTGCGGTAGAAGAATTCTCCCTCTTTTTTAATTTATTTATTATTTGTTTCACTTTGAATTTTTCATTTCATGTGTGCACTTATATTTACGCTAGATATGTCGCATTCTGTATTCGCATTTATCTTCGTGAGTGTATTGCTTTATTTTTTGTTTAATTTTTTTTGCGTGATTTCTTAATTAAATGTTTTTGGGTTGTTCGTATTTTTTGGGATAAGCTATCATCTTTATCTCATTATTTTGTAGCTTGAATGGTAAGAGGGAGTTCAAAGGTTTGATCTTTTTCTGCTGACAGACATATGTGAAAGTTTTGGATTGTATGCTCTGGCTAGAATTTAAATAATTTTTGGTTGAAATTTGGTTCCAAAATGTTGATTTTGTGCTTGAAGAAGTGTTAGCCAGCCAATCTATCATTGTAGATTGTCCCCCATTGTTTGGCGTGGGAATCTCTTAATATATTAACTGAAAATTTTCATTTTCCGATTGGAGGAAAAAGAACTAGTTTTAGAGTTCGGTGCATGGTGAGCTGCTGCACCCTTCCACCCACTAATGTCCACTGTTGCTTCAATCAGAGGTAGATGCAACTGCTGTTTTTGATAGTGGTATTTACAACTGATTGATGCATTACCATGTTTGTTTCACACAGTGCTGAAAGCTTGAAAAGGATCATGGAGGTTTCAAGTTTTAGCCAATCCTTCTATTTTTTCGGTGGACTATTCCTGTCTTTTTTGATCATATTGTGCTTCTTTTTTATTTTCATGCTATGCCATTCTGTTGATGCTCTTAAACCATAATCAGGGTTCACAGCATAAAATTGCTGAATGAGACTGGCATTGCAGTATAAAAAAGGTTTTTTGATTTGATGTTTGATATGGAGTTGATGCGATGTTTCTGAATTCAGTACTAATACCTGGATGAGTAGTCTGATGCTCATTTTGATAGGACCATGCATAGATTGATCCCACCAATCTGCTTCCTCTGCCATCTGCATCAGAGTTGAGCACAATGAATTTAGGCCTTTATCCCATCAGTGATAAAAAACAGGTTTTTCAATGACAAAACCTCCATTGTGGTTAATTTGAGTTCATAAGAGAGATCAAAATTCTCTTCTATTCAAATGTTACACTTTCTTTTTGGATTCAATTTGGAAAGATTTGCTCTGAAATAACATCTTTTGTATTCTTTAAAGTACTTTCTGAAAGGTTTCCGGGCATGGGAATAAAAAAATCAGTAAGTTGTGAAATTGTTGGTTTTTATATGTCTTAAAAGTGGTTTTGGAGCTGTTAAATGCTGAATAATCCTAAAACATGTCTTGCAAATTCTTGTTTTAAGTTTTGAAAAATAGCACAGGGAAAAATGCAGCATTGTTAACCAAACAAGGTTCTTTACCCAATAGATGGATCCACATATCACAAAACTAAAGTTTTTTTTCAAGATGCGCCTAATTGGTTTTCAAGATTCTTGTGACCCAGCAAAGACTTTCAAAGGAACCTTTCTAAGATCGGAGAGTTTAGTAGCATACATTCCATTATTTAATTAATAGGTGAATCAAGTGAGATCAGAGTTACAAATATTTGAAATACAATCTACATTGTATGCTGTTCATATTTGGATTGCAGATGTTGGCATTTGAGGGGATGTGGGACACAATCATTTTTTCCAAAGACGAAGAAAATCTTACCAGAAAAAAAGTCAGGATTATCATTTATTTTCCTGCTTCATGGAATGTTACCGATCTGGAATTCTGGCAACTGAATTTATTCTTGCTTGATGTAATTATTTGACCAGAAGAGAAATTCTGAGAGAGAGAGAGGAATATGAGTGATCTTTAATTTTATAATCTGTAGAAATTTTGGAAATGCTAGCCTAGTTTGCATCGATAATGTTAGAAGAAGAAATGAGTGGAAGTGTGTAGATAGAATAAGGAAGATGAAAGTGATGGAATCGGCAATTAGGTTTGTGTTTGTGGAATCAGTGTAATTGAGGGCCTTTTCATCTAGCAGGTTGCTGATACGTGTAACACATGCAGTGAATCCTAAAGGCGAAGTTTGATGAGGTGGGAAGGTCATTTAATATGGTGTACTGGAAGGTTTGTCAAACAATTGATTTGGCGTAACCAACTATCAAAAGTTGTGATTTACTGCCTAGTTAATCAAAAGGTGGTTGCCAGCAAGACGAAGTTTTGTTTTGTTTGTTGCCGAATTTGCTTGATGATGATGTAATTACGGTTTATGAAAAACAGGGTTAAACTATACCTGGCTAATTTGGCCATAGATATTTTTAGACTAATGCCTAAAATCTTGTTCTTTGTTCTGAATTTTGGTTAAGTGTTTGTTTTTTGTGCTTGTTTGACCATCATTGTGTTAAATATTTGTATATGGTAGTCATATAATTGTTTAACACCTAAAATTCTGAATGGATGAATTAGTTTCCAACTAACCATTCCAAGGAAGCCATCCATATTGTTGACAGTATGTAATTGTGATTTCTTACTGTAGTCACACTAGGATTTTAAACAAGAGGTTGTTGAGAAATGAAGATTGGTTAAGAATTGAAGATATTAAGAATTTGAGCCATCTGAATTTATGGGCCAACTGTCTAAGCCTTACAGATGCATGTTTTCTCATGTGTATTTTTTTTGTATGTATCCTTTCTATAAGTTCCTTTTGAATATGCATTAAGAGTGTCTTAGGGGAAGAAACAAATTCTTATGTCTTTGGCTTAGTGAAAGCTGCTTCAGTTATCTCCAGAGTTGATTCCCATATGTAGAAGTACATTATAATAAGAGTTTAGAAAAATAAGTTCCATGATAGAAAGCAGTGTTTGCCTATTGAATTACAGGGTGATGTTGTCCTTGTACAATAGACATTTCCATTTTCTTTTGGTTGCTTGAATTTCTTTATAGCTGGTATTGTCCAATGAAATGCATGTGTTCCGTTATTTCTCCTTGGGATTTCTGATGTTTTATTATAATATAATTGGCTGAGGATCTTTCCAGTTGTTGCATTATTGTTGCTGATCTAAAGGTGGAAAAGTCTGATATAAAGCTTTCTTCTTTGATTGGTCTGGTTTCTAGGTGACATTCATGGACAATATGGTGATCTATTGAGACTATTTGAATATGGAGGATTTCCTCCTGAGGCCAATTATTTATTTCTTGGGGATTATGTGGACCGTGGAAAGCAGAGCCTGGAGACCATCTGCCTTCTGCTTGCATACAAAATAAAATATCCTGAGAATTTCTTCCTTTTACGAGGAAATCACGAATCTGCTTCAATTAATCGGATCTATGGATTCTATGATGAATGTAAACGCCGGTTCAATGTTAGACTTTGGAAAATCTTTACTGAGTGTTTCAATTGTCTTCCTGTAGCTGCCCTAATAGATGACAAAATACTTTGCATGCATGGTGGTCTTTCTCCAGATTTAACTAACTTTGACCAAATAAGAAACTTGCCTCGTCCAACTGATGTTCCAGAGTCTGGCTTGCTTTGTGATTTACTTTGGTCAGATCCTTGTAGAGAAATTAGAGGTTGGGGAATGAATGATAGGGGCGTTTCATTCACTTTTGGTCCTGATAAGGTGGCAGAATTCTTGATGCAGAATGATATGGACCTTGTTTGTCGTGCCCATCAAGTAAAGTTGATTAACTTCTTTTCTATATGGTTATTTTTTGAAACTACTGCTTTTTACACAAACGTTTCCACATTGATCTCCTCACCCCTTTTCCCTTCCTAGGTTGTGGAAGATGGATATGAATTTTTCGCTGATAGGCAACTGGTTACAATATTTTCTGCTCCCAACTATTGTGGTGAATTTGACAATGCTGGTGCAATGATGAGTGTAGACGAAAGCTTGATGTGCTCCTTTCAGATTCTGAAGCCAACTGATAAAAGGCCTTGGCTTTTATAAAGCGGCTGAGCCAGGTTTTTCAAGGATGGCTAAGGTTAGTATTATGAAGTCACATTTTGATAGTGTTTGAAGCTATACTGCAGTATATACATGTATATATGTATATGTGTATGCATAATGTCTCTCAAGTCCTTCCGTATTAGTACTTCCTCATTATGTAGATGTGTGATTTGTGCTCCAATTGCCGTAGGAATTTTATGCTTTTAATGTTCCAGAGACATTAAATCCTACAGAATTCTGAAAAGGGAAGTAATTAAAATTTTGGTTCATCTCCCACGGTCTTCTCTTTCTTATGTCTCTATCGGAATGTGGAACATGGGAGAACAATGTAGGAGGAGAGGACAGGAAAAATACAATTGAAGTAGCCAGAGGTACAAAATTCAGATGGCAGTATTACCATATTTCCGCACTAGTTTGCATTTTGTCCTTTCTGGATTGTAATTGAGGCTGGAAAAAACCTTGCCTTGGATTACTATAGTACTCAAATTTGGTTTTACTTAATTAGTGATCTAGTTGAATAGGTAACTCATGTTTACTTTATTCTTTGATGATTTTTCTTTGTTTGCATTTGATTAATAATTCCTAGAGCATCTATCAATCTATTACCGATATTTTCCTTCTGACAATATGGTCCCTTGCTGCAGTGCTTTGCCTTGTCCTTCATCCTCGGCTTTCCAGAAGTTGAGACTGTAGTGGTGTCATTCTGTTATCAGTCCGAGGGCATCGGGCATTGAATATTCAGGATCTGTTTAGTTTGGAGGCAATTGATCTCCGCAGTAGCCAGAAGTGCCAGAAAATTTTCTTTTCTTTTTGAAGCTTGTTGAATCTTGTCATGCAATTTATGATCTGACTGTGTAAATACATTGGCTTTGTAAATTGCACCGGAACTTCGGTTTATTGAATATGTTTATGCATTTGAAGGTTGCCCAATTTTTTGCTTGCCTGCCTCACAATAGGCTAACAAAATCTGCATTAAATATATGGTCATACCAATTTGCTAAGTAATACTCAGGAATGAGAGAAAGAAAAAGACGGGGGTGTTGTTTGCCCCCCCCCCCCCCCCCCCCCGGGGGGCAGCTGTGGAAGATGCGTACCGTTAGTCAGAGAGAAGCCTGATGACCTTCCAATTTTAGGGTTCAAATTCTCCGTACCAAAGCTCCGCAACTTGGATTCCTGGCGGAGGAAGAAGACCATTTTGTCTGGTGTATGGCTGCTCCTTTCTGTATATTTAATCAAATCAAATTGATTAAATAATTATTATAGATTTTGGTAGAAAACCAAGTCTGGGTGGTGTAGTTGGTTATCACGCTAGTCTCACACACTAGAGGTCCCTGGTTCGAACCCGGGCTCAGACATTGTTTTTCCTTATTTTTTCCTTTCAACGGCTTAGCTGCCTATTGCAATTTCGCTTCTCTCTCTGTTTTATTGAAATAAATCTCGTGGATAATTGGATATGTTTTATCTGTACCAATGAGTTCTTTTGACCGCTATCAAGGGAATGACTAGGGAGGCACATCTCTATGTTATCAAATTCATATCATTTACATTATCCTCCAAGAACAAAAATCGAATTATCTAATTGGTAAACAGAACCTCCGTGATCCATGCTGTTAATCACTCGTGTAGATCGACAATTTGATCCAATCATTTAAATATCCCATTTATCATGTGGAATCTTTCGCTTTGCCGGTAAGCATAAAATAAAGTTCATTAGTGCATTGGTCCCTTCTGAACAGTATATATTTAGCTTTGTCTTTTGATCCCATCTTGCTTGGAAAAGAGATTGATCAAAACACATGTATTAGCTGTAAAAGCAGGACGAATACTATGGGACAAAGATAAGATTTATAAATAGCACAATCAAATCCTTTAAACAAATAGCTTCTGGTATATAATGATCACTTGACAACTAAGAAAGCATTTCTTACCATTTGATAAATGCAAAAGGGGAGCTTCATACATGGTGCATATATATTTAGGTGGAGTACTCTTTCAGGAGTGCTTCAAATTAAGGAAGAGAGTTCTGTGAAGAAATTTCGGGCTTTTGGTAAAAATTAAAAATCTGTGGGGAGAAGCATGACTCCATCATGTTTTTGCGTTCCATACCACAGGAAGGGAAAATCAAAGGATGATCATCAGTTGTCAGATGTATCTCCTAGGGAAAAATCTACCCATTCCAAATCACGTAGAAGAGGGAAAAAGAGAGGGAATGATGTTGTAACTGGTGCTGATCATGGTAATCATCATGCTGACAACACCTATAATGCTGAATCCACTACAAGCAGCACTGATGTTAGCACGGCTGCGATGGGGGTTGCTGCCTCTCATGTATCTGAATTTGGAGGCAGTTAATGTGGCGGTAGTTCACATGGCGTGGGAGGGGACGGTGGTAGTTGATCTATTCTTTTGACTGGCAATCTGATCATTGCTAGCTCCACCATATAATCCTTGTCGTTGTTAATTTGTTCCTTTTTTATCAGCTCTGCATATGTAGTAGTAGGTTTGTTTTGATAATCATATGTTTTTGTCTAAGGCTTGATTGAGTATTGATGGCATGAAATATAAGATAGTAGCCACATGGCCATGCACTATGGTCAGGGCGTGACCCCTTGCCGGCTCCATCCATTTTGACTGAGTTGAATATTGGCGTTTGTTTCATTTCTATATTCTAAGTTTGACATGCTGAGGATGTTATTGAAGACGGAGAGAGAAAGAAGAAAATTTCTTCCCATGATCGATGTTGGTTTTCTAATATCCATATTTCTTTCATACAGAATAATACAGATGAGCTTTGTTGGCGGCGGTATAATTTGGCTGGTTCATGTTTGAATGCTTTGGCAGCTGTCTTTAAAGTATTGTCATTCTCCCATATGAATATAAAAAGGATGATTGGGCTTGTTTTCATGGATTCTCTTTATTTCTGGTTTTCATCAATCATACAACCTAGGACAAAGCTGATATCAAGTAATTATGTGGCTTATGAAGTTAGTGAACTAATTCAGGTGAGACTAATAATTTCTCGATTTCACATACCTTCTATAAGGATAACACCACATAAAAAATAGGGTAATTATGTGACTCATATGAAAGATGGAAAGTATTGGCAAATTAAGCGGCATAATTGTTCATATATCTATATATAAAACTAGGATCCTTTGTCATATGCAGGTATAGGCAAATGGACAAGTAAATAAAGTGAAATAGATCGAAAAATTCAATGAATATACTCAATAATTTTCCATTTGATGTGAATTTTAAAAAATCCAATATTCGATTTGTTGATAGTATGTATAATTAAACCTATGATACAAAACAATGAAAGAAAAGCAATGCAATGTTAAAATTGCATTCTTGCTTGATTTTGTTGTGAGCAATAATAACCTTCTAAAATATAGATACCTAAACTAATTCTTATAATTGATAATATACATGTTTCAAAAGCAAATAGAAATAACGGAATTACTTTAATACAAATTAAATAAGAAATTACTCACCTACTACGTAACTAGGCCATTAAGGTTTTTCCCTAATTTGATATTATTTTCTTATATACTGTAGTGAAATTACTCCATTGTCCTCTCAAGCAGTAATATATAAAGGCACACTTCGCAACATTGCGTACTTATAAATAACGCGCGAAAACCAAATTCAATTCGACGACAATATTAGATAAGCCCTAGCCCTAATCCCCAATTTCCATTCTCAGACCTAGAACTCAATCAATTTACTCAATCAATCGACGGCAGCGGCCATGGTGGTGGAGACGGCGATGCATTTGAGCAAGTTCCGATGGGGAGAGCTAGATGAGGACGACGGAGAGGACCTTGATTTCCTCCTGACCCCGACGATAACGGAATTAAGAAGTTTATCGAGTACAAGTTCGATGAAGAGGCCAAAAAAATTGAAAATCACCACCACCACTCGCGCACTCAAGCTCGCTAACTCCTGACTGAGCAAGCAAGCCACGAATGCCGCTCTTGGCCAAAATTCGGCGACGCTGTTCGTCAGGATGTTCGTCATCCTCGAAAGCCCTAGATCCCAAGTATATTTGCATCTTTTGATTTGTTTTTTTTTTTTTTCAGTATATAATATCTTTATGTTATTCTGTTATTTGCTGTAAATAAATTTATGCCTCTGGATTCTGTTTTCGAAATTCATGATACTGTTGCAATGTTTATATTCACTTTAGGGCTGGTGAAGTTTCGTGTTGGCAGAATCTAGTGATGAGGTTATAGTAAAGAAATCTGATGAATTTTTTTTTTTTTTTTATGATTAGGGCATGATTGCAGGGTTATAATGTATTGATTATTGAAATTTTGATATTTTGTGATGAAAAAATGGCTTTATAGACTCCATTGATTTGTGGATTTCGAGGCCTTTCAAGTTCACAAACTGAAAATAGGCTCGATCTTTGTTTTCTGTGCTAGTTTTTGCCTAGTGTTGGACATTCTTCGTTTTTGCCTAGAGGTATGTTTTGCATCTAACTTGTAGCTAGTTGCAGACATTTTGTTCTTTTCTTGCCTGACTTTTAATAAGGCACCAAACAAGAGGAAGCAAAGGCTGCAGGAGATTCCTTAGTTCAAATTAGTGAAGCAGGAGCTGTTCTCATGGTGTGTTGACCTGTGGGAAGAAAGGTGACCACTGGGCTTCAAAGTGCCCTTACGAGGATCTGGCTCCTCCAAGTGAGGTTTATGTGGATAAGCCCTCAATTCAGCTAATGCTAGAAAGGGAGCATATATGCCTCCTAGCATGAAGAGAAGGGGGGGAGGGGGGGGGAGAGGTTTAGAGAGAATTGGAACCGAAATGAGAAGTCCCTGTCCGGATAACCATACGAGGGAGCCTGACTTGCTTGAATTGTTCTGTCCTTTTGGTCCTGTGAGTCGAGTTTATGTTGCTGTTGATCAGATGATTTGCATAAGCAATGGTTTTGGTTTTGTTAATTTTGTGATAGGGAAGATGCTGAGAGAGCCATCAAAAAACTCTATGTGTATGGTTATGATATTCTTAGCCTCAGAGTTGAATGGGCTGCACCCAGGTCGAAGTAGATCTTCCTTACCTGAGCTAATGGGGATGTTCTACCAGCTCCATGGATACTGTAGAAATTCTGTTTTGTGTTGCATAAATTGCTTATCAATGTTCTCGATTTTGAATTTTGTGGGCAATCAACTGAGAAATATTTTTTTATATGGGCGGAGATGAGCTATTGCCTCACTTAGGGGAACTAGAAAAGGATCATTATTATTCCTAGTTTTCATAAATAAAGAATAATCTCGGAATTGAGCGTAACAGAAAAAATTTTGAATTCTAGACTTTGTGGTCTCCAAATGTTACATTGCAGTTTGGGGCATGGTTCATTGCTGTATATTGCTTTAGTTTCTGCTTATGGCTTACCATGCCACATAGAATTGCACAGCCACATTCTGTAAATTGATATCAGTACTGAAATGGAGGTACTGTAGTTTCGTAGTTTGATCTTAACTGTCCAGGTAATATCTACGATTATCATTTGGAAACGGGTTGGAGAAGGAATGTAATTGTTTTCTCTGGAACAGAATCTTTGTCACGAGAAAATTTTTGCTGTTCCTCGAGTACATCAAGTTGTAGCCAATTACGAGTGTTGCGGGCCATGCGAGTACTGTTTTAGGTAATGCTACGCGTGATTGAAATTTGACTTCCAAATTCCTAGTTTGGGTGTATATGCTAGATATGTGGCCGTAATCTTGGATACAGTCGTCGAAAGTCTAATGCTTGTTGGGCCGTTTAAAATAAAAAATAGTCGTTTCTTTTGTCTTTTGCTTCCGACTGAAACAGACCCTCTCCTTCGCTGGCGATTGAACAGACCCAATTACTTCTGCTGGGTTTTTTTTTTTTTAGCTGCTTCTTTTGCTCGTGTCCTCCTTGATGAGACCCTCTACATTATTAAATGACCCCGAGTCCCTAAAAGGATTATTACCTTTGTGATTTGTGACTTAAAGATCTTAGGACCGCGTTTCATGACACAATCCATGAATTAGAACAGTGTGGTTCTTCATATCTTCTTCTACTACTCCTTAAAATGATATCAATTTGGAGTAATCATGCAGTCTCTAATAGGATATATCGTTATTGTTCCGTAATTTGAGTCGGTTACGATGGGAACTTATTTTGTGGGATTCACTAGAAAAGCATTGGGAAGTTGTTGTTTACGTGAAGCTTTTAGCGCAAAATGGTAGTCTTACTTTTCTATCAAGATTTAAGCAATCAATCAGTCAAATTTAGGGATAATGTATCATAAATTAGAGTTGAAGGTGAAGTGTGCATATCACAAGCACAAAAGTTTGGAATGGGATGAAGGGTAAATTTTGATTGAAAAATTTTATACATTGTAAATGCATAGAATTTTATATAAAAGGCTGATCTGCTATCGTGCAATGCATATCAGAAAATATTGCACTTAATTATGAACTACAAAGCTAGACCCAACGGTGAAGAGGTTAAGCATTCACTATTAGTATAAGATCAATCCCGGGATTAAATACGTCTGGCCCGTCAGATTGTTCAATCGTTCTTGCCATTTTAATAGCTGAGCAATATAGATTGCAACCATTAGGTGTCCATTTCCTAATCCCTTGGCTCCTCCGTTTTAACAACCACAAGCCTATGAAGTAAGAATTACACATGTTCTATTTTACATGATTCAAAAGGAATTTCACGTGCACTATGCGACTTGAGTTAGAATATGAGTTGGTGATATTTTTCAGTTTTCGCTATCTTGGTCTAGCATTTGAGCTGCTTCACCTAGCATTGAATTGTTTATTATAGGGAGTCAAAAATTACAAAATCAAACAAACTTAGAAACGAGTGTCAAGTCGTCGCAATACCCAACAATTCAATTGTTTTACTTTTTCTGGATAATCCCAATCCTCTTTCGTGAACATCAAAGAGTCAAGAAAGGTCTTAAGTACTCAAAAAACAAAAAATGTCAAGCAAAAACAACAGAAATCTTTATTCAACCATAACCAATGGAAAGGCAAGAAACTATATATTTTCATGCCCTGTAATCCATTTACTATATCACACGGTCAATTCCTCTTGCTTTTACTTCTTCCTTCGGATAATGAATGACACGTTTCAATTGCTTATGTCGCGAGTCGAGACTCCCGACCAGGCGCTGGAATTAAATTTTACTGCTCTATAGAAGTACATGGTTGGAGTACAGATTCTTATTTCAGTCCCCGCTGGTGAATCACGAGTCATAATAATACGACTGGTGCCAGCACAGCAACTAGTAATTAAATACTAGTAACACCGTACTGCAGTCCTGCAATGCAATCTTGTGAAGAATAGTAAATTTAAAAAAAAAATAAATAAATTCTTTTACATAATATTATCGTTTTTAAAATTTTTTTACATAAAAAATTCTAAAATCTTGTTGTGATACCTAACAAAAATAATTTCTTAAGCACATATTTGCTCCTCTACCTTACACATTTTTTAACTTAAACGTTACCGGTTAGAACTTTTTGAACAACACACACAGCCGGAGAGACGCATCACCACAACAATTCGCACAGTACATGGCAAATAACAGGAAATTAACAAAAAAAAAAAAGGGGCAGGAAGTAGCAAGAGCAGAGTCAGCTGGAGAAGCACAAAATATAAATAAGAGGCCACGAGCGCAGATTCCCCTGCCAGTCTGTCTCATACTCATCTCATGGACCCGGAAACTTACTCCTGCTCCTGCTGCTGCTGCTACTACTACTGATCCTTTCTCTCTCCTCCTCCGCCTCCCTCCTTGTAGTTGTAGTTGTAGTTGATAGTAGTAGACTCTCTCTTCTCTCTCTCAACCTGCTCTGACACTCCCCTCATTACTTATATTTTCACTTCTCATTACTGATTTTAGCTTTAGCAATAGTAGTAACGCCTCACTCTCTCGTCGGCTCCAGAATCATCTGGACTAAGCTATTGATATCATCGTCTTCATCAAGCAACTCAAAACTCAGTCCTCCATGGCTGCTTTCATCCTTGAATCTGCTTGGACGGTATTCACTATTATTTATATATATATATTTTTAATCTACATTCCGGGGTTATTAGCCCTAGCTTTTATCTTTTGCGTTCGAGTATTGATTTCGTTTGTTTGCATTATTTATTTAATTTGAATTTAGTTTTAAATTTTTGGAGAAGTTTGAATTGGAATGATAATTAATGTTTTGCAAATCTAGGATCTGTTAATTTTACATTCTGTTTAATAATGTCCGTATATGTATGTAGTATTAGTTCTGCATGCTCCGATTATTGATGTAATTGAAATGGCTATTGGATTGAATTATTAGGGCAGGAGTTTGATTTGATGGAGAAGACTTGTTACCGGGAATGCGTATATGGATGTATATGTGCACGAGTTATTGCTTAATTTGATGTGACAAGTTTTACTGTGACTGGATTACATTTGTTGTTTGTGAGAAATTATTTGTTTAGCAATCCTGTAAGCAAGTAGTAAAATGTTGGATGCGATGATATGATGACTAGCTTTCATCCTTTTTTCGATGCTAATTAAGGTCAAAATTTTGTCGTGTGTGCCTTTTGAAGGATAGGAGTTGAAATTATTCCTGTATTTGGTTGCATGTTGAGTTTCTATCCACTAAACAGAGACGTTTTACCAACTATTTTGGAATGAAATACGGTACTTGAAAGGCTGAAAATGAATGACATAGATGTCATTTAAGTTCACTAACGGTTAGCAAATACTGTGATCGTGGTTGGCGTGTCTGAATGATGTGTTGCTTTCTCGGAGGTGTTTGTTCTTTGTAATATGGTCAGGTGGCAATTCACATTCCTTGTTTTTAGCTGTCGGCCTACTAAGTTCCCCTGGGATTCTCTACATGTTATGTTCTGTTCACAGGAGGTAGTATGTAGAGTCCTTGTTTTTGTGTGATAACAATTCATATTTTGCTTTGCTTTTATTTAATATGTTTACTTTTGATAAACTAATTGGTCTAAATTAAGCTTTGCATTATTGGTAGTTTTTCTTTTCTTCTAGTGCACGAATTGTTATCTTCTTTTTGTTAATTTTATTCATGGCTCTTTGTCCACTCTATATTAGCTATCAAACATTTAGCAATAAAGTTTACATGCTCTGTCAAACAGTAGACAAATATTTCAGTTATATGTATATTTTACTTGATAAACACATCTAAGGATATATTGTTAAAGCATTTAAGATAGGGCTATGATTTCTCAGCTTGATAAGACTCTGTGACATCAAGCAGTTAAGCTTGTTTGTCAACTTCTATTGATATTATGATAGGGATTTCAGTGTTCTTCTCGAAACAAGCATAAGATGAGTGACCTGCCATATGCCAGTGGTTCGTGTCCACCAACATGAGAACTTATTTGAATACCGTCTTTGAAAATGTTTGTATTCTAGTATGAGATAGAAACCTTCTATTTATGCCAAGTTCACTATAATGGTCTCTATTTTCCATTATGTGAGCAAAATATTGATCGTGAATATGTGAGCAAAATAATTGTATTCAAGGCATTTCTTTTGCATAGGTAGATGATTCTACTTATGCTCTATTTGGATTGGTGCCTTATCATTGATATTTGTGTTTTGGAAAATGGATACAACCTAATATGTAGTTTGCATCAAGTCTATGTTCTCATGAATTTATGTCTCATTGTTTTCCTTTTAATTGGAAAATAACGAGATCTAAGCTGTGGTTCATCAAAACTAAGTCAAACTTTCTATTTAGTATCTTCCGGCACCATCGATGAGGATTTTTATGCATGCTGCCACAAGCAAGAAGCTTACATTTACTCTAGGAGGCATTATTTCCAGTTTGATCTTTTATTTCTTAGGCAATTATGCTTATATGTAGTAAATGCCTGTTATGTTTGTTCTGCTTTCTTTACATCCATTATTAGATAACTACCGTACTTTAATATGCCTATTTATCATTCCATTTTGGTGATGATTTTGCAGTATCTGATTACCCATTTCAGTGACTTTCAATTGGCATGTCTTGGAAGCTTCTTCCTTCATGAAAGTGTCTTCTTTTTGTCTGGCCTTCCCTTCATTTATTTGGAAAGGGCAGGATGGCTGAGCAAATATAAAATTCAGGTTCTGTTTTTCCTTTCATCATTTAACATATCATTGTAATCTAAGTTGTTTGAATCTTCTTGATTTTGGTGCTTCTTATACTTCTCAATAACTCTGTACTGAAAACTTAAACTAAGTATTTGATGTAGTCTTGTTACTTTTTGGTGGGAGTTAACTATGGTTTCATTTTTTTTTTCTTTTTTTGGGTATGTTCAGTCTCAATTAGGATCACCTCCACTGATTGAACCATGTAACATAAATGAATGATTTGGTATTTCAATTACAACTATCTTATAATCTGCTTATTTGATGTAAATTTCGTTTTTTAATTTCCCCTCCTAATACTGTCTTATTTGTATTTTAAAATTGTAGCACATAATGTACTGTTTAAATGTGGTCAGGTGGAAAAGAAGATTTAAGGGAATAATATATTCCCAACTTAAACTTAATCATGTGCTGGTGGCATATTTTTTTTTTTTGCTCTTAGCCTTTTAACTGAAACCTGCATGATCATTGGAGAATGTTTGAGTGCTTAAAAGCTCTCTCCCTCTCTCTCACATGGACTCAGAGAATACCAAAAAAAAAAAAATGATGTACTCTCAGCAAGAGCTTACATGCTTTCACTTCCTGAATTTTCAAGTTTTCTTGGAATGCCATAGTTGAGTCTTCCCATCAACAATAGAAAGCACTACAGTCTGCTATTCTCTCATGAGCTTTATGCTACTTGTTTCAGGCCTTTAGTTACGATTTCTGATAAGGGGTTCTTTAGGTCTTCTGGATGGAGAATAGAGCCCCTTGTTTATTTTCCTTCTTGTGCTTATTTTTTGGGTTCATGAATTTTTTCCATCTTGCTCCTGTCACCTGCCCTTTCTCTCACTGTAAATGTGTCTGTGAGTATACAGATGTGTATAAATGTGTTTTTGTCCATATGTATTAATGTGTCCATGCCACTCACTGTCTATAAATTAAGTACATCTGCAAGAAGAATGTGAGGCATAAGAGAGAAGAGAGAGAAGGGCATACTTGGAGAATTGCTCCACTCCTGTGAGACCTTTTCTGATCGGTGAAAATTTAAAATATATATATATATATTACTAACTGAAACTTTCTCTCTCTCTCCCCCCACTTCTTTCTGGTAATCAAGTGGTTGACAACCAATTAAACCACTTGATTCTTGAGGTAAGGGCAAAAAATGGAAACAAAAAGAAGCAAGCATTTTCTAATTTTAACTGCAAAGGTCTTTCCCATTCAGACTTACATTTTTTTATTTGAATTTGGATGGAGTAGATATGTCCTTATTTCGTTTTGTGGCTGATTGAGAATGCTCCGGCTAATGCACGATAAAAGGACAGCTTGTATTTATAAATGATCGATGTGTGGTAGTTTTACCTGATAAAAATACACTTGCTCATTCCTATCACTTTAGTAGGAATTAAATTATCTCCTCTCTTGTTTCTTCTCCCTATTGGTCACATTCTATCTGAAATTTCATTGCTTTCTCATGGGAGACATGTAATGTAAGCATTGCTAACATATCATGCTGTTGAATCGAGTTGTGCTGTTTAGACACACCTGCGAAGGTTGTATTTCTTTTCGTTTTGTATAACTATCTGATTGGGATTGTTCAATTGGATGGAGTTAACATACGATTAGACTTTGTCTTTTGGGATTTAAGTTAACAAATGATGCCGAATTCTGCTTTGTTGCAGACAAAAAATAACACCCCCGCAGCACAGGAGAAATGCATCACTCGTCTGCTGCTGTACCATTTTTGTGTCAATCTCCCAGTTATGATTTTCTCATATCCTGTCTTTAGATATATGGGGATGCGAAGTAGCCTTCCATTGCCGTCCTGGTATTTTCAGGTTCTTTATATACTAGAGCTAGTTAGTAGACATTCTTCTACATGATTATCTTTCTTTCTGGATGAACTGGCGGCTTTAATGTTGTTGCATACTTTAGAGAGATTTCATCTCTTGGACTCAATGTCCCCCGCCTCTCCTCAAGAGTACTGCTGTCAATTTTGCTTTCTGTTTTCGTGTAGTTAATTCCCAACTTTGGATATGCAGGAAAGTGATCTCAACACAGATTTTGTTCTACTTCATTCTGGAGGATTTTGTATTCTACTGGGGACATAGGATTTTACATACTAAATGGCTCTACAAGCATGTTCATAGTGTCCATCATGAGTAAGTAGAGCATCAATTTTTCCCCAAAGTTTTTGTTTTAAGGTTTTCTTTTTGATCACCTTGCTTGGGTAAATACCAGTTGGGTGGTTGTGTCTACAGGTATGCAACTCCATTTGGACTGACCTCTGAATATGCTCATCCTGCTGAAATCCTGTTCCTTGGATTTGCTACGATAATTGGCCCTGCCATCACTGGGCCCCATTTGATAACACTGTGGCTTTGGATGGTGCTTAGAGTCCTTGAGACAGTTGAGGCACATTGTGGTTATGATTTTCCATGGAGTCTCTCAAATTTCTTGCCTTTATATGGGGGGTCAGTGAATGTTTTCGTCTTTTGCTCATTCCTGTCTTCTGTTTTCTGTCTCCATATGATCTAATTGCCTTGAACTCTATCTCTTATTCCCAGTGCTGATTTTCATGACTATCATCACCGGTTGCTCTATACAAAGTCTGGCAACTACTCATCAACCTTTGTTTACATGGACTGGTGAGTTTGTCACTCTTTGCTTTTATACGTGATTTGAAGATAGTACGCTCTAAAAGAAATTTTACAATGAATGGGACCACTGGCTTCATTGGGTGTGTTTCATTTGTAGTTGGTTACCATGATGCATGTTCCATCAGATCAGTACCCAAGGGCTCCCGTCTGACTAGGGTCTGTGGAAGCAAAATAATGGACCCACTTCTCATTCAATTCACGAGAATTTGAAGTTCTATGAGTTTAATGCCGGCTTAGGGTTATGTCTACCGGTTATTTTTATTGTCTGTTGTTTATGCTTCTCTTTGCCTTACTTCAGCATGTTCCCTCATTTCCTAGAGGTCCATTTTGTTCTCGATTATTGAATTGCCTATTTACAGATGTAAGGCTGAACAGAAGCATCTAAAGAATTATCCATCATACTTTTGTCCTGTGATTGTGATGCAATATATGGAACTTCTACTTGTTAGCTTACTTCAGCTAGTGTACATTCTTCATAAATACCATTTTAATCTTTCCCACATAATCTTGCCCATGTAGAATAACACAGAAGGCCTGACTGTCCTTTTTAAATAATATATAATATTTGTGTATCTTTTATGTTAAGATAATTTTTTTTTTTTTTGGCTGCTTATGCCAAATCTTCAACCATATGATTTCCCACATGGTCCCTTTCCGAGAGCGATTTCTGTTTAGATATAAATCCTGTCATCACTGCCAGCAAATGAATCGAAATCATTTTCTGAATGGCATGATAGTTAAACATACTGTTGATTCGTTTACCTGTTTCTGTCAGGATCTTTGGCACTGATAAGGGTTACCGAAAATTGAAGGCACTAAAGGGCTATGGAGATGAAGCTATGGGCAAAGAGATATGATAGCAACAGAAAGAGAAGTTTTTTGACTGCTTTAGAATCTGATTGTGATTTTGATGGGATGAAAGCATCTGGGCAAGGGTCATGTTTGGTTCCTCGGCGCCTTTTGTTGCAACTCCTTCTGTGTTCTATTGCTATTTAGGCTTACGATGTCTATTAATGTGGATATGGTTCAAAGCTTGTTTGGATTATTAATCCTGCTACCGGGTACGTAAATGAAGCTCATCTTTGTAATGTTACATCTTGGATTGCCTAACCTGTCATGTTTTGGGACAATTATGTTGTCAAATTACTCATTCGCTATATATCATTACGAGCAGCGGGAGAATTTTGTGATCTGACCGCTTACCATTTTTTTTTTTTTTTTTTTGTGTAAAAGACCGCTTACTTTTGAAGTATAGAAATCACTTTGTTGTAGCTCTCAGGTTGGATTCCTTTTAGAACGCTTTAAGCCTTTTTCTTGGACACCTCAAATCTCTGGTACAAACAGATGCTGCAGGTAGTATTACAGTTCATAGTAGTTGTTCATGTCGAAGGAAAAAAGAAAGAAAAACAATTGAATGAAGGCTTACGGCTCCAGCACAGAGGCATGATTACAAGCAGACATCCAAATCATTTATTCACAGAAATGGGAAGGCCAAGACTTGATGCCCATTTTAAAGATACAATTATTTGCATTCATATCCCTCTCTCCTCGGAGACTGACATCATGCCTGTGTGTATGCTCATCTTGACACGGGTAATCACCTCTTGATGAGAAGACGATTCGCTTTTTAGTCCAACTTCTTTTATTTTCCACAAGCTTCATGACGAAAACGGTCTCTATCAAACTGCTCTTTCCAAGAACTGTTCTTTAGCTTGGAGAATTTCTGTTTGGAAGTAATAATCAGATGCAGTTCCAAAACACATTTAAGAATTAACACTTTGGTAGCAACCCGGTTTGAAGAGGCTTATATTAGGAATGCCGCGAAATAATACCCGGGGCAGGGGATTCGTTTGCAGGTTGAATTGAACAATGCCAAAGCCCAATGGAAGAGGATATTTTGTGGATGCAGTTTGTGTTATTGGTGGGAATTATGTTAAAAGGACTACAGTGATTGATATTTACTCGGGTATCGGAGACACGGAGACAAACAAGTTGGGAATACTCGCTGAATTTGTGGGTCGAATTCGTTTCGAAAATTTTGTGCGTCGGAATTCAAAAGGTTGCCTCCTAAAGATGATGGATAACAATGCGATCTTTCCTTTCTTTACTTGTTCGCACTGGACCATGACCCGGCATTGTTCCCTGACTTCCGTATCCTTCTAGACCCCACCCTAGATTTTTAACATTGACCACCATTAAAATTAGGGTTAATAACACTTTGCCCCCCTAAAGGTATGGGGTAGTCACACTTTGCCCCCCTAACCTTTAAATATATACATTTTGCCCCCTCTATGTGTCTTGTTTGACTTTGACCCACTTATATGAATTTTCTCTTCCCAAATTAACCTTATCTATTCTTAAACTAACTTTAGCTTTATGAGTTTGGGTTAATTACTTCAATGATCCTTAAACTTTTTCATGAGTGTCACTTTAGTACCTAATCTTCTGATTATGTCTATTGAGTCCCCAACTTTTATAATAGAGTTTAATTGGCCCCTATACCAATTGATGACAAAATATCCTTCTAATTATGTCATTTTATGTTTTTTTTCTCTCTTTTACTTTTTTTCATTTTTTATATTTATTTTTCTTTATTCCTTCGATTTCTCCTTCCATCGCCATTTACATCCTTAAGAACTTTGGATTTGGGACTTCACAAGTGCCATTTCCACAAGTTAATGGCCATGATTTAATGTAGCATAATAGACAGGCTAAGATGTGTGCCAGTTGGACCAAATATGAATTGAAACAAATATAAAAAATGAGTTGATTTTAGAGGGAAAAGTAGGTTACACTAAATGTTGTTGGAGGGAGAAATCGGAGGAATAAAGCAAAATAAATATAAAAAATGAAAAAAGTAAAAGAGAGAAAAAACATAAAATGACATAATTAGAAGGATAATTTTGTCATCAATTGGCATAGGGACCAATTAAACTCTATTATAAAAGTTGGGAGACTTAATAGACACAATTAGAAGATTAGGTACTAAAGTGACACTCATGAAAAAATTTAAGGATCATTAAAGTAATTAACCCAAACTCATAAAGCTAAGTTAGTTTAGGAATAGGTAAGGTTAATTTGGAAAGAGAAAATTCATACAAGTAGATCAAAGTCAAAGAAGATACATAGAGGGAGGCAAAATGTATATATCCAAAGGTTAGGGGGGCAAAGTGTGACTACCCCATACCTTTAGGGGGCAAAGTGTTATTAACCCTTAAAATTATACTGCTGTTGTTATATCCAAAAAAAGAAGAGAGGAGGTCTTAAATTGCAAATCGAGCAACATAAAAGAAGAATTATAATTTGTATCACTTTACAGACTGGAAGACGGTCGTAAAAAAATTATAGATGGACAAATTCGGTCACATGAACGATTTTAAAGTGCACTCATTCACCTCCTTAAAAACGATATTTCATGCCGGACATAAAGAAGATGAGGGTGTCCGTATTTCATTTCAGTAATACGAATGAAGAATTAATAGATTAATTAGTGAAAAAAGAAAGATTTACCATTGGAAGCTGCAAGTTTGCTATGTTTTTTTTTTTGTTGAATTTTTGTATTGAACTGCGTTGATAGAGAAGGGCCTTAAATCAGTTCTTTTCGGCCTTAAAACAGAAGTCCTACATGTACTTTTTTTCCAATTATGAGAACCAACAGGCTTTGAGCTTCAATTAAAATGCTATATCCAGGGCCCAAAAACAACGAATTAACACACGCCTAAATGTCTTCTCAAAAAAAAAAAAAAAAACACGCGCCTAAATATCATTCGATAAGTCAACAATTTTACCGTGTCAAACTTCGTTATTAGTCCACGGAGAATTTCAAACCTCTTAGAAAACTAAAAAAAAAAAAAGGGGAAAAGAGTGAGAATTGAACCAAAACCTTCCATTCACCAAACCATGTAACACAAGCTAGGTTGAGGGACTAACGTGTGACCATCAAAATTCTATTATCGAGATATCTAACAAGATAATCCATGCAAAAAACTCTCTTGCTTGAAACACTCCAAACTCTTCCAGATATCTGCGACAAAATTAACTAATCTACGTGGCAAAAATGACCTAACATCAGCCCAAACAAGGAACAGAGGAAATAGGTAGGAAGCGAGATATATGACTCGGCAGAGATGGGATTACAACCCTTGCCCAACCCACGATCGTTTTATGCTATTTTATAACAACCCCACCAAAACCATTCGACGCAAATCGTTTCGCCATTTTTGTGCTGACATAAATTTTCGTTTCACATTTCTTTCTGTAAATTTGAGGGAGGCCTACCTACAAAATTTACAGCTAAATTTTTCTGCAAAAACACAAAATGAAACGTGCAAAGACTACACGAAATATTAAATGGTTGTCCACGATGATTAACCCACCTCACCCTGAAACAGCAGTTGTAGATCCATATAGCTAAGGCTCAAACAATATTGTTGACAACGCAAGAGTCAATGTGGAAAATAATACGAATCAAGGAAAAAAATGTACTTTTCCTCCCAAAAAAAAAAATGAAAACAATGTACTCTCTTCCCCTTTTCCACCACTTTTCATTTTCCTTCCATTCACAAGGGAGAAAATTCCGAACGAAAGGCCATCAAGGAAAAAAGAGAAGGGCAGCTTGTCGGGCTTGAGACAGGTTTCGTTGATATCACTAGCACAATTAAAAAAATGAGAAAATGCCAGTATTTCTCTTCCCATTTCTTTGCATGGTTGAACAAGAAGGATAAACATCATTAAAAGTCACTACAAAATATTGATTTTTTTTCCTCCATTTTCGGCATTAAAAAAATTTTTAAAAAAATGGTAATGAAACCATTGAACCTATCCCTTCATTATCTACATAATATCCCTCCTGAGGTCGATCACGACCACACTGACGTTGTCAGCACTCCGTCTAGCCAAAGCCAGCTTCGTTAGGAGCATTGATGCGCCCGAACAAGCCTTGTCTGAATTCTCATCTCCCGGCAGCAAACACCCCGCCGGCCCTTTTCCCTTCAGACACATCCGCGCCACCCCGCATGCGGTGTCGTTTGACACCACGTCCCATAATCCATCGCTTGCTAATATTAAACACTCGTCCTCCGCCGTCCTCTCCGTGATTGTCACCTCCGGCTCACAAGTCACATACGGCTTCAAATAATTATCACCTGAAAACACCATCATCATTCCCCAATAAATATTCCTCATTAATTAATTAACTAACAATATCCGAAAGAACAGCCAACCATGTATTATCAAATTAGTATTACTGAGATTTTTATTTATTATTTATACCTATGGCTCGTGACATGGCAAGAACGCCTTGAACGCGTGGACAATCCCAATATATTACACGGCCGCCGGCAGCTTGGATCCGGTTCAGCTCATCTGGACGATCCGGCTGTTATACCACAAAACCACGCGGGGAAGAATATTATATTAATTTTCCTAAAATAGAATTGTCTATTTATTCAAAAAAAAAAATAAAATAAACTCACCTTGTGATCATTGGAGAGGGGGACGGCCTCGCCCTTACGGCAAAGGACGGCTCTAGAATCGCCACAATTAGCGACTATGATTTTATTAGAGGTGACGATTGCGACGACGGCAGCTGATCCAACGGCGTCGCATTCAGGTGTTTGAGGATCGCAGTGACAGCTGACGGCGGCAATAAAATTTTCATTGAAGGTAATACTAGCTTCTTTGTCCATACGCATGAAGCTTCGCTCCATTGCGTTCTTCCATTCTTCAGCTGTCCTGCTATCTTCTCCTACTTTATTCTTCTTCCGCAGCTCTTCCTTCACTAGCTCATGCAACCGGTCTCGGCACTTGGCCGCCACGTGAGAGCATCCGTGGCCATCATAAACGCCGAAATAATGAAGTTTATCAGCGTTCTCGCACTCTTCCCCGCAAAATGAAGGATGAATTGCCACCGCATCTTCCATATCTCTCCGCCTTCCACAGACCGACGCCATTCCGAACTTCGGAAGAGTCGTCTTAGAGTCGCCTACTACCACCGTTGACGCCGCCGCTAAGGGACTCAAAATAGACGACGGCGAATCCTCCTTGATTATATTCTTTGTTATACCATTTTTCATCTCCGAAACGTTATGTCCTTCAGCCCAACATTCCAAGGCGTTCGCCGGGTAAATCTCCAACCTCGACTTTTTGGTTACATCCTCCGTATCCGGCTGCTGCGCTACACCAGTAACAAGCTTCACCCTCCGGAGCTCCATCCTCCTTTTTCTCGCCGCTCTCGAACTCGTCGGCGATGCCTCGCTCTCACTGACTACTCCGCAACATATCTCCGCCATTCCTGTCTCACGCAACAAAATTTCTTCCCACTTTTTGTCTCCAAATCTTAAACCGAATTATAGAGGACTAAAATCTGTTCCTTCCTTTCTTCCTCAAAACAGAAGCTAATGAAGATGAGAGGATGGTGGGGAGAGAGAGAGATGAGGGGGGTGAGAGAGAGAGGAAAGGAAGGAGGGTAGGAAGGGGGACATGAGGACCCCTTAAAAGGACGCCACTTTTCCTCTACTCATCTCTTCATGCCGTACAAATACCACAGAGAACTGACGTTAAAAGTTGTCCATGGCTCCTAAACGTTACCGTTTTATGACCGGGCAGCACTCCACGTACTTCCTCACTCCTTGCCCGCTGCCCCAACTTTTGTTAAGTGCGTCCCTCCCCGCCAAAATAACTTAATCAGGGCCGTCAAAGTGTCCAAAAAACATAATCTACTCGTCGATTCAATTACAACACGTGTAAGCAGCGGGCCCATACGTGGCCCAATGGTTTTAAAACGCGACCCATTTTTGAAGGCTTTTCTTAACTGACACGCCTGTGGTCCAAAACAGAGACGACGTTCACATTTTAAATTTTACTTTAGTGGTGGGGAAGGAAGAGGGCTACACGTGTACAGATCGTGGAATACGAGATTATGACTCGGGAATTTTTAAAATGGGCTTATTCCGATGGGGTCAGGGGGTCCAATCGGAAGTGTATACGTAGCAAGATATGTTGATGGGCTGGGGCCCAGAAAGGGTCGACGTCGTTGACACTGGAGGGAATATGAATATCTGACGAGGAGGATCATAATCGATGGAGAATAAAAATAAAAGGAACGTGTAATGTTTTGGTTGCGATGCGAAGAGGTATAGACACGTTTCAGGAGTTTCGGTCTATGATTAATGATAGACTTTTTTTTTTTTTTTGGTTGATTTATTTATTTATTTACTTTACTTCTTCTAATTAGTAGTTTTTTATTAGATTCGGATTTTAACAGTTTACCACTTTTTCTTAGTTGGTAGGCTGGATTGTTATGGGAGATATGAAATCTGAATTAAAAATTGGCGAAGCTTGGGCGTTGTTGATGTCCATTTGAATTGTCTTTCTTTTAAAAATTTTATTGAGAAAAAGAATGATATAATATTTTTTTTATGATGTGTTGTATGTGAAATAAAAACGTTATTCAGAATATAAAAAAAATAATTAAAAAATGTTTGAGTAATACTAAAAGAATTTCCTATCCAAAACAAAACTCATGTTTTTGTTGCAACGTTATCAAGACTTAGCAAATGGAATAATTTGTAGGTGTGATTATGTATATGTACGTATTTGATGTACAATTAAAGTTCGCGTCTGATATTTTTTGAAAAACGGCGCCAAACAAACGCACGTTTTTAGCAGTCGAATGTATCTAATTTCGACCTTCAAAAACTTCACGTGACTAATTGTAGAAAGGATGATATCTAAAGCCAACGGCATCTAACTATGATTATGAACTAATTGAATGTACAATAGCCAGTGAAATTATAAATTAATAGAAGGTGATTAGATTTTCTTCTAATTGTAGTTTGATAAATAATGTGAGAGTTTTGATGTCACATCATTGGATGTCATAAGGGAGACTCCTGCCCGTTCATTTCATCTGTTTGTCTCTTTGTTTTATTGAAATTGAGTCATGAGTTCGAAGTTCGATTTCTGTACATATCATCTTTATATGACAAGGGATATATTTACATGAATTGGGTCCGCAGATTCAATAGTCTAGATGGAATCACCAAAGCTTAGTAAGTTTAGGTGAGCTTTGATGGTTTCATTTGGACTATTAAATCTATATGAACCTGGTCTATTAAAAAATAATCCCTATGATAATGATAATTTGTAAGAATGATCCCAATAAATTGACAGTGTTGATTTTAAAGTTAGTCATCGAAAATTGACACAAGTGCTGAAATAACAAAATTTTAACCTTACACCTTTTTTCAATCGATGAGTTACAAATATCAGGCACGAACACGAAGAAAGAGAGCTAATATGATCAATTAAAGATTAGTCAAATTGATAAGAAGTACTTCTATCATGTCAAAGAGTAGGAAGCGTAGGAGTTCCCAATTTTTGTTGTCTTACCTTGACATAACAGAGAAAGAAATGACCAGGGTCATTTTGCTCCTAATCATAGCTCACGAACTCAAGGTGAGTGAGTATTACGTGCATCATGCGCGTTACGTGGCGTGTCACATGGTATATTAAAATTAATTACACATTATCAAATAATACAAGGTATGATCCACTATTATCGTATAGCGATAAATTATTGATTTTAGTACACTATGTAACAATACACGTGGTTTATTATATACTTTTCCCCTCAAGGTTAACCCTATAGATGAATTCGCTCCTTTCCATTGTAAAATGCAATTAAAAATAATTTGCAAGAGCATAAAAGGAAGGCCTCAATTTGGAGAAACACAAAGTGTTTGGATAAGATTTTTTAGAGGATTTTTTTTTCGGAAAAAATACCACCGTACTATTTTGTAAATATATATCACTTCATTTGAATAATTCTTTTTTTAAATAATATTACTGTAATAATCTTAAATATTTTTAAAATTATTTTGTTTGTGAGACAAAGAAATAATTAAAAAAATATATCCAGAATTTTTTAAAAACAATGCCAAACAAACGCAACTATATACTTGCGAGATAAACAAGTTGTTAAAAGTCTATTTGAATAATTTTTTTTAAAAAAGAAGAAGAAGAAGAACATCAACCAAACACACAACACGTGGAAAGTGAAAACGGCCAAAAAAAAAAAATAGAATGAGACCATTTGAGTCAATGAATTCCGTCGATCAAAAACTTGGCCTTCAACCTGCGTATAAATGTAAACAACACGACAACCACCTACTAAATCCAGGACGACCAGCTGCTGAAACCACGGGGAATCCAACACCTGTAAATTCTGGCTGGCAAGCAATTCTACTCTCTCCTTCCTGAAATTGACACCCCATCCTACAATCTTGCCACGTTTCCCATCTACTCTCTAATCTAACTCCACATTGTCCCAAAGCAACCATTTCTTTTTCCTTTCCCCCCCTTCCCCCTCCCCCCGAAATTAAAACTACAAAATCTTTCTCGAAAAGAAAGAAAACTGCAAAATCTTTTTTAGTGCCTGTTCTTTTCGAGGAAAAAAAGTGAAGTCTTTTACTTTTCTGAATTTTCATTTTCTTGATTTCTTTGGGCTGAAAATTAATCCGGGACAATCGAGTTCCATAGAACACGAAATGCCACGTTGCTTTCAAAAACCACCAACAATCATAGATCATGCGTATTGCCCATTGGATAGCTTAAAAACAATCTAAAGACGTCTACTGTAAAATTTTTGTGCGCTTTTCGTTATAAACAATTACTGCGCCAAAAACTCACTTTGAATCCCATGTTTAAGACTTTTGGTATAACATAATTTTACATTATATATAATTAGTTACCAAAAAAAAATTATATAAAGCATCTAAACAGGTCAAAAGTTCCTACCGCGTGAGAATTTCTGAATTAAAAATGGTAAAACAGTTTTGACTTCGTAGGATATAGGAAGATGTTAGGCATAATAAGAATACCATATTCATGCTCGATCTAAGCACGCGTGGTTTGTTTTTAACATACATTTTATCCTCATATCTAAAGTACGACTAAAAAAAAATATTAGTATGCCAGAATTTTAATTAAAACGTGTAGGTTAGACAAAGAAATCAATGTGGAAGAATTACGTGACATGCATGAGATACTAGAATTATCAATGTGAAACCAATGATATCGATGTTAAATCTACCGATTCCACATCAGTAAAAGAGGCCATCTATGATTCAGAACCAGGATCGGGCTATCAATTACGTGTAAACTTTTGAATGATTAAGATATTTTGAGTTGCGTAAGCTGGACACACTTATCTTCGGCATCAGTACTATATTGGTTCTGCCAAAGATGTTGAAAGATGCAGTCATCAAAAAAACTACAAATGGGAAATGTGTCTCCAACTCAACCTTTTCACCGGTCTTCCTCTCGTGACACTACACAAAACCACCAAGTGTGCACTCGTCATATTTAGGCATTTAGTTAACCCCACCAGAGTGACCAAATGACCTGATTTATAACCTAATCCCTTTATGATGTGCTAGCAATTGATTGATTAAAGGCCATGGTCAAATAGTAATTATTTTGAAATAATATTTATATATACACCTTTTTTAATTATTTTTTATTTTATATGTATCTTATTTCAATTTTAACTATCCTTTTATATTTCAAATCACCTCTTCAAACGGAGCCAATAATTCTCTAAGTCCAAAGGAAAAGTACGCAATTTCATAGGTAAAATACCATGTCATTCTATTTTTTTTTAAAATTTATACTATTATATTATGAGAGAGAAATGGTGATGATAGAATTTAAAACTGGAGTTATAGTTTCGTTAGTAGAGCACCTCGTTTACATGCATGCCATTATTTTATAAAAAAATTATGACTTCTGAAGCCGTACAATTTTAATCGTTCAACCTCTAATCATTCCTGTTATTATAATCTCGCACTAATGCCATGACTAGTGTGTAACTTTGGCGAAGCTTGGGAGTCGAGGACACGTATTGTGCAACGATGTACGTGTAAGGTTGTGACGGGCTAGTTCTCTCAATTGATCAAAGGCCTTTTGAGATTCAACTTTTGAAGACTTTAATAAAACTATTAGGTGGCTTTGGCTACGTCGATGTACGTAGCTGTTTGGTTAGTGAAAAAAGTAATGATTTTGAACGAGAATTGAAAGTATGATGATGCAGGGCGAGCAATGGAGGAGGCAAGCTTTGGTATGGCAGAGAACATGGGGTATTACGTACACGCGTGATCTGATCAGTGATTATGGTGCATGCATGGCTGGGATGGATGATTGATGCATGCAGATGGCAGAGACGCTGAACACTTGCCCCCCCCCCCCCCCACCCCCCCCATATATCTGAAGACACGCGCGCACATATTGGATCAAAAGAGAGGTCCTTTTTTTTTTTTTTTTTTTTTTTTTAGGAAAAAGAGAGGTCCTTTTGAAGTCTTAGACACACATTGCCACGTCTCCAACCGAGCCAGCCAAGGTTTGTTTAGTAATTTTATTAATTTTGTTATTAATTTTCTTTTTTTGGGTTTTCTTTTAATTTTGTGTTGTTTGATGGTAACCAATCTTATAGTTGAAAGTGACAGAAAGTTAACCAATTAGGATTTTTATTCGAATCGATTCTGACATCTAATTCTGAAATAAGAGAATATTTAACATGTCCCCGTTTCCACATAGAAAAAAAAAAAAAAATTTCATGGTACCAAATCCTGTACAAGTCTATAATTTAAAGAAGTCACATTCTTTCTTAAACTTTAAAGACAACTTTTACTCCGAATTTAGAAGTCATGTGATTAACACTTTTGAGAATTGCAAAAGCTTCCTTTACTGGCTCACAGGCTTCTTTCATATGCAGGTGTATTTGCTTCTATTTTGAGGTTTTTTTCCCCCGACGAATTCAGGGATTTAAAAAAAAAAAAACTTTATTTTTAACTTTCAAAGCGCCGTTTTTAAGGAAATTACACATTACCTCTATTGAGATTTTCAATAATTAAAGGTGCAATTGTCTTGTCTTGTAAAAATCTCTCCCAACTTTCATGTCACGAGTCATGACCATTGATTGCATGAAGTTTCCCTCATGTTGATATGTAGAAAATCGTGCTCGTGATGATTTCAGGATTATTGTCGCAAATGTTAGAAGTAGTGATTTACCTTGAAAAAATTGACAGATAAAGTTTGCCATTATTTTAAAAGCTAAAGAAAACGTTTTGTGCACTTACAGTAAATCCCAAATAGAATTGGTAGTACAGTCTAAATACCCTGTATTTAATCATATAATTTTACCACTTAGCACCAGTTTTACCAAATTAGGAGTGGGAGTTGGGTAGGAGGCCTAAAAGTGACACCTACTAGTACAATATTTGGCATTAGTGTGAGCCCACCACCATTAAATAAGTTGACGGATTAAATCCAATAAATCATACTAGTAGTGTTGCAACGATGAGCACTATATTGTAGTACTACTTTTCTTTAAGCCTCGGAAAGACTAAATAGTCTAGGGCAACTGTCAAAGGACAAGCTCATGAGACAAAGGTCTTCCCAGATACATCCATTTGCTAACTTCTTTTCCCCATAGAGAATGACAAAACAGAATAAGTGACAACAATGGGCTGCCTCTTGGCATTCGTCAAAATAATTAATCCTATATGAGAAGTGAAGGGTTTTTGCAGGTAGAAAACTTTGAATAATTGTTATTTGAAACAGACATGAGATTGCAGGTACAAAAAGTTGAAAGGCAACATTTGCATAAGAATTCGTTGATGTTTATCATTGCAATTTTGCTCCATCAAAAGGCTGCTTAGAAGGGGCGAACTGCCATTTCCCCAGCTTAGAAGTCCAGGGACTTCAGAATAATCGGGAAACAAATAGTGTAGCCCCGTCTGCCCAAATGGAGCAGGGATCAATAGCAAAAGGATATAATCAGATAGAGAAGAAAACTGGGAAAATCTAGCTTCCGTTGCAGATCAATGTAGATGGTGAATCTTCACCTTACCCTATAATGACAAACAAGAAAAGTGGGAAGCTGCTAGTCTTGACTAGGATAGAAGCCATTCACAGACATCCCTCCATCGACGCATATAATCTGACCCGTAATATAAGATGATGCAGGTAGACAAAGAAATGCAACAAGAGAAGAGACCTCATCTGGATCTCCAAGGCGGCGAAGTGGAGTTCGATCATACACTTTTTCAAGATATTCTTTGTTGCTTAAGACCTGGAATTGAAGAGGGCGTGTAGGTTGTTAAAATAATACTTCCGTGTATGCAGTTTGTTTTGTATCTTAGAAAAATAGGCATCGTAATAGAAGGTTTTTCTACTTGATTTAATCTGACAAAAGATATCGAATGTGTAAGAAGAACAAAATATTAGGAGCATTTTTTCCATGTTGGTGCAAGTCAAAATGTATTTACATAGCAAAAACGCGGAAGCAAAGCGTCTTAACATATTTATGCATTCTTCAATATCAAGTTTGTAGGTAGGATAAACAACATCCATGCTAATTCATAAACAATTTCCAGATATAGTTTTTTGAAATATTTCAGTTGAGAAATTAGAAACCATAACCTTTCTAAAATGATGAATATCTTTGACATATTAGAGACCATATATCTTCCTAAAATGATGTATATAACCTTCCCAAAATGACTCCATTTTAACACAAGTATGCAGCCATCAAGAACAGGTATTGACAATGTTACAAAGCTTGCCAAAATCACCCCACAACACACATTGGCGAAGAAGGGAAAAAAAGAACAAGATGATAAACTATTGTTAATTCTCTAGTTCACTAATTTTATTCTATGCTTCTCCTTTTCCTTTCCCTGGAATCTCTGCTGCACACTAAAGAGAGAGTATCGGATAATCTCAGTGGATTAGCATTTCAATTTGCTATCAGTCACTACCATTAGCCAAATCACTGTGAAAGTGTGAAGAGTGCAAAAATTAAAAATCTATTAGACTTTTTTACAGCTTCACTTATGAACTATCTTACATTGACGACATGGTGAAAGTCAACTTTCAGCTATCTACTCAAAGTATTTGATCAAATAACTCACAATAACAAAAGTAAAAAGGAATTACTTGCTCCACCATCGCGGTTTTGATGTACCAGGGTGCAACTGCATTGCTCCTGATGTTGTCCTTAGCCCATTCACATGCCAAATTTTTTGTCAGTTGATTAATTGCTCCTGCAAGGTTATAAGGAACCTCGTATTTTTTACTTGTCATTTTCTTAGGATCAAACAGCAAAAGGCAAAAGACCTTTGTTTTTGAAAGAATACCTTTGGTTGCTCCTTGAACAGACATGGACTTCAATGACACAAAACCAGAGACAGAAGATGTAAAGACTACACTTCCAGAACCAGACGCTTTCAGCAGGGGATAGGCCAGTTGGCACAAGTGGAAAACAGATTCAAAATTGGTTGTAACTAGAGTGGAAAATTCTTCTGCTGTAAAATCAACAATAGGCTTCCGGATATTGGTACCAACATTGTTTACCTACTGATCCAGAACAGTAGCAAGTAAACTTGTTAACTATACAAGCAATGCAAGGTAAAATCTCGTGCAATCTACAAATTAAAAGATCAAAGTACGTTGATAATGCAGGTAGAGATTATTTGAGATGTGACTATTCCTGAATGTCATAATTTCCTGTCCATATAATGTGTCATTTGCATGTTTGAATGCCATCAACAATTTGATTTTAAGATTAAATCAATGAATAACTTCCAATTATTTCATTATATACAGTTTTTCAATTAATTAAATGCCACTTCTAGACATTAAGTGGCTAACTTTTCCAACTCAACAGACGAGTACCAAAGCTACTTTTTCCAAAGATCTAACATCTGCAAATTCATACAGCAGAATTGCAAGCAGAGAACAAGTTCTAGACGAACCATAGACTTTTACAAGTCATAAGAGTTAATCTCAAACATGCAAAACTTTCAAGTCCTGATTTAACAAACTGAATTTAATTATAACCATCCATGTTACTCAGATTCTTCACTTTGCCCAAGCGAATCTTCATTGTGCACTAGCATACCCATATATACAGGACTCCCCGAGTCCTAGTAACATAATAATCCATATTTTTACCCTCTTATAGTCACAATTATTGACTTATCACCCAAAGTCTACACAAATCTTCAACACTAAACCCGAGCAAATGTTCATCCCAATCAATATCTAGTCTTGGTGTCGAGGACATTCTGAAATAAATCGAAAACATACATATGCACATACCAGTGGGTCTATGCAATTCCAGAATTTAATTAATTTTAGCAACAGAATGTTGTACAATCGGAATCGATAAATCAAAATAAAACTTACAAGAATATCAAGCTTTCCTTTAAACAACGAAGACACAGTATCCACTAACTTCTCACGGTCAGATCGAGAAGACACATCGCAGACGGACCCAGTAACCCAAAAAGACTCTTCATCATCTTCCCAACTCTTCAAGCATCTGCTCAGCTCAGCCCCGTCGCGGGCACACGTGTGTACCGTGGCTCCAAGCCCAGCCAATTCCTCCACAACAGCATGCCTGGCGAATACAAAAATACACACAAAACCCACATTTAAAAGATCAATTCTTTCAATCAAATATGACTGATAAATACGAGTACAATATAGAACTGACCCGATGCCTCTGGTGCCGCCGGTGACCAGAGCAGTCATGCCCTGAAGAGACCATCTTGAGGCTCTGCTTGAATGCAGAGCGGAGGATGATGCTCTGGGCCTAAGAGATGAGCAATTGGCGATTGACAACTTTGTAAATGGAAAACGCGAAGAGTATAATGTGGGTTTTGGAGGTTGAAGGTCCAGAGGCGGGGGCTTTGGCGGTGGAGGCTTCGCTAGTGCTTGGGGTGTGTGTTGTACTATGCTTGTGTACATTTTCAAGTATCCGGTTTACAGTGTTAGACCTCAATGAATATCATTGTTATAGACACAATTGACTGGCTAAAAAATTAGTAAATTAATTAATAGTTTAGATAGACATTAATAAATTATCTCATCTATAGCATGCTATTACAAATACAAAGGATAGAACAATCTTGTATAATCTCCAAAAATTTTGTAGCATGAAGGTTAAATTAATACATTATTATTATGTTTTAGTTCTTTTTGGTTTCTGGTATTTGAAGTGTAATCCTCATCTAGTATAGGCTACACACACATCGGACTAATCCACCTTTCTTACCTATAGAGTCCATTTCATCGACACAAGCAACCATGATAATAATATGACGACCCTTGTCTCTAGCAATGTTAACTTAATTTAAGCATAGCTCCAACTAATCTACTTTCTTGAGCAATAATGAGAACGGGATTTAAACTCTTTTAGGAGCTTATCAATTTGCACATAATTCAGATAATTCACATTCTTTGCGCATAAAGTTCATTCCAAAGAAATGAGTAACAATATTACAGCACTCAAACTAAGAACATCATTATACATTTTTTCAATCCTCTCTAATTCTACGTTTTGAGCTCTTTTTAGGCAAGCCATCTGCTAGTGAGGAGTAAAATTCAACATGTGGAGGCCTGGCTTTCCGACCGAGATTAATTAAGACTAAATTGCTAATCGCACGTAAATATTAGACGCACATGATGGCACATTTCAAGTTTGATGCAGTGGCAGAGCCAGAAAAAATTGGTAGTGAAGGTAAAAGCAACATTAAAATTTCTTATTTACTCTTTTACTTTTTTTTTTAAACAAAAAGAACATCAGTACTCACATAACAAGTAGAAATAATGCATATATTCCACATAAAACATAATTGAATTCATATTCAAAATTACTAATGAACAGTAATGTTATTTTAAAAAGTAAACTAAACCATTTACAATTACTCATGACGAATTTTCATTTTTTAATAATGGTTTACAACTTTCTCATTTTGGAAACTGGGAGGGAGATTGGGGGGACCAAGGAGAGGGTTCTTTTAGGAGGGAAATTAGGGGGACCGAAGGGAAATTAAGAGAAGGAACTTGCTAAAGAAGTTTAAGTTGCGTGAAGACACCTTAGAAAATATGTTTAAAATTTATAGATACCAAAGTAATTTATGAGGAGACAGTGGGGACCCGTGCCCCCAAGGCCCCACTTTAGATCCTCCACTGGTTTGACGTCTTTTATGTCTTTTTACTATACTATAAATTCAAACTACATACTTTTTTAACACATTAATCTAAATAAATTCAGATTCTACAGTTCTATCTTCATTTCTTAATTTACTAGTCACAATAAGCCCCGATGGCTGCTCGGATTTTTTCCAGTAAAGTATCAAAACTGAAAGGAGAATATATCTATGGTTTTATCAGTATTTAGGCGCAAGTTTGATAATAACAGGTTTTGTTCGTTACGCACCATTTTATTATTAAGGTGTGGTGTAGCAACCCACGGATCCTTGCAACTGACAAATCCTAAATCCAAAACAAGTATCTCAAGAAAAGCAATTTTCAACTTTTATTATAAAGGTAAAAGCCATAATCTCATTTGGTGCGAAATCTTTAAGAGTGAAAAGTGCAAGATGTTTGACGATCATTCTACGTTTTCACGTCAAACCAATATTTCTAGATTATTTTCTCTAGGCAATTAAGGGAAAATTTGAAGCCAAGAATGATGTGTAAGTAATAGCACAGTAGGACTTACCAAGAATAAAGTGTTATGTACATTGAAGCAAAGTTTTCCGTCTGTTTAATTGAATAATTTTGTTGATGTTTTGTGGGCAGGACAATTTACTTTCTTTCTTGACAACAAGCGAAATTGAGAACGTATCTAAAACTTTGCATGTGATTTTTAGTAAAATGTACAAAGCAAAAGTTAAATGTGCTAAATAATAATCAAGTAAACGAATAAAATAGAGGATTGATGGAGAGTCTTTTACCGTGCCACGGAACATGCAATACCAACGTTGTTACTGTCTCTTTTTGGTTAAAACAAAATACTTCTTCTGGCGTGGCAAATTTTTGTATTTAAAAATTCAACATTGACTTCTTTTAATTATTTCTGGACATCACAGAATTATGTTAATTGTCATTCCTGTTGACTTATCCGGGTATTTCAGATTTCTGCATTTCTTTGTAACGTGGTATTTGTAAATGACTATGAATATGACATATATATGCAGCAACGATAGTTAGAGGGTTTTTTAAACTGATCAACAGGTGCGAAAGCATTAGTGGTTTGCTTTTAGTTGAGTATAATCAGATGGCTAAAATTAATATATAATTTTATAAAAAGAAGTCCCAAAATGTCAGCCGAATAATAAAATCTAACATCACTGTTATTTACGAGCCCTTTTTTTTTTTTTTGAAAAAAATGTACGAGCCCTTTTAATACAAGAAAGTGGATCATTACTATGCATGAAAATGAAGCTTGGCAAGTTAGTTCTTGTTTGGATAAAGAGAAGCCCGGATAAGATACGGTATGCTTGCTCCACTCATATTTTATATACAAAAGATCAAATATCAATCTGAGTAGCAAATCCAAAACATTTTCATCTGTGGGATTAATAAAGGAAATCTTGTTAGGATAGTTCAACTTTCGGACTAATGCCACTTTGTGCCTGTAATTTTATTTTTAACACTTGCATCTCAAAGTAGAGAGGCGTTGAGTCATTTATTACACTTTATAGTGTTATACTCATATTATACTATCTAAAAAAGTGATACATGTTATTCTCTTAGAATATATAGCTAGTAAAAATACACAAATCACTTTCTTCTTAGCTAATGCAATACTAATAAGTATAATAGAGAACTCCGACCCAAGTAAAAAAACTAACCATATTATATCAGCTAATTACCCCACCACTAATAAAATTTTACCAAAAAAAAAAAAAAAAACGTCCATATCACACAAGCCCATAGCACTAAATAAGCATTTATGAGAGTATTTCCAGCTCAATTGAGATGACATAAGACATTTTTGATAAGTTTAAATAATAAAGCTCCCAAATAAAAGTCCACACATGGGAATTACGAAAAATATTGAGGTACGAAGTTAAAATAGCCTTATTGCTTCTGGTCATGCTTGACAAAAGGATCAGCCAATTGTAAGGAGTAATATACATCACCTGATTGATGGAAGTATCACATAGTACGATAAACAACTATCACATTTGCCGTACTTCAGCGAAGGAAACATAGTGATTTCCTACTAATAAATAAGAGAGGAGGCATTACGTAGTCATGAGGCATTACCTAGTCATGAATTATTAAGGCTTAATTTGTATTCATAAGCTACACTATTCCAATGGCCAGCCATCGACAGCCGCCAGGACAATAAGTATACCATATAGTTGGTGAGACTTCTCAATGTTCAAGCACTTTCGTTACTAATAAAGCAACTGCAAACGTTAGCTATATTTTACCAAAAAAAAGAAAGGAGGAAATAACATAGAAAGAACCCAAAAAAGGCAAGCTACTAAGTTTTACTAGTAAACTCGTTAAACATGGAAAAAAGAAGAAGCATGAATAGCATTATACCTATTTAAATGAGGAAAAAAAATATATACGGGAAATAGAAGTCACTGCTTTGCCAATTTCTTGAGTGATCAGATTGAAAGCGAAGAAATTTCATATTTTCTGAACTCTAGAATTGCTATGCTGAGGATAGATTTTCTGCTGGATGAAGCATTTCGACTGAAAGACCAATATCAGAACTTTTAAATAAATTAAACATAAAAAATACATTCTTAAGGTCAAGCTTTGGAGATTTCTGACCATAAGCCCATGGGACAAATAGGGATCAATGGCTTAACCTTGGTTTATTTTGGGCGGCCAAACCCTTGTTTATTTGGCTATTTCCTTTATTCTTGTAGAAAGGAAAATTTAGAGAGAGAGAGCATTCTGTCTTTCATCATTGTCATCGCTATGACTCCTAGTTATACAATCCTATGCAATGTGCATGCATAAGAACTTTCGAAAAAAAAATAATAAAAAACCACACGCGTGACACACATACGTAAGAGAAGCCATGCAACGTCATATAAGTAGCTGAATGTTACCTTTCGATTGCTTCCGCTGAGGAAAACACTTGATAACAAAGTTATTCATAAGGGACTAAACAAGATTTTATATATTTCCAACCGAATCAGATTGTACCTTATGGCAGTACTTGGCTAGCCTAGCAGCTCACCATCACCTAGCTGAATTGATTTTTATTTAAAAGAATCTCATTTATGCATATTTATCAAATTATCTAAGTTGCATAGATATCCTTGTAATGTCCTTCAATACCACTATACCATATCTGCTGAAAAAAAGTATTTCTATTAATAATGCAACTAAGGTTTCCAATTAAACGCTTATGCTCATACGACATTAGAATACTAACCTTCTAGGTCCCAGCACAAAGAAAGAAATGGTGTTAGTGAGATTTATTAAAGATAATATATAGATTATAGAAGTATAGAATATTTGACTATAAGGAGTTGTATAATTTGACAGTGCTTGACAGGTAGACTCTTCTGGTCACTCCCGTTGAGCTTCCATGTGGCATTTGATTAGCTTCCATTTGTCTGCCAGCTTCGGCTCTGTGCGTATATCTTACTGATTCCAGAAATCCTATACCAAAAATAATAAATAATAAGAAGAAGAAAAATATATTCTCTTGAAAAGTGTTAGGCTGTCTACTAGCCTTTTCCATCTAGAAATTGGACATTAGTGAACAGTGCTATTGGCTAACTAAGATGCAGATTACGGACGGCCAAGGCGAAATGACTAACACGGCCCTTGGAAGGGTAATGTTGTGGTTTTCAAATATTTTCTTCCGCGATCAATTGAGGTTGAGGAGCCATGGATGAAACAGCCCTTCATCTCTGAAACTTTACGAACAACAAATTCCATTAACAGGATTTTAATTGTCGTGAAGGGAGATTTCATTTAAATGAAGAAGGAGAAATTATATGTTATTAATCTTTGATTTCTTTTCCACTTGACATACGAATGTTTACAAAACCAAATGTTTATACGGCAATAATAAGTCAAATATTCTTTGTACTATTTTCTAGATTGATCACCGGGGCAAAACCGGCTGTAAGTAAATTACGTAAAGGTATTGACTATGGATAAAAATAAGAGTGTTGTCATCAACGGCAATAATAAATAAAAAATTTTATTTCTTCACAAAATGTCCAGAACTGAAACAAGTAAAGACATATAATAAATGGTGGCTTCTAACATTAACTTTGACTAAATAATGCACATTTTGAAGTATTAAGCCTATAAGTAGATTCATCGGCCAACTTATTTTTACAATTTAAGTTTAGATACATTAAGACGAGGGGAGAATTGTAGATGAGTATCGAATTTAGATATTAATCAGTGAAGGCAATCACCACTTGTCTAACACTCATCGACTGCCAAAGTATTTCTTTCTTCAAAGTGAAAACCGATGCTAAATTTTATTCTACGGTCTATGTTTTGATCTCTATGAAAATAGATGCTAAATTTTATTCCACTGTCTATGCTTTGATCTCTAAAAATGTACCTTTAATTAAAAAGAGTTGATTCCATTTAATCACTTGGAGCTTAAGTGATGACTTCTTCTTCACCACATCCTAATTCTTATTAGTATTATAAAACAAAACTCACAAGGGATTATTAAGTAATTTCGTACCCCAGTACACAACCCGGTTACAGAAACTATATATCTAGCTAGAAGAAACTCTAGGTTCAGAAAGCAGGCAACAGTCATTCTTCCCCTAAAAATAATCGTCTTCACTTTTCTCGAATTGCCATTGAGTTGACTGAACCCTGCTTCAATCTCTCTCCTTTCTTTCCACTGCAGGAAATGGAAATTAATCTCGAGCCCACATCAGAAATTCCCAACCAGCAGGGAGGAGTAGTGGTGGGCAATTCAGAAGAACAAGCTCGGAGCCCCACACAAGCACAAGCTAGGTTATATGAATGCAGTTTTTGCAAGAAAGGCTTCTCAAACGCTCAGGCTCTTGGAGGACACATGAATATCCATAGGAAGGACAAGGCTAAACTGACACAAGCTTCAAAGGAGAATCAGAAGTTGCTGGATGCTCAAGGAATCACGACGAATCCGTTGACTCCTTCAGGTACTAGTGGAAATATTCGTAAGCCATTGGAGTTGACGTCTAGCCCAGTACTAATAAAAAGCAGCACCAATTGGCCGCCGTCTACTTTTTTATCTGATCAAGAAGAGTACTATGAAAGCCACATGGCAGAGCTAAAACAGCTTCAGTTGTTCGTTGAAACGGCAGACTATTCCAATCCAATTATGCAAGCTAATTCTGTGAGCTGGCAAGAAGGATTTTTATCCGGGCAAGGATCATTTGGTGCAGAGTTGGACCTTGAGCTAAGGCTTGGACATGAGCCCCCCAAATCATCGGTTGCTATGGGAACCAGAAAGTTCTTTTGATGATGATGATCATCGATTGTGAAATATTCCTGATTCCACGGTACTACCACTTTTAGATCATCCTTTGCTTCTTTCTCCTTTAGCTTCAGTAGTGTCTCTTTTTACATATTTCTGAAAACTGAAGGGAGATGTCGTTGTTGACTGGGTCTGGATTATATGAAGTTTGAGATTTAGATTTTCAGTTTGATACCTTGGCTCTCTACGTAAGTAGGTCCATGGATATATGTTGTATATTGTGTGATCAAACATTAGTTTATTCATTTGTTTATTTTTTCTGATAATGGTTTGAACTAGTTATTACTGGATTTGCATACTTGCATAGTTGCTTGCACTTCAGAAGATAGATGTTAATGTCTAAAATATTTTTCCAATATATAACATGCGAAATCTGCCATAATTTAATCAATTGTGTATTTTTTGCTTCTTTTTTTATTTTTAGTTTTTAAAAAAAAAAAAAAAAAAAAAAAACTAATGCTGATCCACTCAACCTTGAGCAAAGATCGATAGAGAGAATTTTGCGTATTCCTTTCTTTTACAATGGATTCCTCGTAATAATTCATCGAAGATCAGGTAAATATTTTGATTTAAATCTTCAGCAAACTCTTTTAGATGTGTATCCCTAATACATATATGAATATATATACTCGCGCGTGTGTGTATTGCTACGCCAAATGTTGAATCTTCACTCTTCAGCATGCAATGTAGAGATTTCCTGTCAACCGAGACACAGGATTTCTTATCATCCTCCTCCTCCTCATTAATTCTTCCTCTTCTTCTTCTTCTTTCTCTTATTTATTTATTTATTCGACAACAGTTTACACTTGCTATGCATCAACACCTATACACAATACGAAGTTATGGGATGAAAGGTACGAAACTGCAATAGAATGTGACCATCTTTTAATATGTTAAGAACAATGACTATCGTGGAGATTCTTAACATCATCTTTTTATCCCCAGATGGGATGATATTGATAGAATTTTGTTCTTTTTTTTTTTTCTTTGACATTGGATTTGAAGTTTGGTTCTTTTGTATTCTGTTTTTACAAGACTTTTACCGGACCAGTGCCATTATTCAACCGGGACCTCGATTTGCATGAGTACTTGTTTGATGCACATCCTCGACTTTTGAAGTTGGATAGTCCATAATTTTGAACTCATTAATTGAATAGATTTTTCCAAAGGGTCCTTCCAATCCTCGCTTATTTTCCCTTCTTTCTTTTTGCTCCCATATATGAATCTTGCCTGTATAAACATCTTTACGTCAATCTCTTATATCATCATACATCACATATTTACGAGATACTCTTTTAAATTACAAAGTTTACCTAAAAGACAGTAAACCCAATCTCATAAGATCTCCCTCAAACTATACTTTTCTCATTTGTTTTGACTAGTATCTTCTGGAATTGGCTTCAATCGCTGTAATTACAAACTTCCAAATATTGATCGAGCAGATAATTTATAGAATGCGTTAGAGTATAAAAGATTATAACATCCAACTCACCATGCATCTATATTCCAGAAGAATGAGAATCGGCCGTCTGGCGGCCTTTTTAAGCGTATACCAAGTTAAGTACTGGAATTTGATCTGTCTATGATATAAATTAACATTTGACCCAGTGCTATTTGGTGGCAGGATAACGGTCACATCAACTGTGATGAATTGATTTGGAACTTTGGATTAAAAATTTAAAAAAATAAGATAAAATTCAAGACTATGTATGACTTAATTTGGCCAATTCTTGTGTAGACCGAGTCCACGAGCTTACTGTGAATCCAACAGGGGATAGAGAGGCCACTACCGTTCGATGAATCTTACCGAGTCTTGATAACCCTCTCATGTACCTCTATCCTTGAATTCGGTTCACCCAAAAAAAAAAATTCACTTAATTTAAACCAAATCGTCTAGAGGTAATTGTTCCTTTCTCAAGTTTGTTAAATTGGGCTTTCCATCTCAGCGAGCGGGCATGACATGCAAACCAATTTTATTTTATTTTTTTTTGTCAATCATGTCATTTGTTCATAAATTTCCAAAAGATGATTACATCACAAAATTATATACAATGACTAGTAACTGTCAGGAAATCATTTTGTGCGGTTTAAGAAACCCACACAAGAAAATTGTCCTTCCACCTAGAAACATCAATTAGGTTAGTGGAAAATTTTGCCAAACCATCACTACAAGTGTTCAATCCTCTCCCCATACATGCAAACCAATGTACATGCAAATTCAAACAAGAAACATCACAACGCGGTGAGGGTATCCTTTTTTCACGTGAGTATAAAATAGCTAAATTGCATGAGATGAAAGACGTCATGCCAGTCCTCTCTCTCACTCGATCACGTTTAACGTTTCGAATCACCTATACGGCTTTTCGGTATTTCAGATGCATGATTATTACGGAACTATTTATTGAAAGAAAAATCATTGACAGCAATAAATGCTTCTTGTCCTGTTCAGTTTGGCACCGGACAATGTACGTGCTATGTACGAGTAGTACGAAGTGATTCTGTCTTCTATAAACAGTGAGCCTTTGAGGTACGGATTTGGACGAGGGACGGACATTGGGCGGTCTGAACATGGAAAATGAAAATCTGGGAATTAATGATCTCTAGATATTTTGTCCGTATAAATTCAATTCTTGTTTTGTTTTTTGTTTTTATAAAACAAAAGATTGTCTATTTGCACGTATGATCATTTGACTGTTGACCCAAATGAGATATTGGGCTTTTTGATAATGGGTACGAGTCAGTTCATGGTCCTAATTCCTAATACTTGTACCAAGGAACTCCCCTTGAAAATCTTGGCCCAGAGCAACCTTGTACTCTCACACCCCGATTGTGATTTAAGCCAGCAAACCCATGTTTACAAATGAGTGGATAAATTAAGGAATTAAAACTAAAATCAAAAGTTAGCATATCCAAAATTATCCAAGGAAATAAATTTTACAGAGTAGGAAGACATGTTATCTCTAATTAAGGAGTTCCGCCAGTCTTTTTCGTTTTAGGATTTCCCCCTATTTTTCCAAAAAAAAAAAAAAAAGAATTTTCCCCTGAATTTGGCTAAGAAATAGAGGATTCCACCAAACTGCCCACAAAAAAAAAAAAAAAAAAGGTCTACAAGTTTGAGGATATTGAGTGATTGACAATTTGTCACAAACATGACTCCAGAATACATTAGTCACGCTACTATCTCATCCTTCGTGCAAGCCCTAAGCTTTATTCCTAGAGAATTCATTCCAACTACTTGCACAACATCACAGCATTCTCTTCTACTTCCAACCTGTAGAAGGAAAAACAAAATAATCAAAGAACACAATCAGATTACAAATACTATTCTATAACAAAGAAGAACCAAGCAGTTACGCAAGTAAACTCACCCATTCGAGTTTTTTCATTGACGAGAGAACATAGATTTTGGAAATAAATTCAGCTGAATGATTGCCACTCGATGAGCATGTTCCTAACCCACGCTCTGATTTTTTGGTGTAGCTAGTAACATAATGGTCTGCTCTTGTTTCCTCAACACCAGCAAATAACAAAATATGAGGAGCTTCACAAGGATCACTGGAGGGAGCTCGAACATTAAACATATAAGGAAGTGTAGCACCCTTCATCCATGGTATAAATGTTGCGATGGGCTTGTGAAGAATGCTTGGTGGGATGATTTCTTCATAAATATGTACCGAATAGCCCCAGGACACAGAGAAAGTCCAGTTGCTTTTCTTGAAATAGCATACGCTTTGTTGCAATAATCGAGACTCGTCAATTTTTGCAGCTTTCATGAGATGTCCCACTGATTCTGGTCTACTCATTGAGGGGAAGATGGGATCTATAGCATCAATGTGGTGAAGGGATAGTAGAGGAGTGTGAGGGTGAGCTGATAGAAATCCTGAAATGTCACGGTGCAGATCTATCTGAAATGAGAATAACAAATTAGCCAGATGTCATTATTGTGAGTTACACAAGACAAGCTTTGGAAAACTAGACTGCATGATAAAGTCGCTGATATAGTTTGCCAAATTATAATTAAATACTATAGACTTTCTAAGTAGCAGATTACCTGATGAAACCCCCTCTCTTTGGTCAAGGGGACTCCCAAATCAGCAATACAAGACTGCATGATAAAGTCGCTGGCAATCGCAGTTGTGTACCTTTTGATACATAGGTCGATGTTTTTAGCCACAGCTTTTGCGAGAGGAAAACTCAAGGCGTAGCCAGCTCCACCAAATGCCGTTTCAAATGAGTTGACAAAATTGCAAATGACACATTCCGAAGGCATTCCGATATAGACATATTTTCGATGGTCATACTTAGACAAAACCTTCACCAAATTGTCAATCATAAAAACTGTATCATCATCTCCCATGACGTACCACCTCACTCCTTCATTTTCTGCATGAAAATTCTCTTCAATTATGCGCAAAATTCTGACATAGAATGGCGTTCCATTTTTGTAGTACACGTTATATTTAGAAATGTCTTCAGAAACTCTGAAAGGAGGAGATGATGACGGCCATGGAAAGTGCTGTATTGGAGTTGTATCTAGGAAAACATATCCCCTGGTTACGTTTGGGCGCCACCATGACTCTGTATACCATCTCTTATACCCCCAAGTTTTTGAGAAACCCGCTATTCCAAAAACAATGTGGCTAATCTTGGTAGGAGAATTAAGGTGAAATGATGGAGGATTCCATCTTGATTGCATTGCGATTAACAATGTGGATGATTGGTTGGAGGGATGGCTAGATATATAAATGTACATTAGCAGCAGAAATAGCCCTGAAATGGCTAGTGATTTTGATATCTACCCACTAAGTTCCCCGCATAAACTTGTAATCTTTTGCTTAATGATGCGAGGTGTCTCAGCAGCAATAGTACTAAAAGACGACATTATGTTGGTTGGATTGAAGAAATGGAGCCAGGAAGCAAGCGTAGAATATCAAAAAACGAAAACAACAAAACACCCCCTCAAGGAGATCAAGTTTCTTTCTTTAGTTATGGTCTTTCTTCCAATCTGTCACACTTTTTGTGATTGGCTTGCACTAACCATGTGATGTGCAGTAAAAACTCGTGAATGGAAAGCTAAAGACTACGCTATTTGAAACCTAAGATGGTTGTTGTGGCTAAGGTAAGTAAAGCAACCATAACGGCACCATTTACCAGGTGCGAAAAACGCATCAAATAAATTAGAACATTTGGCTTTTCATGTCGCTTAAATCTCGTGAAGGTTTTCTCATAATCCAGAAAAGTCTAGTTTTAAACAAGCCTCATATTTTTTCTGATAATTCTTAAGTCAATTTGCACCAGAATGTAAAGCTGGAGCATTTTAACTGGAGACAGATGTATAAGCAATTGTGCAAGCAATTCTGACTTACCTTATAGGAGCTGCACTCTTCCACTTCATATTTATGAAGTATGAACGTGTTGACACAGAACCCTCGATGAATGGTAGAAGTGAAGCATGATCCGTCCTATTGCTGACTCTGTCATATGTTGGAATCTTGGTTTATTTATTTAACTGAATGTTACAACAATCTAGGTTTTTGAAGCATAAGTCTGAAATCCAATAACGTACTACGGTCTAATTGATACAGATAATTCGAAGCCTTACACTGCAAAAAAACAAAAACAAAAACAAAAAAAGAAAAAAAAAACTCAGTTTTTGCTCATTCTGTCAAAGCCACCTTAATTCAACACCTTAAAGAGTCACATAGTATATACATATAGCCCTAGTCTTCTTAGTCATCATCAACATAAATGGTTTCTTGCTGAAATAACCCACCAAAAACCTTTCTCACTTGTGTCTTGGATTCTGTTTGTTTTGCCTTTGGTTTTGGAAGCTCCCTTGGTTTGAACGGATTAGATTTCTTTATTAAGGCTTTTTGGGCAGGTAGAGCTCGAGCCTTTGCCCGACCCCTAACAGTGGCAACCTGCACTTTAGAATCCTCACTAGGTTGCTGAACAACTGATTTCAGCTGTGTGCTCAGCTTTTCCCAAGATATTCCAGAGCTTATGCCTTTGGCTTTGTTTAAGAGATACTCAACTGAAGCTCCTGCAGCAGCCACCTTCTCTTGGGTTTCTTCTGCAAGACTAGCAGCCTCAGCTTCTTGCTTTGCAAGCTGCTTCAACTCCTCTTCGCGCTTCTTTGCTGCTTCCACTGCTTGACGAGCCCTCTCAGTTGCTTTTATAGCCTCTTCCTCTACTTTGGCTTTCTCAAGGGATTCTGCATAAGCCTTCCTTCTTCCATCCTCTGGGATTATGCTGCAAGATTGTTTGTGTTCATATAGTTAAACTCCACTCCAGCTACAAACTGGGAAATGAATTTCTTGTATTTGATGATGAATACATGTTACTCAAAACTCTATATGGAAATGACAACTTTGTGTCAAGGGTCATGGCCAATGTTTATCAGATTAAATTAAAAAGGTAATGCGATCAGCTACATAAGAATCATTTCCATTTTAATTACCTAAAATGTTCTTCTGCAGATTTTGAGGGTGCTGCTGGATTAGTAAAGACTTCCACAACCTGAATTGAGGAGAAGAGGAAGAAATGGAATTTAAGTGGTGAAACATACAAACTTAACATACTGAGAAGAGGGAAGTCTATATTTCATTGAATCATCAATTAGATGAACAGCATTTGCTCGCAGATGAAGGCATAAACCAGCATACATCAGAACAAAGGGACTGGTCTGGAATTTTGAATACTAGATCAATGACAATTGCAAGTGCATATCTTAAATTAAACCTACAGATCAATCTTTTCTTCTTCAAACTATGATTAAGCTTCCATCTAATGGTTCTTTAATTTATTTTTCCAGCTTCCAATCTCGTCCTATTATGGTTCAACATTTCATTTGGTGGACTGCATTGCATTAAATTTTTTATTTAAATTAAGACTTGCTTAGATGTAAAACTTCAAGCATTCATCCTAAAACCAATTCTTTGATACAAATGTCTTACACTTGAAAGTACCTTACTTTTATAATGAGGTTGTAATTGAATAAGATTAAACTAAAATGTAGATGGATAATGGATCTATTACAAGAAAAGCAACTTTATCATTTGATTTTGGAGAAAAAAAAAAGGGGACAAGACTTCCTATGTGCCACAATGCAATACCTTATTTTCAGCAACTGCAGAGTTGGACAAAACATCTGCCACCAGTGAAGCAATCTTTGACTTCCCAACCTGATTTAGTTAAAACAGAAAAAATTAGGTGAGGCTGAACCAGGTAAGCAGTATGCAAGTTGCAATCTCTGAACTCAAAGTTTTACTGCTTCTTTTTACAACGACAAGGAAAATAGAAAATGCATACATTACATTACTTTGTAGTCGGTTGCTCCAGGACTTCCTTCAGCCGACACAACAATGTTGTATGAACTCTCGGGAAAATAATCCTCTGTTAAATTAGTCTTTATGAGAGTGTAGTTAAGGTCTGTGGCTACTAATTTCTGCAGGAACTCTGGTATTGTCAATGGTGCAGACCGTGAAAAAATATTGTTGAAAAAGGATGTTATTCCATCTAACACATTGTAAGTTGACGCAATCATTGATGATCCGTCATAGATTATAGCCACATGACTAACATTAGCCAACTGCGCAGCTTGAATTACTTGCAAGGCATCTGAGACAGTGACCTCTGCAGTTGGACCATTCTCCCCTGGGCCAATTGTAACCACTACTTTACTAGCATTTCCAATAGCTTTTGCTATTGCTTCCACATCTTGGAAATTTGATGCAACAGCATTGAATCGTCTTGATTCATCACTAGATATAATCTGTAGCATGACAATCATAATAATACTCTGCAGAAAGACCTTAAATAAAACTCATCACACTTGCTTTTTGCTGTATTCTACCATAGATTTTTAGTTATAGAACCATAATTGTTATATCCCCATTCCCTTATTAACTCTACATTGCTAATTTGAATGCATATTGTGAAATAATGGCCAAAAACATTGGGAGTTACTAAATTATGCTTATTATAACATTTTGGTTACTTATCTAATTTTTGTCGTAAATCACACACAACATTTTAAAATGTAACATTTTGGTCATTCGGTTTACTTTCCTATTTAAAGTACACGGAAATAAAAAATTCTATTCATGTGAGCGTGTCCAAGATCGTCTTTTCACACTGTCTTACATGTTAACTACGGGTTACAAAACTATTGTTATTATAACATTTTAGTCATTCATCTAATTTTTTTGTAACTAGGTAAACAAAATGACAAAAATGTTATATTTTTAAAACTTTGAAAACAAAAATTAAATGAGTGATCAATTTGTTACAATATGAATAGTTTAATGATGTACTTTGGCCGTAAAATAAAGTCCAATTTCTAAATTGGCTCTAACTTCTTTACATTGTCAAGACATAAGGACACTAAAAGGTTCATTTCGCTCTAAATTGCTCTAAATTATCAAAAGATCCCATTTCGTATTTGAACTTTATATTGCCTCGGCTGAAGAAGCAAACCTTGTATTTTGCAGCCAGAAGAGCTAGTTCTTGGGCAGCACCAAGGTCAGGGACACCAGCTCTAACTTTGAAGCCTTCACGGAGAAGAGATTGTGCAATGCGCGATCCGGCCTGCCCCGTAGCACCAGCAACGAAAACTGTTCCGGGGTCCTTGCGCCTCATAAATGATAACCCTGAAGCTGGGTTACTCGCAGGAACCAAAGTCTTTACAACGGGAAATTTTGGTCCAAAATTGAACTTAAATGGGGAAGAATTGCCTGAATTGTCTCCTCCAGAGGAAGAATCATCAACTGATTTACCAAACTGAAAACCTGAAAATGGTCCAGCTTTGTTGGCAAAAACAGTCAGCCTTTGTTTCTTGAGTGTCGTTCTTGACTGGGGCGTCGGGAAGTTGAGGACAAATGAATTTGAAGAGAGAGCTGGCGCCATGAAAATTGAAATCGGTTGAGCTAACCAGCAGCCTCTGTTCTTGCTTCAATTGATCATTGTATTGTTCGTGTTTATTTTTTCTAGTTTAATTAGCCCCATTGATGTGGAAGCGTCCGCAGGCATACCTGTCTTTGTGCGATGGGAGTCGATTTTGTTCAGGTCTTGATTTGGATGGGGAATAAGAAAACCATCCAATGAGAAGAAGCCACATCGTCGCGTTTTATCTACACAAGCAAATGCAACACCAGACGTTCACTAGTAGCAAATATGCAGTACGGAAGATCAAACCCCGCTCTTAACTTCATTCCAAAATATCCACCGTATATTAAATCCAGTTCTAGAGAGCACTCACCGAATTCAAAAACTCCCAATCTATTTTTCCCAATCCTTATCCATATTTACACAGTAGGAGTAATACCATTTGAAGTTACTACCATAAATACCGCCCCTTTCTTGAGTTTTCAACTTATTTATGTACATTGTCTTGTCCACCAGTTTACAAGAAGCAAATTATCTTCTCTTTTTTTAAGGTTACCTCAGACATCATGGATATATCACATTTGAGTTTTGATTTGTTAGTTAATCGTCATGGGGACCTGCGTCGTGAAATCAGACAATTTTTTAGCTACAATTCAATCGTAAACCATTCTAAGTGCAAGGGTTGCCAACATTCCGTTCCCATTTCCAATCGTATATGCATGCAACAATTACGTACCAAAAGAATTTTCATAAAACCACCGCGGATTAAAGATTGGTATTTAACCAGCAGATTATTCCCAGCTTTATTATTGCCCATCAGAGTTTCCTATTGTACTTGAAACGTAAATTATAAATGGACGAGTCTTATCTTATTTTCACAACACAGCAAAGCACATATAGCCGAGACAATAGCCTACTTCTCACATTTATGCAGTTACATATAGACAGAAGAATCAAATGTTTATATTCATTTTTGGGTCTGGTTATGAGTTCGCTCATTTATGGAATTTGCAAAAGAGAATGTAAGAAATACATTTTTCTCTTAGTTCTAACCAATCACAGTACACACGTTCATACTGGTCTTGGCACATACCCAGTTTAAATATGAGATTATTGCATTATAAATAAATGGTAAGAGAGGGACATCACCGAATACAACTAAATGATAAATTGCCGAACATCAAAGGAGGCTAGATACACATGCCATGAAAGCAAAAGTAGTTCCAATCAAGTATTTCCGTTTCCCTTTTCGTGGGGGGCCACCAGGATCTAAAAAGAAATAAAACAAACTATAACACGTTTCATCAACCCTTCAGTACTGTATCTGATGACCACCATACCTCTACCTTTTTCTATTCATCATCGCCATGCACCCATCCAACTGTAAAGTTTTACGTTTGTTGATCAATAAAGCAAATTCCAGCTAACTGTGTGGACGAATAGCTCTTTTGATAAAGTGATTCACTTCACATGACAAGTAACCGCTCCAAGTTCAGTTCTTTGAAAAATAACAAGAACCATAGCATACTTCAACCTACTTCAGCATATTACAAGCTGATATAACCAAACTTTTAATTAATGAATCAATGCCATGTCTGCTACTACATACAACTAAATTGAAGTAGTCATCAGTCCAAAAGGAAACAAAATTCAATTACTTTTCATCAAAAGAACCATGGCACAGCTTAGCCAGAGTTCTTAATATCTTTCCAGTAAAATAAAGTAATGCAAAAGAACTCTCCCAGAACTTGTAAACATTTATTTTTGCAATTTAGAGCCTTTTGCATTTGATTACTGCGTGTGATAGACTAGAATCTAAAAAAGAGAACAGATTAACAGTACTTGATTCAAAAGTCCATGTGCGTTAAACCCACAGCGAAAGATAAGGAAAACTTCAACTTTCATGCACTTTCATACATTTTGGGTCCTCCAAAATTTGTAATACTATTTCATACATTTTGTGGGGAGGCCAAAAAACAGTTGATATAAAACTACCACTAGCTACCCATAATCTTTCATATTTTTTTTTTTTTAGAGTTTTCCTCGCTTCTCCTATACTTTGAAAATTCCCTCAATTCCAATGAAGCCCTATATTTTAGATTTAGGCATTAAAAAACAAGAGAAAGGAAACAGAATATAAAATACATACTTACACAAGAACAAATCTAAAATAATCATAAGATCAGTTATTAACTTTTCAGCATCTAAAGGACAGCACAATAGTTAATAGCAAAACCTTTCTTTTCTATTCTCTTTGCTACCTGGGTAAGTGCCTACAGGAGAACACATTTGCTTCCAAAAGCACAATGATTAATTTGTGATCTTGAACTTCAAAAACATGAAACCAATAAATATGCAATACACAGGAGAAAAATAGAAAAACAGGAAAAGGAAGAGGAAGATTAGAATTTTTATATGATGTTTATGAAGCATAACAATAAAGCTACGCACCAGTATCCCCATTTAACATCAGCAATCAACACTGGACACGATGAGGAAGGTAGATACCTAAGGCACTGAAGAATAGACAACCAAATATCCTGCGACAAATCTCAAGCTGTCAATTACATAGATGTTAAAAAACATATACAAAGGACATATAAACCTTATAGACAGAGTTTCAACCTATAGATATTTGTAGTATACTATCTACGAGAGCCAAGCAAGGAATGAAAACACATCACCTGCTATGAAGTTCAAAATACGGAGGTGCAAAAGATCTGCTCAACCAAGTCATCTAGTTGACAATTTCTCATCTATCAATTAACCAGAAATCCAATTTAGTGACAACTTTATATTATAAACAAAAGAACTGCCAAGATCTTCAGGTTTATTTGAGAATCCAGAAAATGTTAAGATCAGAACAGTCAAACCCAAGAATAAGTACTTGGAAACAATTAACTTGAAATTTCAACTCAGATCACACAAGCTAATAACAATAATTAAAGTATGTCTGATGGGCCACAAATGACCAAATATTAACAAGCATCAGTTGCTCCATATCCACACCAGTGACCTATCCCATAAAACAATAGAAACATATTCCCAGCGAAGGGAAGACAAAATTACCAGCAAATTTAGCAGGAAGTCAGCAAAAAGTTGCACTCAAGACAACAGCTCAGGCAATCCTCATTTTCAGCTGCCAGGAGTAAAGACAGACTACATTAAATAGCTATCTACGCTATATTCAACCAACAGAGAAGTTCGAGTAAAGTAAAAGGTGCCAAAAACAAGATTAAAATAATTAAAGAACAGCGAAATATCCCAAAGCATGAAAATTTAATGGCCAATGCCCTTCTTAGCCCTAAGTGACTCGAGGGCCCTTTCTCACAACTCAATCTCAAGCTTTTTCTGAATATATTGATCATCATCGTCAGAGCGTCCATCATGATTTCCATCAGTCTCCAAAGGAGAAGTAGTAGTATCAATTGATTTCAGCCTTTGCTTCTCTGCACGCCTTTCTTCTTTTCTACGACGTCTCTCCTTCCTCCGCTGGCGCCTCTCCTCCTTTTTCAATCTTTTCTCCTCCTTCCTCCTCCTCTTAGCCTCTTTCCTTTCTTCTGCATAAGAATCGTAACTTGATTCATCAGCTGACTCCCACCCTGGTCTCTCTGCGCCCCTTTTCTTTCGCTTATCCTTGATTTTACCTCTGCCTTTATCGCTCTCCTCAGAGTCAGAACCCACAGAAGCATTTCGATCACTCTGATCAACTTCCCTTGACAACTTGAGCACAGTCTCAAGATGCTGATCATTAAACTTCTCAACAGCTCTGTCTCTCTCTCTAGTAGGTGATTCCTTCCCCTTGTCACTATATAATGTATCTCTACCTATCTGCGAATCTTGTTGACCAGGAATCTTTTGATGATCTATCTTTTCAGATTTGTTTCCCCTATCAATCATGTATACAGGAAATTAAGAGGATTGCCCATGCAGAAAGTAACAATAATCCAAGAAAAAGACAAAAAAAACAATGAACACACCTCTGTAACATTTGATCTGTCTTATTTGACTCGATCCTATCAAGCCGACTCTGAATTTGAACAAGATTTTTTTCAGAAGCAGAACCATTCTTAGACTGCCCCTCACCATGCGAACCCTTACGCTGATCAACTGATGAAGCTTTTGCTGAAGAATGATGTTTCCTTTTGAGAGCATCCCTGGGAAATGTTAACCCAGTGTAATTCAGAAATTTAAAATAAAATCAAACCAATATTCAGTTGGCAAATTATTTGATTATTACCTAAATTCTTTGGTTTCTATGTCATCTGCACTTATCTCAGAACTATTGTCGACATGATTTTTATTTTCTCTTGCTTTTGTTTGAGGATTTGGACTACCAGAATGAGGTATCTTCTCCCTATTTTCATCCAAAGGACTCTCGTAAGGAAAGATTGGCCAACAATAATAAGTGGAACCTACAAATGCAGCAGGTAAAAGCAATAAAATCCACAAAAAAGTACTATCATGTGCACGACCTTCTCTTTTCAATTAGATTCTTTCCCCGTTCAGCTTCTACAACAGGGGACCTGTATGGTGAACAAGATGATCTTTTCACTTTTCTATGTGAATCATTTTGGTCCCAAGAATCACTTCGAGACCAATGTTCTGAAGAGTTTGATCTTTGACGAGCAGTAGTTGGGTGTTCAACCGTATCACTAGGAGCAGCATGACGAACTGGAGAATATTTCTCATGGTTTCTGCAATAGTGCAGCAAATTTCAGAATAGTATCCGAGAACAGCATGTGCAAAACATCACTGATGAGGTACAATAATTAAATAAATTCCCTCACAGAATTCTCTGTGCAGATTCAAAATTTATTGCAATTTTGTCTATGCATTTAGCATTGCAACTTCCATCGAGAATAAACACCCATACTTATTATTGAGACAACATTTACTTTAACATGAGGAAAAAACCAGTGTCTCGTGCATAGAATACAAAGGAGGAGTTAAACTACCTTATTCTTCCGCTAAAAGATTGCAAAGGTGATCTCCTCTGCCTTCTTGGTGAGGGAGAACTTGATACTTGTGATGAAGGAGACTTGTGATTGGCAGGGGATGGAGATCTTCTTCGGCCAGCAATAGGTGACCTACGCCCGATTGGAGATGATGGCAAATGGTGAATTGGAGAAGAAGACCTGCGCCGAATTGGAGATCGCAACCTTCGCCGAATTGGAGATCGCGACCTGCGCCGAATTGGAGGAGGTGACCTCCGCCGTGGTGTTGATGGAGATCGTTGATACCTCCGCCTCATGGGAGATGGCGACCTATACCTCACAGGAGATGGTGACCTACGCCGTATAGATGATGATCGATGTTGTACAGGTGATCGAGACCTATCTCTAGGAGAAGAATGTCGAGCTGGTGACCTAGGCCTACGCCAAATGGGTAACCTTGATCTACATCGAAGGGGAGAGCGGGATCTGCGACGCAAAGGAGAACGCATTCGATAACGTGTAAGAGATGGCGACCTACGATGTGATCGTGACACTGATCTTCGCCTAGAATAAGATGATTTGTGCATTGGAGAAAAGGAACAGCGGGATGAATGTCTCCGATGTGGAGTGAGGGAGTGTCTAGGCGAACAGCGTTGAACCATTTTAGATGAACTAGACTGCCCTCTTTGTTTAGAAGACACAGATACACTTCTTAACCTGCGTATTTTACTAAAACAAAATGTCAATTGCAGCATCATTTCATTCAGAAAGAAACAGAAAAAGTATCAAAATATTCTCATTTGCAACATATCTGAGTATGCAAAGCAAGAAGTTGAAGGAAATGACACCAGCAAATCTATCAAAACAAAATCCAAATTTGTTCTTAGAAAACATACTCTGAGTAGCTTCTAGAATTGGAGAATGACTTGCTAATTGACCTCGAACGCCTGCCTCTGCCACTCAAAAAAAAAAAAGATAATCTACCGTGATCTCTATAAACAAGAGAGCAGTTCCATTTGAGGAGGAAGAAAAAGAAAAAAAAAAAAAAAAGAGACAGCAAAAACATATGATTAAATATGGTACCTAGGAGAAGAGGAACGATCAGCAGAATGTAGAGATCTAGAGACCCTGTGTAGGTAGACAGATGTTAGTCTTACAGACCAAGTGCATGATGCACACAGAATCCCCAAAAACGTGAAAACACTTTATTTAATAAGGAAAAGAAAGGGGATGGAAATCATTGAAAGTCAAAGCCCTATAAAATTTTAATATATGCAATAAGTAAACAAATGGCCACTGACCATCAGCATTGAAGCCCTATCTACTAGAGCAGAAAGCAAGTCAAAAATAGCTTTTTGAATCATTTATCAAGAACACTAGAAGGCTATTTTATAAACAAATCTCAGACCCAATATGTAGAACTGTAAATTGACAACCACAAAGAACTGCTTTATGTATTTCAGTTTTTCCCCATCAAAATATTCAATTGTACACATCTAACACTGTAATAGCAGATTTTAAACATAGTTCATGGGATTTCAGGCCAATCTCCTGCTCTCCACCCGCCCAATGCCAAATAACACCGTATTTATAAAGTGATCTCAAAGAATTCTGCTTTGCAACTTAAAAAACACCATAAAGTGATTGAGAAATAAGTACACTATATTATTTTTTTAAAAAGAAAAAAGAAAAAGAAACAAAGTATTCACATCATCTCTGATTCCACTAATGTTTGTTTAAGAACTTATACATCTCAAAGATGGAATAAAAAGGTAGTGCATGTATAGCGTATAGATCCTGCTTTAGAACCATTATGAAGTTCAAGGCACCTCAGACATAACTGTTCCTCACACTTAAAATGTAATGAATCAGCACAGCTTAAATAATAAATGGCATTAGTTTCAACTAAAACCTGCTTCGTCCTCGTAACTCATTCCTCTCCTCAGACTCATTCTCCACAGCTGACTTTACCCTGGGCTGATATTTTAAGCTGGGCTGCATACCAGTATCAACATCTTTCAAGATATGATCGCCACAGCCCTACAGTATTTTGAGGTAAAGGGCATGAACCGAAATAATTGCAGAAGCAGCTGAATTCATGGAAACACAAAGGAAGTTAAAAATAAAAAACCAGCTCTAGACAACAATCTCTTGCATAGCAACAAGCATAGTTACCATTTTCTTAGTTCTCCCTTCCTCCAGTTCCTGACTCTCCTTCTCTTTCTTTCTCTGAATTTCATTCGCTATTCGATCTGACTCAGCCTGCAATAAAATCCAAACACATCGTTCATGACTGAAACCACCAAACTACGAAAATGGAAGTCGCGTTTGACTTGAGAAACAAGAAAAGACCTTCTTCTTTGTAGTCTCTTCCTCCTTGGCATCCAGGAACTGCTGGGGGACAGCACTCACATTCTCTTGAGCACTGAGAAGTAGTGACCAGAGCTCCTTCATAAACTTTCCGGTATTTCTCTCCATAAACCCAGTAAGAGAAATCTGAACCTCCTTTCCATTAACTTCCTGTATTCAAATGGCCAAGCCACTTAAACCACATACCGAGGTACAAAACCTAATAAATTAATAAAGTTCCACGTGATTCTACAATCTTTCATGCAGTTGCAAAACTAGAAACAAAAGGTCTCAGCAAACCCATGATCGACGAGCATGCTGCATGAAAAAATATTCAAGCAACATATCCAGAGACATTACTATGAGAAGGAAATTTTGTTATATATTACCAACCACAAAACTATAACAGATACTCAATCATAACATCTTTGATTAAAAGAGGAAAAAAAAGGTACAAGAATGGCAGTTTGGTTACCTTCCCATCCAGAAGGCCATAAATAAAGTTGATAAGCACTTCAGTCTTCAAATCCAATAAGCTCAGTTACCCGAGTTGCTATCCATGGCCTCAGTCACGTCCATCTTCACTTTTGTAATATCCACCTACAGACACCATGTACGCATAACTTCACTCAACAACAACCATACCCCACATTACAAAATCGTCTACAAACAAAACCCACAGGATTTCAAGTTTCAACACACCAATCTAAACTTTCTTTATGTCCAGCTAAACACATAATTCACACAAAAATTCGTCTAATAAGAACGAATTAACCTCAACTTGACGTCATCCAGATTTTATTGTACAATTATTAATTCCAAAGATAAGACAAGCCTCAATAATTCAAATATATAGATATATAATTCAAGCCAAATAACAAACACGAACCAGATGTTCCAATTCAGGAGCGAACTTCTGAGATTTCAACAGCTTAGCCTGCTTGTTAGAGAACCGAGTGTCCTGACTGGCAGACGTGCCCTAATGATTTATAAAAAGAAATGAATAAGTAAATATCACACAATTAAAAACGAATATCTAATTCTTGTTTATTCGAACGAGGTTTACATCAACAACAAACCGAATTTTCTTGAATCGAACAAAAATTTACCCGGAAAAAGCCGCCCGACATTTTCTAGGGTTTCTGCGGAAGGCTGCCACTGCGATGCGTTCTCGATTCCGATCAGTCGACGACGGATATATACACGCGCGCGCGCGCGCGCCGGGGACAAATACTAGCAGATTATTGTTTGAGGATTCTTTGAGGAAAAGAAACAGGACGGAGCGTTGGTTAACGAGGACAAGGAAATCTCAGAACAAGGCACGAGGCCATTCAAGATTTCAAGAGAAGCTCCCCACAGCACTTATGAATTGTGATAATTGGGATAAGTACAGAACTGTTGTTGTCCCTTTTGTAGAGGCTTAATAGGATGGGCAGTGAGTGCCCTAATTTGGATTTATACTTTACTTTTTGGGAGTTACGCGCCTAATCACATAAATCCCCAGTTTTTGTTTTTAATTTACAACACCCAGCGCAGCGGGACTCTTCCAAAACAAAAAAAAAAAAAAAAAAAAAAATCTCTCTCTCTCTCTCTCTCTCTCTCCCCCTCTCCCCTTCTTTTTTTTTTTTTTGTGGTAATTTTTTATTGTAGACAAAAACTTTTATATGTCTATATTATATTCACTTAAACTTTTCTCCAATAGACTATTAAGTTATTAACAATTAAGGGCTACTTGGTTTGGGAATCGAAATAAATCCCTTATAGGCTATCTGGTTGAAAGAAATCAGGAATCATTTCTGAAATTTTTGAAATTCTTTATTCTAATTAAATTGAAGGAAATCAAAATTATTTCTAAAAATTTTATAACTTTAACTTCTTCTTTATTTCTCAATTATTTTGTTGTGATAAATCACTAGTACATACCATCATTTGTTGATAATCATCAAAATTATATGATTTAGGGTCATAAAGTATTCAAAAATGAATGATTTCAATTCCTATCCCGACATTCAATCAAGTAAGAAAATTAAAATGAAAATTTTCATTTCAATTCCAAAGTGAATAATTCCGATTCTGATTGTCTCTACGAACCAAGCAGCCCTAAATTTTACTGAGAGTTGAAACTAAAAAGGAGTTTTATTAGGTTTTAATACCTACTATCAAGCTTTCATTGATTTAGATGTATTAAGCCATGGATATGAACAAAATTAATTCATATCAAATTTACTTAACAGCCATATTGTTACAAGCTCTGCTTACGTTTGTCACTCAGTGAAACTATTTGCCCGATACATCACTGAACAAAACATTGGTTTTAGTAAAATTCATTTATACAAAAATATCATAATACAATATCATATACATTATTTAATTCTATTCAGTTTTGCCCAATCCGACAAACAGAATGTACACATAAAATTGATGATTTTTAAAAAGATTACGAGACGTTTAAGTAAAAATTTATAAGTATTACGAGACTTTAAATTTTGAATTAACCCAAAAAAAAAAAAAAGAAAAAAAGAAGAAGAGGTGGAAGCGGAGGAGGTCCAACCATACTTTGTTTTCCTATGATCCCCAATGAAAGAGGTAGGATAAAATCAAAAGTATTCCTCCAAAAAAAAAACAAAAAACAAAAAACAAAAGAAAACAGGAGAAAATAAAAGGAAAAGGCAAATCCCTCGGCGGTGCCACGTGGACTAGCTCCAGAAAACGGATGCAAACCTATTTATATTCCACCCTTTATTCTTCTTTTCTGTTCCGCCCAGCCCCCTCTCTTTCCTCGTCCCTTGTCCTCTCTCGTTTCTCTCCTCTCCCTTTCTCTCTCCTCCCTGTCAACACACACGGACAGCTCTCACTTCAAACCCTAGACCCTAATTTACACCTAATTTTTGGATGAAAGACTAAGATCGGTCTTTCCTTTTACCTTTTATTCGAACTCTACCAGAATTGAGAAATTAGCTAAATTTATACTATTTTCTCAAATTATTCGGATAAATCAAGGTTTTGGAAATGGCCAGTTCAACCACCAGCAATGTCTACATCCACGTCATCGAGGATGTTATCAATAAGATGCGGGAGGAGTTCATCAACGGCGGCGGCCCGGGCGAAAGCGTCCTTAACGAGCTCCAAGGGGTATTTTTTTTTTCCTTCTTTTTGGTTCAAGGAAACCCACAGTTAACTAATTGCTTTTGTATTTAATATTTTTTTATGTAAATTCTTTCTGGTGTTAAAGTTCCTAATTGAGTGATAAACTGTAGGTTTTTTTTTTTTTATTGGGCAAGATTTTTAATTAGTTTTGGGGAATTAATTCATCCTCCGATCTGACTAGTTTGGGTTTGTGGGCTTGTGGAATTTTTGGGTTTATCTGATGCTATCGGGTTTTTATGATTTTTATGTGTTTTGATAGATATGGGAAATGAAAATGATGCAAGCTGGGGCCATATTGGGCCCAATTGAGAGGTCCTCAGCTGCAAAGCCGACACCAGGAGGTCCAATAACGCCTGTTCATGACCTTAATGTGCCCTATGAAGGCACTGAGGAGTACGAAACTCCCACTGCTGATATGCTATTTCCTCCTGTAAGTCATTTGTGTTACTGTTTCAGAAGCAACTGTGTGTTTGCATGAGATTCAATATTTTCACTGTAATAATATTGTTTTGGGTTTTATGCAGACACCGCTGCAGACTCCTATGCCAACTCCCTTGCCTGGAACTGCTCAGACGCCATTGCCTGGAACTGCTCAGACACCATTACCGGGAACAGCAGATAGCTCTTTGTATAATATTCCATCTGGTGGCACTCCTATTACTCCTAGCGAGTATTCTTCTGGAAATGATACTGGTGGTGCTCCTGAAGTGAAACGTGGATCTGGGAGACCAAGTCCATACATGGTATACACTTGAGTTGTATCCCTTTTTTGCTGAAATTTCCAGCATCATGATGGCTTTTTTAACGATTGATTTACACTTTTTTATGCTAAAATCATATCATCTGAGCCACTACCGAAGATGTAGTGATAGAATTCAGCTAATCTTTTTCATGCTGGTTTTGTACTATTTGAAAGTTTCTTTAAACATGTATTAATTTCGTTGGGGATGAGGCCGTAGACTGATACTTTAGATCCTTCCTTTTGGTTTTGGGTTGTAAATGTTAAAATTTTGACTCTGCAGCAACCGCCTTCGCCATGGTTGAGCCAAAGGCCTCCACTTGATGTTAATGTTGGTAAGCAAACTAATAAAATTGTCTCAGAGCAAAAGTGGTACAGCAGTTGATGTTAGTGTCATCTATTAATTATTGTGTACACTTGTTCTCTTGTAGCATATGTGGAAGGCCGTGAAGAGGGCGATAGGGGAGTGTCTCGTCAGCCCACGACGCAGGTGATTATTTGTAGGCTAGGTTGGGACTCATTAAAGCTATATACTTGCTAAAGGAATACAAGTATAATTTATTTGGTCCTTCTGATATTCTCAGCACTCCATTAATTATTTTTTCCTTATGAATATTCTCATACACATGCATTTATGCACGTACTCTGTTTCTGCAGTGCAGGAGTGATAAAGTAATTTAATTATCAAAATTTGCGAGTTACGATATGGGCAACAGTGTGGAAAACAAGGTATCTGGGGATGGGGATCTGACAAATGGTCTAAATATGCAAGTGTGGACAAAAGGTTAATGGGATGTTAAATTCTTGGATGAAACACAGAAACAAATTTTTTACAGTAGTTAGCAAATGGATTTCTTCACCGTTTTGAGATATTTATCAAGTTGGGAGAATAGATCAACTAGTCTATAAATAGAAGATCTCATACTGCATAACTGTGACGTATTTTTGCTTCAAAGTCTAAAAATTGATCAGCTTACTAGGTAGACAGACAAACAGAGGTAAGAGTAGCTTCTTTCTTTCCCAATTTTCCCTGGCTGCAAAATGCAAATAGAGGGAAATTTTGTCTAGCGGGTGAAAACTGAGATGCATGTTATAAGTTAGTGATCACATAATGAGAATGGTAGCTGATTTTCATGCATACTTTCCTTGCTGTGCCCTTCAGGGATTTGCAGATGTTTGTGTTGATCCCTATAAGAGCTTTCCCCATAGATTCTAGAGGAAGGTGGGAGATTGAAGAAGAAATAAGCAAGTTGTTGCAGTGAGCGTCTCTGTGTCTCATGGCAACAACTTACTGTCTCGTGTGTGTGTGTGTGTGAGAGAGAGAGAGAGAGAGAGGGAGGGGGAGAGAGAGAGGTTGCAGAAGCTTATATGAGAATCTGATCTCCATTGTTCAAGATTGCCTCTTTTTGTTTCGACCTGAATCCCTCGTTTCCGTGTCTTTTCATTTTTAACCCTAGTCTTGTAGTACTTTCTAATTTATTAATAGGATACCCTGGATTTTTGTACACAGTTTATTATGTGATCTAGAGCCTTTTTTTTTTTTTTTTTTGTTTAAACCAAGCTGTGTGCATTTGTGAGAATGGACAAATGTTTTATTGATTGCATTGGCAGCATATGCATGCTTGAAAGCTGCGTGGAGAAAGGCACTCCAGCTCACCGTCTTTTGGTACTTGATGCCTCTAACACCAGACGCCATGTCTATGTTTATTATGGGTGCATCTATCTCTTGGTAACATATTATGAGTAGATTTAAAAGAAGAATCCATGAAGGAGATTTAATACTTTGTAAATTTTATTTCTTAATTGGAGTAATTGAAATGGAGCCAGAACCATGTTTTTTAACTGGTCAGTATAATAGGTAGTTCTTTTTCTCTTATTACTTGTGTAAAATGTTTTTTTACTTCACATAGTGAGTAATTTTATTATCTGTTGATGTGCTACTGTTTATATCTGAGATTTATATACAAATTACATAATTACACTTCTAAAGTAATTTTTACTTCCATAGCTCTTTTGGTTTCAATTCAATTCACTCCATTACATCCCTGCCTTGGAGCCAAAAGTATTCACCTCAGTGATGGACATTATATGATTGCAGGATTTCTTCATGATGTCTGCTGGAAAGAGAAAACGGGATGATTTTACTTCACAGTACCCTAATGGTGGCTATATACCACAGCAAGATGGAGCTGGCGATAGAATTTCAGATGAATTGAAGGTTTCCTTTTCTCAACTCAGTTATTGTTCATGTGGTCCATGGTGTGTCATTTTCTAGCTTTACGAATTATCAAAATCCCGTAATTGGGACCCTTAACATCTTGTCAATTATCCCCCGAAGTTTGTTGGACCCCAGCAATAAATATGCAGAAGAAAATGGCTAACAACACTTCTCCTTGTATTCATTTGAGAGGACAGTTGGCTGATCTATTCCCAAAGTTTATGTTTATTAATTGCTCTTAACAAGAAGGCTTCTCCCTGAATTTCTCATGCGTTCATGTGTTAGGATTATTCCTGAAAAATGCTGGATTTATTTTTTTTTCAAATAAAAAATTTTTGAACTGCATAAGAGCCTATTCATGTGTACCCATTAGTCTGGATGCTGATTGATTTTATCCCGTGCTTATTAATACAAATTCAAATTGCTTAATGACATGGTACTTTGCATTTTTAGATGCTTTCTATATGGAAGTATGTATTTGGGTTCTTTGTTCTTGTAATTAATGTATGAAAATACGTGTTTGGGTGCTTCATTCTTGATATTACCTTACTATTCAGAATTGAAAGTTAAACTTGTTTGAGGTATGGGGTCTCGTGCTGCTGTACCAAACAACAAACACGAGTTCTAGTAGATTTGGTCACTGGAATTAGTTTGTGGGAAAAACCTGTTTGTTTTGTCGCCAACCTTGTGCAATGGATAGTGGGTGGTTGTATTATCAAATAAACAATAACTAGGATTACCCCATTATCTTAGTGCTTGAGGATTAACATGGGCCTCAAACTTTCTCCGTCCCTTGTCTGGATCAGCAGCAATGGGCATCTGTCCACCACTCCCATCTTTTGTTTTTTTATCTTCAGCAGGCAAACAAGTTTATTTAATTAAAGTTACTTTTATACTAACTTAATATTATGCAATGAGTTCCTTTCTGCTTCCATAACACATAGCTATTAATTTTGTTACTCCGAATGTTGATACTCCAAGAGCACTTTTGCTGCTAGTAATGCTTGAATTGCCTCACTTTACATTTCCATCTGTTGCTAAAGTTTGTTCTTAGTATCTATATTCTCTGCTTTCAGTGGAAATTTTCACAGGGTTGTGTCATTCCCCAGGTTGGCCAAGGGAGCAATGCCCAGTGCAATGCAGACACCGCTGAAGCAGGAATAATTCTTCAAGGAGGGAAGTTGTTTTCTAGGATATCTCAACTAGATGGTCCAATACCTGATCCATACGATGACGTACTCTCGACACCTAATGTATAATCTGCTTTCACTTTTTTCAGAGTTATGTTTGCAATATTAGGTTAACTATTAGTACTTTTAACTACTCAGGACATGAATTGCATATTCGTGAATTTGGATTTTGCATAAAATAAAACCACCAAAATTTTTGCAGTCTCTATTGGCAACATATGGTTGTTTTCTTCATGTTTTGGGGCTATAATATAACTATTTAGCAAAATTGTTTACCACCTGCTACTGAAATCATTAATATGGTTCTTTACTTCTTTTTCATAGATATACAATTATCAAGGAGTTGTCAATGAAGACTACAACATTGTGAACACACCTGCACCAAATGGTAAACTGAAGTTCTAATTGATCCAAATGATAAGCGCTGCCCTAACTTTCCCCACATCTGATGTTGGAACTTCCTGTTATCTGCATACTTTTAGACATACAAGCAGCTACTCCTGCTGCTGTCGCCCAGAATGACATTGCAGATGATGATGATGATGAACCCTTGAATGAAGATGATGATGATGATTTGGACGATGTGGATCAAGGGGAGGATTTGAATACAACTCATTTGGTTTTGGCACAGTTTGATAAGGTACTTTTGCTTGACTCTTCCTCTATCATTTCTTCAATTCTTTCGTCATCATCCTATATTTTTTTTTTCCTATCTCCCCTCCCCCTCAAAAAAGAAACCCAAAAACAAAAAATAAAAAAACAAAAAGGAGAGTGGGAGCATTTCAGAGATATTATTGTTTTGATAGGTGACACGGACCAAGAGCAGGTGGAAATGCACTTTAAAGGATGGGATAATGCACATAAACAATAAAGACATCCTCTTTAATAAGGTTTGTTCGATTTTATACTCTTCTGGCTTTATCCATCCTCATTTTTGTTTTCTTAATCTCTTTTTTCTTTTAAGTTACTCAGCTATATGGAACTTCAAAATCATTGAGGAATTTCTCCTTTTCTTTTTCTTCAGGCGACAGGAGAGTTTGACTTCTAATTTGTTGTTCTTGTGAATGTTGAATGGTTTTCCCCTTGAAATATCAAAGCAGAGGTGGCTCTTGTTGTTTCTCGGTATGCCTTTGGTTGCTATTATTAGAAGGGAACTTAAGAGAGGAGAATGAGTTGCTTAATATACTTTTAGATAGGCTCTCTCTTGAAGTTTTACCTGTTTACTGGAATGTATTACTGCATCTGTAGTAAAGTTGTGACATTCTGGATAATCCATGTTAAATTGCATCTTGTGTCCCCTTTTTCCCTCCTAGATTTTTTTGCTTTTAACAATCAAACATTGGTGTTTTTTGGGGTTCTTTTGAGGTTTGGGTTTCGTTCTTTTTTTTTAATTTTTTTTTTGGGTCTTTTCTTGAGTCAAGACCAGCTTAATCACTACACGGAAGTCCATTTGCGTGTCAAGGTATAGGAGCCAATGCTTGTACCTCTAAAAATGCTTTCTGGATCTTTTCTTCTTTTTATAGGTCCTTTTTTCTGTCATTTCCAATTTTTTCCCCGCCCCGCAGGGAGGAGAGGGGACATGTGTGGTGTGCAAAAGGTTGTTCTTGGAAATCTTGGTGGCTTAGAATTCTTTGGTCCAGGATTTCTCTTCTTATTCCACTCTTTTCTCATTTTTAAGACTGAAGGTGCCAAAAGTGTAATCGTTTTGCCTAAATATTCGAGGCTAATGGGGTGGAAAATTTATGCACCACCCCAGTGCTTTTCTCTTAAAAAAAATAAATAAATAGCCAGCAGGTAATTCCATCATCAGACGGACCAATGAGTTTGGATCCGGCATGGTGTAATAACTGTGATTTCTGTCTTTAATGAACTAAGATAATTGGAACGATGAGAATTCCACTCTGGTTTTTAAAAGGAGAGAGTAAATATGAACTAATTTTGCATCGTGGTCCTTGCTGATAACAAGTACAATGGAGGCCATTCTCTTCATTTCAGGAGGCACTTGCTTAAATTTCAGGGATAATACAAATCCGACAGAAGTTAACACAATAATGGAAAAGAACCCAAAAGAAAAACCTATGACAAACGAGGCAAATATTATTCAGTGAGGGGCCGAGCTGAGCACGTAAGTGCACGCTACCGTTGGGAACCTGTCACTGAGTAGGATTAACAAGAGAGCATTGCGACTGGAATAAAGAAAACAACATTGAAGGTTCCGTTACTGGGGTGGTAGCTGCCGGATGTTGCCACCCTCCAACGCCTGAAAAGTTGCATCCGTTCCCCTGTTCAGTCCTGCATTCTTGTTCTCTACTGATGGTGGCAGTGCCACCTGCAGTAGATCTATCTTCCGCTTTATTTGGCGGAGAGAGTAGAGGCGGAGATAGCAGAGGAATTGGGGATAGCAAAGGGATTGCAGAGAGAGAGGAAGTATCCAGCGGAAGAATCGATACAAGAGAAAACCTTGCAACCATTTCTGATGCTATCCAGATGAAGTGCAGCTGGTGCTTGTTTTTGTAGCCTTGTAGGAGGCTTCCTTTTGGTTGAATCTTTAGATTTGGAAATGGGCTCATTCTTGCTCCATTCCATTGTTGTCGAGTGATTGAATAGAATTGCAATAGCAGAAGGAAGATGTCATATGGATGCGAAGCTATTTACTTGAAGGAAAGGTACAAGCAAGGGTGTTGGAGAAAAAGGAGGACGGTCATAGATAACAGGTGGGGTGGTGATTTGTGTTAAGAGGTGATGAGGAGATTCTTGTCTTGAGGAGCGCAAAGCATGGGACATCAGTTATGAGAGTGAATTCTTGAATCTTGATGGGGAGAGTTACGTTACGTGTAACGGATATGATGCTTCACATGTTTTTCCGTTCCATTTCTTTTTTTCTTTTTTTTAATTTTCTTCTTCCTGTATTAATTGCCAGTTCTTTTTGGACAGGTAAAATATCTTAAAGACTTGGTCATTCTGGTGTCTGCCACCGCATCGTGTAATGTTCAACTGTCATACTTTTTCTTCAAAAAAAAAAAAAAAAAACTGTCATACTTAACCGTGCCTAGAATGTTAATTCTTTTTCTTTTTACTTTTTATTTACAGTTAGAATTGAAAATTACCTATTTTTACTTTTTGAGCTAAAGAAATATAATATTACAATGACAAATCTGCCATGGGAGCAGACGTGTGCTTCTTCGATAAAAATAGTAGGCTTATAAATTTAGCTCTCAATTAGAAGATTTTGGTTTGAATGTGTCCATTGATAGAACTAATTTAAGAAGTCAAACGAGTAATTGATAGAATAGGAGCAATAAGATGGCAATGTCAAAACACATACAAGTCAATTTGGGATGTGAGTAATTGATAGAATTGAGCAATAAGAGGGCAATGTCAATCACATACAAGTCAATTTAGAATGTTTCTTATTTTTGCACTAGAAAATCATGGAATTCTACAAAGCAATTAACAGATCTCACAGATAATATTTTACATTGATATAAAAAGCTTTGATCTTTATCCCTCAGTGGAGACAACAGATGCAAATTAAGTTAATAATTGTGACTAAATTGAGTAAGTAGCAAAATGATTTAGTTTACCAAATTTTACATAACAAGTTTTTGTGATAAATCAAGATTAAGAATTTGATCTTGATAAACCAAGAATTCTAGCTACTCATAGATACAAAAAATACGAATTTGAGGCAGAAACAATTATCAACGTAATAATTATTTCGAACAACGTGCAAATATATACATTAATACTGAGTTAAAATTATAAATTTCTATGCACAAAGTGTAAAATTCCAACATTATAATAAGTGAACTCTATATAGGCGTGTCCGTAGGCCCGCTGGCTTGAAAGGCCAAACGCAAAGTATTTGTGCAGACCACACAAAAAAAAAAAAAGTAGCAAACACAACTATTGCTTGCCTTGCTTCTGTGTTTTGATTATTACCTGTATGGTTCCAATTCTATTGGGTCATTCGCCCTCTATATTGAAGTCGTATGTGAAGAGTATATAGTACTAGCAGAAAGCTGCAACTTCCTCAAAATACTAGAAATTCCCAGAAATCAGGGTCACAATGTCTTTAACCTCGTTTCACCCTCAATTGAACTTGAACCACCTTTCACAGTTACACCCACGGCCACCATCACTTCATCAATCCAAAAAGTCACACCCACTTTTCTTTAGCCGCCGGAGCAGCGGAGTCCCATCTTCAAAATGCAGTTTGATTTTGACTAGTGGTCCAGAATTTCGAAATAGTACCACGTTAAAAAGCATGTCTTTGTTGCCCACTGCCAGCAGGTTCAGACTCAAGGTAGTGATTTTTTTTCCTTTTTTTGTTGAATTATGATCAAAATTGTTTGCAGTACTGTTCTTTCGAACTATATATCTATAAAATTAACTGGGATTTCTTGAGTTTTGCTGAATACTGATCAAAGCTGTTTTCTTGATATTAACCAACGTATTGGAAGGTACGAGCGTCTTCAGGGGATGCAGCCAGTTCTTCTGACTCTGATGCAATATATCAAGAGGATTTTGCTTGGTCTTCTGTTATTTTACCGTATGTCCTTTATTTCCGTATCAATATCTGCTTTTGAAGTTTTTAACTCTTGAAATTTCAGAATTCGTGACTTGTTAATTTGTTTCTTTTGATTCCATATTACATCCTGATTCATATTTGTTGAATTATTTGACAGAAACTGTGATGAGGGTTTGGTTATTGATTAACTTACTCATCCTCATATGACTCCTATGCATTTTTGTGTCTTTCAACTCTTCAAATTCTTGATCTGAAAAATGTTGTGCTTTAGTTTTGTATGTTTAGTTAAATTGTTGGACTTAATTAAGTCCAGATTACGGTGAATTCTTTTGGAGTTCAGAAGAGTCCAATGGTGCAAGTTTTTGTGAATCAGGTAATATGTAACTATAGTTGTTAGGATTTATTTGGTGCAGATGGAGTTTCATAGTCTTTAATTGGATGTTAATTGCGGATTCGCCAAATTAGACAATTGGTGTTTCTTGTGGATTTGTGCAATGACTTGAGATAGCTTCTTATTCATTTTTTTCTTTGTGGTATTACAGTGTTGAAGGGGACTGAGCAAGCAAAAGGACATTTGCAAAATCTAATTGTTATGCATCAATGATTGTAAACAATGGTCACTAAAGTATTATGATATGACACAAATTCACTAGAGTTTCCGTAACAATGGTCACTAAGACTTTTTCAGTCCTGCTCAAATTAAGATTTAACTCACATTGTGAAAAATCCTGAAATTTGATTTCTCTGTAAATATTATTTTTAAAGAATGTATAGTCTACAATGTAAATTATTTTTTATATCATACGTCAGATTTCTGTTCCCAGCTTTGGGCGGTTTATTATTTGGCTACGACATTGGTGCAACGTCTGGTGCTACAATCTCTTTGCTGGTAAATTTTCCTGCTCGCAAGCATCTTCTTATTATTTCTTTAATTCCAGATTACAATACTGGAAACTCTTTTTACTTTGCTGCAATAATTTTTCAGTCACCTGAGCTTAGCGGCACAACTTGGTTCAACCTTTCAGCTGTTCAGTTAGGATTTGTGGTAGATTTTTGTATTCAGAAGCTTATTGAATCATATTAGATTGTTCTTATGTGGTGGAGAGTAACTCATGTTCTTTTACTTTATCTTGAATTCAGGTTAGTGGTTCCCTTTATGGAGCTCTTCTTAGTTCCCTCCTTGTTTATCCTCTGTCAGATTTTCTTGGTATGCTTTTCTCAGCTCATCATGTAACTAATACAGTAGACCCTCTGCATAAATTGTCTATGTTTCTTTAAATTTTGAAGGACGGAGGAGGGAGCTTATCATGGCAGCCACTTTTTATGTACTTGGCAGTGCTTTGACTGCCTATGCTCCAGGTCTTACTGTTCTTTTACTTGCCCGGCTTATTTATGGGCTTGGAATAGGCTTGGTATGATTCTTTGAACTTTCAACCCTTGATTTTGACACGAACATACTGAAGGACTGAAATCTAAAAATTTGACATCCATTCTGATCAGTTTTGTGTAACAGGCAATGCACGGAGCTCCTCTCTACATAGCAGAAACTTGTCCATCACAAATTCGAGGAACTTTGATATCTTTAAAAGAGCTCTTCATAGTTCTGGGCATTTTGGTACCATTTTAATGCTCACTCTCAGTTTTGTTTGCAAATAACATGGGTGGTGTTTAACAATTAATCTCTCTGCAGCTGGGTTACTTTGTGGGTAGCTATCAAATTAATGCTGTTGGAGGTTGGCGCTACATGTATGGACTAAGTGCTCCCATCGCATTACTTATGGGGTTTGGCATGTTGTCTCTTCCACCATCTCCCCGATGGTTACTTCTGAGGGCAGTTCAAGGTAAAGGGCCTTTACAAGAATTTAAGGAGAAGGCTACATATGCTTTGAGCAAACTAAGAGGCCGGCCTGCTGGTGATAAAGTATCTGAAAAGCAGATAGAGGACTCCCTTATATCACTGAAGACTACTTATACTGATCAAGAATCTGAAGGGAGTTTTCTAGAGGTGTTTCAGGGTCCAAGTTTGAAAGCATTTATAATTGGTGGAGGTTTAGTCCTTTTCCAGCAGGTAATGCCTAGCTTCTTTTGATTAGGTCTTTTAGCTTTTTAAATCTTCTTATCTTTGGTTTTGCTTTCTATATTGTTCTTTGGGTTATAAAATGAATATCTGGCTCTGAGTTTACCAAACTCTTTTTACAGATAACCGGTCAGCCGAGTGTACTCTATTATGCTGGTCCAATTCTTCAGGTGATTTGCATTTTCAAGCACCTTTTTTCCTGCTGTTTTCTTTTGATCCTATTGTAATGTGAATTTTCATCTCAAGACTGCTGGATTTGCTGCGGCTTCTGATGCTACACGAGTTTCAGTCGTTATTGGTTTGTTTAAGGTATGTATAATCAGGTGACCAAAAAATAATAATTTATATTATCTGCTAAAAGGACACTTATAATTACCTTGATTTCCCATTGTTTGCAGTTGCTGATGACGGGAATTGCTGTTCTGAAAGTTGATGATCTAGGACGTAGGCCTTTACTGATTGGAGGTGTTGGTGGCATTGTAAGCTTCAAAACCCCAAACATGATTTATATTTGTTTAAACTTGACCATGTAGGTGCATATCAACTTTCGTTTCCCTCCATGGGCCACAGGCCTTGTCATTGCTGCTTCTTTGGGCTTATTACAAATTCCTTGGAGGTTTTCCTTTCATTGCTGTGGGAGCACTGCTACTATACGTTGGTAGCTATCAGGTAATTATGTATTCTTGTAATGCTTGTATTGAACAGCCTCATGATGCTTCTACATTGGCTTATTTTCTCAATAGTTGTGAAATATCCCTGTGAAGCTGATTTGACTTGATTTTTTGAAGCAACTATTAGAAATTTGGGCATTACCATTTAAGCACGCAACTTTCTTGTCATGGTCATGGTTTGCTAATTGATGCTTCCCCTTTCATCTTTTCTTCAGGTATCATTTGGGCCTATAAGTTGGCTTATGGTGTCTGAGATATTCCCCCTACGAACAAGAGGCAAGGGAATCAGTCTTGCGGTTCTTACAAATTTTGGTTCAAATGCAATAGTAACTTTTGCTTTCTCTCCACTGAAGGTAATTTAAAGTTTATACAAATAGTCAGTCTCAGACCTAATATTAAAAAATCGCAAGTATTTCATCCTTTTTGAAAGGTATGATTTATGCTATTTCTGCAGGAGTTGCTTGGGGCTGAAAATCTTTTTCTTCTATTTGGCGCAATTGCTTTGTTATCACTTGCGTTTGCAGTGGTTTATGTCCCTGAGACCAAAGGCTTGAGCTTGGAAGAAATTGAATCCAAAATTTTGAAGTGAAAGCTTATGAAGTCAGGATGTGTGGTTATTAATGTGTAGTAAGCCAACTGTTGTTTGATCTGTAGAGATGGTGTCACAGTCTGGCAACAAAGACTTGGAAATCAAATGTAATTATTCGAATGTAAAATTGGCATTTACAAAGTCCACTGCTGTAAACTATTCTTTCATGTTATCTGTTAAAAGCTGGGAAATTTTACAGTCATATAGATTTACATGCGCGCACAGAGAGAGATTTACACACAGTACACACATACATATAATCTTTATTGTTTTTTCTCCTTTTCCTGCCTGGAAAGAAATTTAATATTCTAATTAAGTTGCTAACTTCTGCATTATTTTACAGTTTTTTATACTTCCTGTAATTGTTTATTGCATAGTGTAGTATAGATGTCTTTTTTTTTTCTTTTCTTTTCTTTTTTTTTCTTTTTTTTGAGAAAAGTATATATGTCTTTTGATTTGCATGGCATTTTCATTGCAAAGATAAAATCTGCTAACTGCATGTCAACTCTATTTGAGCTTCCTAATATGCACAATGATGAATTATCTCTGTGCTAATTATAGCTCTGATGCTAACAGATTTCTATCTAGTGTAGTCAGTATCAGTTTGCGGACTTTTGAGACAACATTTATACCAAAGGGTAGAGAGCAAGCTGCTCAAGTATCCCAGCTTGGATTTAGGGTGAGGGGTATATCTGACAGAGATGAGGATTGACTAGCTGATGGAGACAAAATGATCTGAACATCTTCAAATGAGGAAGGAAATGGCATCTTTAGTTGTTCTGATATTTCCCTACCCATTGAAAATATACCAATATCTTTATTCTCAAGCATCAGTGCCTCAGGCAAGATGGAATTTCCATCCAAATATTGCACCACTTTCCTCATGCAAGGCCTAGCTGCTGGATTTGAGTGTGAGCAAAGAAGGCCTAACTTTAGAACCAATTCCATTTGCTCCAAGTCATAGTAGCCATTTAACCTCATATCGGTTGTGTGGAGAACTATCCCCAGTTTCCAGTGCTCAAATACCCAATCAAGCAAAATGACCTCTTTAGGCAATCTGTCCGGCTCTATAGGCCTCCTTCCACATGCCATTTCGAGCAAAAATGCCCCAAAAGCAAAGACATCAGAGCTAGTAGTTGCCTTGCCTGTTCTACTCAGCTCTGGAGCCAGATAGCCAACTGTTCCAACTACACGGGTAGTTTGGGGTATTGCTCCATGATCATAAAATCTTGCAAGCCCAAAATCTCCTAACCTTCCATTTAGATCAGAATCCAGTAGAACATTACTAGCCTTAATGTCTCTATGCAGAACAACTTGTTCGGCCTGTTCATGCAAATATAGAAGGCCAGATGCTATGCCTCTGATAATTTGATAACGTTGATCCCAGTTGAGGTTTGGCTTTTCATTGGTGAATAGGAACTTGTCAAGACTTCCATTTGGCATGTAATCATATACCAATAGAAGCTCTCCTTTTCGTCGACTATAACCGAGAAGTTGAACTAAGTTCCTGTGCCTCAGCCTACCCATACTAGCAATTTCAGCCACAAATTCCTTTATCCCCTGTGTTGATTCGTGTGATATTTTCTTGACTGCAATTTGTGCACCAGTAAAGGGAAGTACTCCTTTATAGACCTTTCCAAAACCTCCTACTCCAATAACCTCTTTGTCCTTGAATCCTCTGGTTGCTTGACAAAGATCTTTATAGCAGAATCTTTGAGGTCCATATTCCTGTTCCCAGCTTTCTTGTACTTCTTTATACCTTATCTTCCTTACAATATAAACTATACCAAGGACTGCCAACAGTGCAGTAACCACTACAATTGGCAGCAAAATGTGTAGGCGCAATTTCTTTCTTGGTCGTATTAGTTGTGTGTGTTTGGGAAGGGGAGGAAGCTGTGAGAATTCCAGGTTCGGTGCTTCACCGCATCTGTTGAAGCTCCAACCTAGAATATAATGATTGCTTGCAATAGATCCAGTAGCTGATGAAAATCCAATGTACATGTTGTCCATGAGAATCGAAGAAAGGTCTAAGGAAGATGATAAGAGAGGCCAAATTGGTTTGTGCACATCAACAGGCGCCAATGTAACGTTGAGAAGCTTTTTAATCCAGTCATATTCTATCCATACCTGAATTAGATCACCGCTTATGAGCTCCAAACTCTTGTTTACCCCGTCAGTGTTGGAAAAGTATGCTACAGGAGCAGATGCATTTGAGGTTAGGCTGTTTAAATTAATCCCCACATGATTGTCATCTATATCTTCAAATTCAGGGCTCTTAATGGTATCAAGCTCAACAGCAAAGACATGGTTTGAGGAATCATTGTTATTTGATGCATTGAAAAGTCCAAAATACTGGCTTGTGGTAGCTTGGCTGAAGTCCAAAGATGGAGAGATAACAAATGTTATGCCGTGACCACTAGCGCCTGCCCGCTCAGGAACCATGGCAAAGACAAAATTGGTGGAAAATGAGCAAGGCCAAGTAAAATTAGACGAAGACATATTGAATTTAAGAGGAATTCGGTAAAAAGCATGGCCGGATTGTTGCTTTGAAGTGTTTGTTAGCTGCAACAGACCATTGGGAAGGATTTCAGCATTCCCATCAAGTTGCAGATTGGCTTCATGAAAGCCATTATAAATAAACTGCATCTCATATTGAGCGGAGTAGGAAAGCTTTGTGCTTACATCAAGAAATATCAGCGAATAGATTAATCTCAGAGCTGTATACATTTTAAGATGTCTATAGAGGTATCTCTTTGGATAAGAAGGACAGGTGTATTCCCAGTCTTGCTAAATGAAAGGCTTTTAAAAACCAAGCATCTGTTCCGCTGTTTAAAATTGTTATCACGGGTTACTATTCCAGATGTGACAGAAGTAAAGACTTGAATTAGTGTATTTCAATGTATTAATTCATTAATTTTAAGCTGATTATCTTAGCACTATTTGAGAATTAGTATTTAAACTTGGTAGAAGGAGCATTTGTATTTTCAAAATACTAGAATGTTATGATATCAACATCCTCCGCAACATGCAAACAAAAGAACAGTCCAAGAACTAGTCCTTCGATTTTTTTAAGTTTAATGACATAGTCACGATCTTGGCTTGAGCAAGTTGTCATGAGTAACTTGCGTGCACTTTCATCCAGTTGAATCAGTCGCATTGAAAACGATGGCAGTCCATTACGCGTCTGGCTCTTATAGACAGGAAATTCTGAATCTTGATCTAATGTAAACATGAAAGACAAAAGAAAATGAGAATAAAAATGAATTTTAAAGAATCTATTAGCAACTAGTACTGTGTCCAAACGCTGAAGCTTCAATATTTGGTGACTTGGAACTTCTCAATCGAAGGCAGAAATTTCTATTTGCTTTCCATTTCAATTACATAGTTTGGACTTCTGCTGGACAAATCTGACTTAAAGAATATTCAGCATTCATCTAGACTTCCAAATTATATGTTAAAAAAAAGGAATATTGAATTATTCAAGATTTAGTTGAAAGCTACTGAAAATGCTTAATTTTCAAAACATAATCTCTAAGAACTAGGGATACATGTATTTAGCTCTATTTGATGAACTTTTGTAAATATCGCTCTATATAACATCCCGCGTCTGGGTTGACCTAATAACTTTTGAGCTTTTAAACCACGGGCCCAAAATACTTAAGCCAAGTTATTTAGTAGTCAAAATGTAGGATATTATATACAAATCATTTTCTTTTATTCCCACCAATGTGGGACTTTTTTAGGGTCTCACATTCACCCCTCGCCAAACCATATCATAATCCGAACTGTCCACTCAGTTGTATCGGATTCTAGAGGTGGCTCCCACTCTTAGGTCAACGTAGCACTTAGCCCCGCACAGCACTTGTTCCTCTACTTCCTTGCGTAGTCCGGCTCAAATACCATAAGCCCAGTTTCACCCCGTGCAGAGATCACACGAAGTTCGCTCTGATACCATTTGTAATATCCCGCGTCTGGGCTGGCCCAATAACTTTTGAACTTTTAAACCACGGACCCAAAATACTTAAGCCAAGTTATTTAGTAGCCCAAACATAGGATGTTATATAAAAATTATTTTCTTTTCTTCCCATCAATATGGGACTTTTTGAGGGTCTCACACTCCACGTTCTAGGTTACAAACTAATAATATCTTTGTGGGAGTTATATGCATAGAACTGCCTCCTAAACTCATCTCACCATTTTGATTGCAAGGATCTATTTAGCTTTGTCGGAAGAAGAACATGAATCCCCGTTTTTGGTCTTAACGGTCACCGACCTTCAAGTATACAGTGTACGTTTATGGGATTATGTAACAAATTTAACTCTCATCCCAACCGTTAAGTATGAAAGTTGAGGCATCCATTATGATTTTGAATGGGTACTGACTTTGCTAGGTTTGTCTAATATTTCATAGGTCATGAATGAAGAAAACAGCCAGCCGTTTATAGTCTTATTTCTTTTTCTGCAAATTATTTTAGCAGTTCCTGAGATACATTGTCCATGAAGAACTAATAGCTCCATTTGAAAGTTAACGAGCCAAAAATGAACCTTCTAAGAGATTTGAGAACTGTGTCACATTATATTAATTTATGCGCTTTTTTTTTTGTTCAAGCAATGAACACAAATTTAATGCCGAAGTGACTTTTGAGAAACACTGCAGAACATTCAAAGTTCTAACAGCCAGCAGGTGATCGTTTAGAATCAAGGCCCTCAAATCAGAAGATTTCATAATCTAATGCCTACAGATCTATATGACTAAGCCTAAAAACCTAAAAATGCAGATTCATCAGCGATGGCCAATAGCTCAATTACTAATTTGACCTAAACGGATTCATCAGCACTGATGAATTCAAATTCCTACTGGAAACTGCAGTTAAAAGAAACTTATTTTTGTTGAACATTCTCAATTGAGTGTACTTTATAGGATTACCTAAATTTTGCTACCTAACTGGTTTCGGGAACTAGCGGGTAATTTATCTGCAGGTGAAAGAAATGTTGTGTCTTCAGTTGGCTTGAAGTATCCTCCGTGAGATTGTTCCTCAACAACTGCAGTGTAAATCTCATATGAGATGAAAACCAACTTAAATGAAGAAGAAATCCTAAGAAATCAAGAAGTTTTGCAATATCAATTGAGTCATAACTCTTGGCAGATCAGAATGGTGGCCTATGTTATTTTCTTGCATCAAAGTCCTGTTATCTTTACCTTTTCATCAAATTTTGGAAGTCACGCTGGAACTCTTGTCCGTATAAAATACTTAGAAATGCAAATAAGAATTCGATATGTGCATCTGGAACTAACCTTCTTGTGCGTTAGTTGAGACTGGAATAAGTGGTGACGAGTTTGCACTGTGAGAGAGAGGGACATGTGAAGATAAGCTTGCACTGCGGGATATAGGGATACGTGATGATGTATTTGCATTGGTAGAGGAGATGGAATTTGGTGTAGGAACTTCTTTTTTGGTAGAAACGGGAATGTTTGATGTAAAATATGTTCCCTTGGTTGTCTCTTTGAAGGGTTCTTCCATACAGCTTGCCCTGGGAGATTTGGGAACATATGAAGATGAATTTACATTGGCAGATGAGATGGAATTTGCTGATGGAATTTCTGTTTTGGCAGAAATGGGAACATTTGATGACAAATTTGTTGCATTGGTTGTTTCTTTGGAGGGTTCTTCAACAGATCTTGCACCGCTAGAGATGGGGATGTGTGACAGTGTATTCACATTGGTACAGGAGATTGAATTCGGTGGTGGAACTTCTGTTTTGGTAAAAACTGGAGAAATTGATGACAAATTTGTGGCCTTGATGCTCTCTTTGGAGGGTTCCCCTATGAAGTTTGCACCTTGGGAGACGGGGACCTGTGACGGTGAATTCATATTTGTAGAAGATATGGAATTAGGTGGGGGAACTTCTGTTTGGGTAGAAATGGGAGTGTTTGATGACGAATTTCTTGTCTTCATTGTCATCCTGGAGTGTCCTGTCATTGAATCCTCTCGAGCTGACTCCGAGGATTCTTCATGTCGAAGAAGTGAAGTTACAGCCTCTCGCACTTTCTCCCCCATACACATATTATCACCAATAGTTTCCTTTGGACTCATTGCCTCAGATATGACCTGAGAAAGTGCTCTGTCATCTTCTCCAGGCTCTAGTTTGTTCATGAAATACTCTTTCACAGAAACACCTTTATCGTATTTTTGTGGACTCTTATTACTTAAATGCTCTCTAATTTCTGAGCTACCGCACGAATTTTTCGTATCATCAGCAGTATGATGTTCAATACCAGGATCTGTTTGTTTTTGTTGTCCCACAGGGCCTGAAATAATCAGGCCTGCAATCTTGCTAGCAATTGTGTGAGTTGCATCAGAGACCACGGCATATGCTGGTGCCAGTTTCTCAGACACTGTTTCAGTGATGCTCTTGCTATGAATAGGAGGCTTATCTTTCTCTTCATCTTCGCGTTTGATGCTGGTTGGCCAAAGATGCTTCTCAGAAACGACTGGATCGGCTCGTGGATGCTGCCTTGCAGATTCTATGTAGGCTTCAGGTGCTAGTTCTGACTCATACACTGAAGATCAAATTCAAAAACTTAGGGGCAAGAAGCCAAGATTAGGAAGAAAATAAAAAAAAAAAGAAAAAAAAAGACAGAGAGTAACTACCATAGTGCATTTATGCCAACCAATGAAGCACCTGATTTGATTAGGTAACTTCACTAAATTAAACATGTGAAATAAACTATATCATAAGGGGCATAATAGACGTTACTTGGAGCTCCAAGATATTCAGGATCATCATCTTTTTCCTCATCACTATTATCCTCCAAACTAACACCCCAAGATGGTGTAGTGTGGCCGTCAAGGATATCATTGTCATGCTTCTTTTTGCCGCTAAGTGAGTAGCGCAATTTCCTAGCTTTCTCTTTCACTCTAGTCAATACTGATTTTCTGTTAATATGATGGCTAAAATCTTCTTCTGGGTCGTGGTTCCTTGCAAGCATAGGCGAGGTACTAGATTGCCATGAAGCATCACCTAACAAACAAATTCAGTATGACAATCAATCATCATGAGGAGAGTTCGTATTACACGTGTAATGTACGCGAAATGCAGAAAAAAATTTTCAAGAAAATTTTGTTGCTTAGTGAATCTTCAAGATTGGATTACCTAGGAGGGGTTGCTCAAAAGCTGGAGAATGTTGAGCTTTAGGTGTTTTAGGAGTGGGGGTCTCGGTGTATCTTCGACTGCCTTCAAGTTGTGCCATTGTGAATAAGGTAAACTTTCCAAAGTGGTGCAGGTCTGTTCTGATACTTTTCCTAATTATTCTTCATATTAACTAGTTAGCATGTTCTTCACCAGTTTCTATTTGAAGTTTCAACTGACAGAGGCAAATTTAATGCAGGCAACGTTGGTGAATGCATGGCTTTCGGGTTCCTCGTGGACCATAGATCCATAAAAGACACAACACAACCACAGATAGTCTAACCATCAAGCTTAAAGTACGAGGGCTCCATTTTTCCACGTGGCAGTGTACTCTTATAATAGTTTTTTTTTTTTGGGGGTCTCCACTACTGTAGCAATTTTTCAGTTTTCAAGCTATGGACAAATGAATGGTTTACACACATACAGTCGATTAAAAGTTTGCCTTATCATTCATAAACCATATATTTAGGGCTTTCTTAGATGCATATGTGGCTGAATGTTTGATTTTGTTGAGACATCAAACACTAATTTTAGTATATTTTACATATCACAATATCAAAACATTATGTATAGAAAAAAATACAGTAGAAGTGAAATTTTGTGTGTGAAGGGAAATGAATATTTCTTTATAAAGGAACTTGCCAATTCTTGATCACACAGTAATCACTGGCCGCCCATCAGAACACTGGATATCATGTACTAATAGCACATAAACTGGCATGCTACATCTCAAAAGAATTTTGATCGGTTCAGGTTTTCGAGTCTCACGTTACGAAGGGCAAAATTTTCTGGTTGAGAAACACATTTGGAGAATCATTCATTGCCAGAGTGATTTTTGTACGGCATTTGACACAAACGAAACGGTCACCATGAAGAAGATTAAGTGTGCCTTCTTCAATCCAAAAAGTTTCCTACAGCTTTAAGTCCAGATAATTCTCCTCAAAACGATGATTGATGATTTCAGTCTCCAAACTTCGAAGGGTACCTTCACAAAATTTTAATTTTTTACCATGCCAAAGTCCATAACTTAGCATCATTTCTGATATGGAATAAATGAGAATGGATTCCAAGGAATAGCAACCAAACCTTGTCGTTGATTAATCCCCCTACAATTCTAAGGTCTCCCATTAGGATTCAGTTTGTGATGCCATTCAAACAGTAAGATCCCGTTTCAATATCTTTTATTATCTGACACGTTAAGATAATTGCCATTCAAATCATATCCAGCTATAACCAGGCTTTTTCCTCACTTGCCTATCACACATTAGCTTGCGCACACTTGCTGCATCATTCCAACTCCCTTCATGGGCCAATACATTTGCTAGCACAACATAAGTTGCAGGATCACTTGGACACAACTCCACAAGCCTTCTTGCACATCGTACAGCAATTTCCTTATTACCATGAACTTGACAAGCACTTAATAAAGCTTTGAACACGGAGGGTCCTGGCTCTATTGCCATGTTTTCAATGAATGCTTCGGCTTCTTGAAGATGACCAGCCCGACCATATAGATCGACAACACAAGCATAGTGCTCTAAATTGGGTGGTGGAAGGAAATTATCATTTTTCATCAATTCAAAATACTCAAGTCCTTTATCAACCAACCCAAAATGGCTACAAGCAGAAAGCACAATGAGGAATGTTGTTAGATTTGGTTTAACCATTCTCCTCCTCATTTCTTCAAACAGTCTAACAGCTTCCACACCATATCCATGATAAGCATAGCCCGACAGAAGTGAATTCCATGATATGAGATCACATTCATCCATCAATAAGAACACTTTCCTTGCATCAGTAAGATTTCCACACCTTGCAAACATGGAAACAAGCCCATTCTGCACACAGATATTTGAAGCATACCCTCCCTTGATAACTAGACTATGAATCTGCTTCCCCTCTTCAAGTGCTGAAATGTTCCCGATTGCTTTCAAAACACTTGCATATGTAAAATTATCAACACTAATTCCTGCCTGCCTCATTTTTGAGAAGCATGTGAGGGCTTCCTCATCAATTCCTAAATTAGCAAAACCAGCAATAACTGCATTCCATGAGATTTGGTCCCAAAGGGTAATAGTTGAACAAATGCTATAAAAATCTTCCAAGCTACAACTACACTCTGAGTAGACGGTCACTAGTGTAACTGCTACAAAAATATTAGATGCAAAACCTTCCTGAATTATTCGGCAATGGATTTCCCTGCAATGATCTAAGTCATCTGGACAACAAAACGAACTTAACAAACAAGTATAAGTCACGCAATTTGCTCTAGTGCCAACTCGCAACATTTCCCTAAACAAAGCCATTGCCTCTAAGGGAAGCTCATTCTGCCCATAACCAGTTATCATTGAGGTCCAACTGAGAATATTCTTATCAGGCACTCGATCAAACACTCTTCTTGAGGCTTCAATACACGAACATTTGGAATACATATCAATCAAACCAGTCCCTACGACAACATTAAACCCAAAACCAAACTTTAAACCCAAAGCATGCACTTGAGCCCCAAGCCAGCCATCTTCAAGCTGTGCACAACCCACCAGAGCCGCGGAAACAGTATATGGCGTCATAAACGACCCAAATCTTAGCATTTCAATGAATAAGCATATAGCTACTTTAGGCCAAAGGGAGTCTAAATAACCAGAAATCAAAGAATTCCAAGTGACAACATTTCTCTCCGGCATTTCATCAAACAAGCGGTGAGCCAACGCAACAGTACCGCATTTGCCGTACATATCAACCATTGCACTTGTGATATAGACGTTTGAACTAAATCCCATTTTGATGACATGGGCATGCATTTGAATCCCAACAGAAGACGAACCCAATTTTGCACAAGTGGAAATGATTTTGTTAATAATATGGGGTCTAAATAAAAACCCATTTTTCTGTAGCTCAGGTACGAGGTTTAAGTTTGCAAAAGAGCTCAATTGGTCGCTTTCTTGTTGAATTATGAATTCTTGAAGGTAACAAGAGTGCAGAGAATTTTCTGGGTTTTGGATATGGTGGTTATAGGTACTTGTAGCGCGCGAAAAGATATAACTTGTCACTTTAGCCGAGTTTTCCCAGGTGTACCGGTGGTGATATGCCGGTGACCGCAATATCATTTTCTCACCATTACTGTTTCTTTGGTATCATCTTTTTTCCCCCTTGGACGTTCTAATTGATATCATATTTGGCTATTAAATAAAGATTATTTTATTTTATTTTTCACACAACTTGCAAGTTACATCGGCTATGGCATAAAATATAATTATGAAATTTTTAATAATATTTTGACCTAAGATATTTACGGAATATCCTCCCTCATAATTCTTGTATTAGATAAAATAACCTAGCACAAATTTCAGCATGAGAAGAAATAGAAATTTGGATATAGCAATTTCATGATCAAAGCCTCCCACACTCTGAATTAATTCATTTTTCATTTTTTTTTTTTTTGCAGCTACTGCATTCCAAAAAAAAAAAGTGTTACTAACGTTTTTGGCAGTAATACAAAAATGCTTTATCACATTCACTTCATGCATTAAAGTGTTTTTTTTTTATAATTTCTTGATAATTGTAATTTTGATTTATTGCGTTCATAAAATGCATTATCAATCATTTCTTATATTTTGTAAATTTGAGAATATTTTAGCGTATTCACTCTAGAATGATTTAGCGCATTAACCTTAGGTGATAATTATTTTTTAAAAAATTTTTTTAGTAGTCATGAGACATCAATTGCCAGCATCTTGTAAATGAAATAATTCTTCAGCACATTTAACCTTCTTTTTTCAAAATTTTTGTGAGCCTTTTACCGATTTATTGCTTTACAATACATTAAATTAAGCACATTCCAATAAACAAACAAATAAGTGTAATACTTTATCAAATGTAATGTAGACTAAACAAAATGATAATTAAAAATATATATAATAAAAAATTTATTTAGAGAATATTTCATTATAGTTTTGTAAAAAAATAACCCCGTTTAAAAATGTAATATATATGCAAAAATAAATTAATTTTTTAAAAAAATATTTCATAATAATTGTTTAAAAGATGACCTAGGAGCCAAAATTTGTTTTCCACACTATACATTATACATGGTACAGAGAATCGAGGCCCAACGCACGCGCGAGAGTAGAGCGGAGGAGAAGTGGGCTCGAGGACCAAAGCTGAAAGCACAGACCCAACCTTTCCCCTCTCCTCTTACAGACTCAAAACACGCACTCTCGCGGTCACAGTGTCACACACACACACACACACACACACACACACACACTGCCTTATACCAACGTCGGCGATGATGGCAGCTTCTCCTGGCCTCCTCTACTCTCTCAATCTTCCTCCCACATCTCCGACTCCTCGCCTCAATTTGTCCTCCACCCCCTCCATCAATTCCAGTCACGTCTCACTCTCCTCTTCCTCATCTTCCAAACCCCCGAGGCCATCATCATCCAATGAGACAAATATTCCCCATTCTTCTAATTCCCTCAACTACGTTTTCAAAACCTCCTTCGTCCTCGGCACTTCAGTTGGGGCTACTGTTCTTGGTGCTACTGTCCTCGGTGCTGCTGCCCACCTACTCGTTGACCTTGGCGGAAACTCCAACTCCGGGGGCGGTGGGTTTGGAGGAAGCGGCGGCAGAGGGGGAGGAGGGGGAGGAGGTAATTTCTGGTCTCGGTTGTTCTCCCCAAAGCCAGCGATAGCCAAGGACGAGGACCCATCTGAGGAATGGGACACTCATGGGTTGCCGGCTAAAATTGTAGTCCAGCTCAACAAGCTGAGTGGATTCAAGAAATATAAGGTTTCCGACATCCTCTTCTTCGATCGCCGCCGCGGGTCAACTACTGAGGGGACGGAGGATTCCTTCTTCGAGATGGTTACCATACGCCCTGGTGGGGTTTACACCAAAGCCCAGCTCCAAAAGGAGCTTGAAACACTTGCAGGATCCGGGATGTTCGAGAAGGTTGATTTAGATGCTAAAACAAATCCTGATGGAACAATTGGGATCACTATTTCGTTCTTGGAGAGTACTTGGCAATCTGCTGATAGATTTAGGTGTATTAATGTGGGGCTAATGCCGCAGTCGAAGCCCATCGAAATGGACCCGGATATGACTGAGAAGGAGAAGATAGAATATTATAGGAGTCAAGAACAAGATTACAGGAGGAGGATGCAAAAGGCGAGGCCATGTTTATTGCCAATGCCAGTGCAGAGAGAGATTTTACAGATGTTGAGGGAGAAAGGGGCTGTGAGTGCGAGGCTTCTGCAGAAGATAAGGGATAGCGTGCAGCAGTGGTACCATGAGAATGGCTATGCTTGTGCGCAAGTTGTGAATTTTGGGAATTTGAACACCAAAGAGGTGGTTTGTGAGGTTGTCGAAGGAGATATCACGCAGTTGGTCATACAGTTTCAGGATAAGCTGGGGAACATATGTGAAGGAAATACTCAGCTGGCTGTTGTGAGGAGGGAATTGCCACGGCAGGTAATCAATGAATTTTCTTAATCGTATGAATTTGATCGTATTTTAGAGCTTATAATTTATTGATTGTGTTACTTGTTGATTGTAACAACGTGACATTTCTGTTACTTGCATTAAAGAAGCATATAAAGATGGCTTTTGTTGAGTGATAGTATCAATGTAAAGTTTTTGGGGGAACTGATTTGACTTCCATGAATGCTTGCAAACTGGAAGTCTACCACAGACATGTTACTGAACTAGAAACTGTATTGTTTTGTGTTCCTGTGCAATGCAATATAAGGGATAGTTCTTTAATTGATTTCAGCTACGTCAAGGGCAAGTGTTCAATATTGAAGCTGGAAAACAAGCATTGAGGAATATTAATTCTTTGGGCCTGTTCTCCAACATTGAGGTTAATCCTCGTCCTGATGAGAAGAATGAGGGAGGGATCATTGTTGAAATAAAGTTAAAGGAGTTAGAGCAGGCATCAGCTGAAGTCAGCACAGAATGGAGCATAGTTCCTGGACAGGGAGGTCGTCCTACAATAGTACGCATTTTAAACTAGATGATATATATTATATGTATATATATAATGCTTTCCCGGTAACATTATCAATCTTGATAACTGCCTTCTTGTCTGTGTATATTGTTGTTCAGGCTTCAATCCAGCCTGGTGGAACAGTTTCTTTTGAACATAGAAATATCAAAGGGTTAAATAGATCACTTCTTGGTTCAGTCAACACAAGCAACTTACTGAATCCTCAGGTGACATTATTTTTTATTCATTGAGGAACTTCACTTTGAAGAGTCATTGTTATGCGTTTGCAGTTGTTTTCTATGACATTGAAGCAATGTCTTTCTGCAGGATGATCTTGCTTTCAAACTAGAGTATGTGCATCCATATTTTGATGGTGTATATAATTCTAGGAACCGTACTTTCCGCGCTAGCTGCTTCAACAGCAGAAAATTGAGCCCTGTCTTCACTGGTGGGCCAGGAGTGGACGAAGTTCCTCCTATATGGGTTGATCGAGCTGGAGTCAAAGCTAACCTTACCGAGGTAGAGCGTTGGACATTTACGTTATACATCTAGTTCTAGGTTTATCTGTTGTTGAAATGTCTAGGATTACGTAGTAAGAATTCTGTTCAGTTCAAGATAAAATGTTTGCATCTGAAACTGTTCTTTTCAAGAGCTACATAACTTTCTTCTCATTTTTTTCAAGCCATTAATAGAATATTACAGTCCCTTGCTAAACTAACTTAATGCTGGTTCTTCACTGAACCAGAGGAAATGAAGCCAGACCTTTTCCTTTAAGTGGTATGGCCTTTTATTCTTTGGGTCACTGACTGACATATTTCTATCAGAACTTCACTCGCCAGAGCAAATTTACCTATGGTCTGGTGTTTGAAGAGATAACAACACGTGATGAAGGCAGCCACATTTCTGCAAATGGTCAGAGGATCTTGCCAAATGGAGGAATTAGTGCAGATGGACCACCAACAACACTCAGTGGAACAGGCATTGACCGCATGGCATTTGCACAAGCTAATATAACTCGGGATAATACCAAGTTTGTAAATGGGGCAATAGTTGGCGAGAGGAATGTGTTCCAGGTGAGTTTGGAGGTTTTTGCTGTTTTATGTATTAAATGCTATCTGATTGACCAGTCTGAACATATGGTCAACTGACCCTCAAAAAGTTTGGGCCATAACTGACTGTCCCCCACTCTCCCCTCCTCCTGCGCCACCCAGGGCACGACAGCAGGTTGAGGAGTATTTTTGGCAGTTGGCGGGTGATGGATGTTGTGTTTTCCTGATGCCATTTCTGTTCTTTTGATCATATTGTTATTTTTAAGTTGTGCATGGTGGAAGATGCTTCGAGTCTATGAATAGAATGGTCTTCTCTTAGTTTCTCCCTTTTGCTTTATGCCTACCCTATCCCACAGCAGGGAAAAAACTAGCTAGTTGCTTTTGTTTGTTGAGAAATATCAACAGGTAAAAAAAAAAAAAAAAAACCTAGTTTTGATGTGCAGAAAAATTATCTTTGTAGTTCAACCATAAGTTTTGTTTTGGAATCTGTATTGGGATTAAGGAGTAAACGTATTTAATTGTGGTCTTTCGGCTTCAGGTGAACCTTGGATAAAGTACATTCATTGATTCTTCCTAAGATGCACACTTTTATGTCTTAATTGCAGGTTGATCAAGGACTTGGTATTGGCAGTAAGTTCCCGTTCTTTAACCGTCACCAGCTGACAATAACACGATTTATCCAATTAAGGGAAGTGGAAGAAGGTGCTGGTAAACCACCACCACCTGTCTTAGTTGTCCATGGCCATTATGGTGGTTGTGTAGGAGATCTTCCAAGCTATGATGCTTTTACACTGGGTGGACCTTATTCTGTTAGGGGTTACAACATGGGAGAAATAGGTGCAGCTCGAAATATTCTCGAGGTATGTAATGCCAATTGAGAAAAGATATTCATTAGACATCGTGTTGGACGTGAAGAAACATTTGCAAGTATGGGTTTGATGATGCATCTAGTTTGTTTATCAATGCCAAAAATTTGAAACAGACAAAAAAAATTTTCATAAAAATATTTTTGCTCTTGATCTGACTAATTTGTTGCTTCCTGCAGTTGGCTGCTGAGCTACGGATCCCTGTGAGAAATACACATGTATATGCATTTGCAGAACACGGAAATGATCTTGGAAGTTCAAAGGATGTAAAAGGAAATCCAACAGAGGTTTATAGGCGAATGGGTCATGGTTCCTCTTATGGTGTCGGTGTTAAGCTAGGGTTAGTACGGGCAGAGTATGCAGTGGATCATAACTCTGGAGCTGGAGCCTTGTTCTTCCGGTTTGGAGAGAGATTCTGAGATATATGGGTTGCGATTATTATTGGGACATCTTTTTCAAGCTGCACTCGGATTTCACAAATTTTTGGTTGAGCTGCATAGGTCTTTGGTTTTCCGGTTAGATTGATTTCTGCAGTTTAGTAAACTCTGCAAAGAGCATGTCACTTGCAAAAGAGTACGTTAGTTGGATGCAAATGTTAGAATACAACTATTTTTTTAAGCCATTTGAGGATTTATTGATGATTTTGGATGTGAGCTGTGTCTTTTATTCCGGGTGATACAGGACATATTTTGAACCAAATCGGGACTTGTTGAGGAAATAACAAATGTGTCCGGTAGATTGCTAGGTTATATCTGCGGTGCAAGGCCTTCCTTACTTTCGCAGGCTTCTCTGCGCAGGATACAGTCTCCTTGGTAGTTTATGATGGATTATATGCCTTCAATTATTACTATTTTTCTAGTGGTCTTTCACATTTGAGTCAACTCCAGATCAGTAAAATCCAGAATATAAACTACAGATCAGTACAACAAAAGCCCCGGAGAAAATATTAAATTGCAACACTAATCGATCTCATAAATACAATCATGATGTTTAATTGAACATACCTCCTTGTTAACATTAGGGTGATACTTGAGAGCCCGTTTTCGATAAGCCCTTCTGATCTTGTTTGGAGTTGCAAAGGGAGACATCCTAGAACTTCACAAGGAGACTCCCTCAGACTAGCCTTAACAACAATATTTTCGTGATTTTTCCCTTTCATGGTACTAGATTGTTTATATAGCTGCAACTATGAGTGAAACCCAGCTAGCTATATTCCCAATTCTGCAAAATGGATAGTGACCTGAGCTTCAGATAGAGACAACAAATCCATGAATGTTCTTAATTTATTTATAAGTTTTTCGGTGAATGCGTTTTTCTCAGAGAATCGTTTGTGGATGTGGCAGCATCTCCCTCTCTCTGTTGGGGCGCTTAATCAACGGTCGACGTTCGACAAGAGCTGTATACAGTGAGAATATATATACGTTCTTAGAACTACCTGGTACTTGGATCGGTCATCAGTTACCATTAATACCTTTCTTAATTGAATTTAAGTACAGTTACCTCCCTTAAGGTTTGCTATACATACATGATACCTCCATTGTGCTTTATCCGAATTTACAGTAAAATTAAGCTCGAAATTTGCCGATTGGCTTTGCTTGATCTTTAGGTTTTGAAATCAAACAGAAGTCTTTTAATGGTGTCAGTGACAGAGCAATATGTCCATGCATCTTCGATCATCGTAGGGGATTGTGCAGCGATCTTAGTCCGCTACGGCTGGCTGGTGATGGAAGTAGCTTGGAAGATGAATTTCAGGAATTTACCTTCATGTTATTTTTGCTTGCAATGTAATTTTAAAATGCCCTCTTGAGACTCAAAAGGATTAAGAATTTTAGTTTTGTGCATCTGAGGTCCAACAAAGACCTTAAATTGCTTGACAAAATTAACCAAAGAGTCAATCTTTGTCTTTCAGATTTAGCTATGCCTCAGATTGCAAACGGAAGTCAGATGAGCATTAAAACAGACACTGATTTTGAACTAATTAGTGAAACTATGCATGTTGTAATGTTAGGAGCAGGATATCGATAGCGTGCCTGGTTTGGGTTCTTCGTAAGGGAATGTTATGGATAAGAAGGATATAACAAGGCTATCTAAGCTGTAGCAATAGGAAAGGAAATCTGGAAGTAGACAAAGATATCTAAGCTGTTACAATTGGGAAAGAAATCTAGGAGTTGGCAAAGATGTTAACACATGCTTTAGTTATAGAGACAGAGATTTGTGATGACAAGCTTGTCGATGCAGCTTATTGTTAATATGCATGTGTAGTGTGATGACATTGATAGTGCAATAATGGTTTTTGATGGGATGCTCTCAACTGATGTGCTTCATGCAAATATGTAATTGCTTGATTATCAGTTTTCTGACCATTTTTTTTTTTTTTTTTTTTTTTGAGAGGGAAAATCCTTCTGGTTTCTGAAGCAATACCAATCAAATTATGTACCAAGTTGAAAATAACAAGGTAAATTAACGAATTGGCCATTTTAAGTTGTTACACACCTGAGTTATCATCTTAGTAGATTTTTCTCTTTGTTTTCTTCAACATTGTTACACCCAAATCCAGTCGTGCAAGTCTCAAATAGGACAAGAAGCAAGGTGTTAAACCCAAATAAAGATGCGAATATGATCCATTTCCCAAGTACAAACAAGTTGTTTAGCAAAACATACAAACAAATTTTGGTGTAACAAATACAGATTGCTGAGTAGGCATCCCTATCTACTCAGCCAAATCCACAAAATAATTCCTTTGTGGAGAGTAAGCAGTGGGCGGCCCAAAAATGTCTCATTTAAAGTAACTATCAGCGACAAACCTATATCACTATCGCATCAAAGCTTTCAGGCTTTTCCTTTTAGGAAACGAAAGTGGGGAAATAAAAATTTTAAGTAACAAGACAGAAAATAGTTACATGATATCTACACTCGCATAGTACAGAAAATCCAACATTCTGCAACATCCACACTAATGTCAAGTTCCTGTACAGAAGAATTATATGTCAACAAGATAATTTGCCCCCACAAAAAAAAAAAAAAAGGAAAGAATAGTTTGCAAGCTGCAGCTGCAGCATACCTACGGCTTTTTGCACTTGCTGAGCAAAATTTTAAGCACATTTAGTAAAAGAAAACAGAGTTATATAAATGTGAACTATAAAACAGCCTAGCAGTGCAGATAATATCTGATTGTCATCCAGGACTGAAAATGGTCCACCAGGACAATCTTCCCTAAAACGCAACTGAAAGGAAATAAAAATTTACAATTGTCAGGAAAGATTTTTTGAGTAATGACATACATTGAGTCAGAACTTGAGATTATTCACCATGTAAGCTTATGAATGAATGGGGAAATAACATCTTGATACATTGTAAGACAGGTAAAGGAGGATAATCGTTAAAAACCAACATGCAAGAGCTACCGGCAATGTTCGATTAGTTCTATTATTGATTCTTGATCTGGATGCCATAAGGGAAGATTCAGCAGTCATTAATACATAACAGCATACCATTTATCAACAAAGAACAGGCTAAGAGTATACTAACAACTTGCTGCAGGTAGAGGAAATTATGTTGAGACCAAACTCCCACTTCAAAGCATCGGCCTTAGATTTTTGAACTTTGGTCTTTTCTGCTGTCTAGCTCATATATGGGTGCAATACGTCACAGGTCACAGGACACATCTGAAAATGTCTTCATGCTTTTCTTAAAACTTCACCCGCATCTGAGAGGTCCATACTCAAGCTACAATGAAAGTTGAATTTCATGAATTTAAGTCTTCCAGATTTTTGCGCTCTTGGGTCTAGAAGGAAAAATATCTAAACACATTTCATGCAAAGGAGCAAGATGCAAAATTTAATCACATGTGCTTCATAAATTCAGGATGAGCATTCCCTTGCAGCGACAGTATTTATTCCTTGTCATCACTGAAAAATCAAACATATTAATCAAAACATCAAGCACGAATCAGGTTTCATTCAGGTATACATGCACTAAACAAAAGAAGTAGAAAGACCCAAAACATTGTGTGTCTTAGTGTGGTTTTACATTAACTTAACAAATAAGTCACTCTTTACATCATGCTGCATAGATCTTCAAGCTGTGACTGTGACTCAGATCATTCCCGTTGCAACAGTCTCAACATTTGCAGATCTAGAAATTTCTAGCCAATGGTCCTTCCTACAAATGCTGGATTCCTTGTCATGAATCGTAAGACATATCAACGAGCAAAATTATGTGAATTTCATTCTAGCTTGCCCTTTAGGTATTTAACAGACAATAGTTTGAGGATTTTGAACATTCCAACAAGAGAACTAATGAATTGTTGGTCCTGAAGTGCAACTCTACAGAAAGAAAGAGACTGTTCAATGATTAGCATAGATAACTGGAAGAAAGTTGAAAAATCTTCAGTGAGGACGTAAAACAACTGGAACTGAAAGATCATTTAATCAGCCAAAAAAATCAAATTTTCCATTACTAAAGTGAAGGACAATGACCTAAAGCAGCTTAATCCAATTTGAATATCCTTTTGATGATGGTATAGCATATCTTATTTTGAGAAGTCCTAAACCAGATCAAAATATTGAAACAACTTTCAAAAGGAAAAAATTAACATTAAACAATGTATAGACTCAATAAATTATGCCACGGCACATTAGTATAGCCAAGTAATCTATCAATGGAGAACAGAACATCCCAAGGGTATAAATGACTAATAGACTCATCATAGCCAAAGACAGAAGAACCCCAACTGGATATGTACAATATTAAGCATCAGAACCATGATCACTGAAAGAGATAAATAACAGTAGTGCCAAAAAAAAAATCCTTATTAGGACAGTGAACTGCAATGTACCAGGTCGATAGCCCCAGAACAACAGATAAGCATAATGATCAGACAGGCAGGAGACTAATGAGGTTGCAAGGAGCAGAATATAAAAGCCAAATCTTTCGACACACAACATTGAAGTAATGAAAGGTGAGATCTTTACGATGAATTAATTGAATTTTCTTTTCCATTGACAGTTTAGCCAAATAGTTAATTCATTTACGGTACCAATCAAAAACACATAAAAAGGAATAATCCTAATCTTAATTCACCAGCTCAGAATTTCGAAGACTGACTGGACCAATTATGTGTCAGTTAAACAGTAAACAAAATAATACATAAGAACTCCAATAATAGTAAAGTAAAATGATACTGCAGTAAGAAAAGCAAGAACCTCACCTATCCTTCTATTGCTCCCCTACACAACAAAATGACCAAGTTATTTATCATTTGGGGCAACATGGTGATGATACGGTGCAACAGGAGGACCAAACTTACTCCCGGACCAATCCCTCTGCTGTTGTACCATACTATACTGATGATGGTGGCGGTGATGATGATGATGAGAATCATAGCCATGAAAGCCTCCTGGGGTAGGCCCCGGCACTCCCATCATGGGCACCGGCATCATCTGTGCACCTGCCGGCGGTGGGTAGGGCATCAGAATTGGCATTCCCGCATGGCCATTACTATTCCCATGTCCATGTCCATGCCCACTCGAAGCTGCACCATTGCTACCACCGCCGGCGGAGTCGCGTAAGCTCTGCGGCACCGGCGTGGACGCAAACAAATGATCGGACGACGAGGGTCCCTCAGTCGACAACCCTTGCATTCTCTTCAAATAAAGTCGGTATTTTTGCAAATGGCTAGCAACATTTTCTCTCGTTAATCCTTCCACGTTCATCAACTGCATAATCGTCTTCGGAACCGCATTTTTTATCCCCAAATGGGCTACGACGTCGACGAAACGCTTGTGCAATTGTGGGGTCCAAACCAGCCTCGGCCTCTTTAAAGTCCGGGCGGAAACATCCTCTCCACAATTCTCATTATTGTTGCTATTTTTAGCACCAGCGGACGAATCAGCTTCTTCCGTGGCTCCTCCTCCTTCGCCGGCGGTTTCCATTAGTCTCCGGGTCTTCCTCGAATCGGATCCTTCCCGGTTCAGATCGGTCTCATCAACATCAATCATCATGTTCTCCCGGTGGGTGCGGGTTGTGGTGATGGTGGCGGTCGTTTCATCGTTAAACGACTTGAATTTATTGAAATTATTAGATGAAGACAAGGCATGCGAGTGATGACTGCTGCCGCCGCTAGCTCCACCGCGGAGGGTTTTCAAAGTTTTCTGAGACTCACGATTCACGTCAAGCATGCTCCGGGAAGGCTCCGGCGAGATTCTAAACGCCGACGCAAGATCCAGCGGGACCAGCGCCTGAGATAAAGGAGTCAAATCATCGAACCCAGGTAAGCCAGCCTCCCAATCGGATACTCTGTCGTCATCTCCGCTGCCGGAGCCACCTCCGCCGCCGTTCTCGTAATCGGTAATTTTCACTTCTTCGCCCATACCTGAATTGAACAAAAAATCGGAAAAAATAAAAAAAAGGAAAAATAAAGCCACGTAATTAAATTTATTTCTCCGGATTTTTAGTAATTTTTCTGGATTAAATTGGTGAATTTATGATGGAGGAGAAAATGCAAAGACATTTCGGAGAAGAAAGAAGGCGGTGGAAAATGGGAAATAAATAAAAGTTAATTCAGGGGAGGTGGAAAAAAAGTGTAGAAAAAGTGCAATGTTTGGATTCCAAAGAGGTTGCCACGCTGGATGGCTTAGCTAAGATATTTTTGATTCTCTAAATATCTATCTCTCTCTCTTTATTTGTTGTCTGGTTTTGAAAAATCTTTTATTCTATTCTGGACTCGCTTTGTCTGGGCTTTTCCTTTTTCTTTTTTTTTTTCTTTTGGAAAAATATTTACACTGGGATTGTTAAACTTTTACAATATTGACCAACTATTATAAGAAGTTTTCAAATTGGACATTAATAATTCCCTAGTTGTTATGAGGCGTTCAATTTGAAATTTCAATTTCTCATTTTAGGATTATTTAATATTAGAAGGCTGCGCTGGATAATTGTTTTTTGAGGTGTTTTTTAAAAAATATTATTATAGTTGTTTTAAAAAATATTTTTGATAAATGCGTATGTGAGATAAAAGTTAGTTAAAAAACGTATACAAAGTTTTTTAAAATACAGTAACAAACAAACACAGTCATTATCCCTTGATAGCTCACTATGATGGTTTGAGTTTATTTTGAGTTCCCTATGCTTTTGCTCAAAAAAAAAATTTTTTTTCAATCTAATGTCGCTCTGCATGGTAAATATAAACTAGTACAATTATTTGCTTAGATGAAAATTTTGAAAAAAGTTTAAAGCTCATAATTTTGAATGAAGGGATCATTTTTAACTAATGGGATTACTTTCATCTGACCAAATTGTTTGGAATTTATGAATATAAAAGATTAGAAAATTAATTTGGATAGTGTGAAAATACATTTTAGTTTCAAACATCCCAAAACATATCAAGGCACTAAATTCATAGATAATTTGCTACATGAATGAATCCTCGTAATTTCTTTTGTTAATGAAACCAAAACAAAAAGGGAATACCTAAAATTTTTCTTAGAAAATCTACAGAGAGGCTAGTGAATAACTGTCAATAATTTAGGTCTCTACTCTCTTCTTGTTTTTTTTTTTTTTTGGACCTTTCTTTTTCTTCTACTTTATTTGACTGACTATTTGCTTGCATTAATTGCTGCAAATGGGGATAAAAGAGCAGAGTGGAGATTTCATTTCGTTGGTAGAAAAGACACCGACTGTACTACGTGGACAAATCAAATTGGACAATATTGGCAAACAGCTGTATTTGGGAGACGTGGAAAATTACAGACTGCACAAGTGAGAGATACCGTGATGTGCTCTCCAAACCGTTTGATTCTCCACGTACTCATCCTCACCCTACTTTCTATGCACATCAACATCGAAGAAAGCCAGTTTCAACCCGATGGCAGAACACACACCGTGAAGTTCACGTGGATGTTGTTGACCTCAACACAGGCCCTGACCGGACCCACGTCATGCTCTGGACCTGGGCATGATGTTCACATGGATGTTGACCAAAGCACAGGCCATGACCCATGTTGAGCTTCTGGATTTGGGCTCTCCAATTTGGTTCTCAAAGTCCAGCTTAGCTGGCAAGAATTATAGGCTAGATAACCATATAAATCTACTTCTCAAACCTTCCTATTTTTCGTTTTCCCAAAGGTTTAGAATTTCCCATAAACCGAAAAGATAAAACCATCAAAAGCCATCTGTCCAGCATCACAAAGTTCAAGCAAAAAAAAATTGAACAATGTATAACATGAAATATTCAAATAAACGTAGCTAAAGCAAAAGGCCAAATAAGTAGTGTTTGGGAGTCAAGGCACATAGCGAACATAACAGCATTTATTTTCTACTATTTTATGCAGAAAGACAAGTTAAGAGCTTTAGTAATCTAATGTAACTCTATGAAATTATATTTAAACAAAAAAAAACAAAAAGGAAAGAAAGGCCTTTCCTAGAGTAGCTTTGATGTATTTATGATAAACCGGCTGCTCATTGGGCTGGTGACAACCGGGTGAGCTATAAGACTCTCTTGGGCCCAGAGGTGGAGGGTTCAATCCACCTAGCAACACTTTTTCTTTTTCTCTTACTTATAGTATTGTGTACGTGGGTGCCTCACCATACATTTTGCTAAAAATTAAAAGAAAAATTATGTGTTGCTGAATTAAAAAGTTAAAAGACTGGCATTTACTTATTTGTCTTATAACAAATAGTTTGATCTTTTTCATTGAGGAACGAAAAAGAACTGACCACAGCAGCCCAAAAGAAAAACTAAACACACAAGATGGATGGGTGGATGAATGGATCAAATGGAATTGACAACCCATTCCTCTTTGTTTTTTTTCTTTCTTCTTTTTTTTCCTAAGCACGTCTCAGCCCAATTTGATCCATGTAAACTGGGCCAACGCACGCTATCTATTTATTTTGCGAGATACATATATTATGTTGACATTCATATTTTCCCACAACTTCTTTTTGCTCTTTTTTGGGATGAATTATCTCCCTGAACCTTAGTGGCACAATCTTTTTTATTTTAAACAAATAAAATAAATATAATCACATTTTGGGAATTAAAATTGAAATAACTTGTTTCCAATTTGTACATGTAGACATAACCAAATTAAAAAAAAAAAAAAAAGCTTAAATATTTTACAAAAAAATTAAGGCAAACTTACCAAGACAAATAAAAAATGCTAAGAATTAAGGTAAGGGTACAGGAGAAAAAAGCAATGAAAAAAACAATGCTAAGAAAATGAGGTTTACCGCAACAGCAATAACGGTTTCAGTCTTTGGATAGTCTTGTATGGCTTTACATAGAGGGTGACCTCTTTTCTTTTTAAATTGTCGTCAATATTCAACTTAACTGAAAAAACATTGTCGTCAATATTTAACTCATGGGGACATAATTAAGTACGGTGATGCCCATAGTGTTTTAAAACCAATCCCAACTAATGGATTTGCCCTCAGTGTTTTAAAACCAATTTGATAGATTTGATTATTTGAACAGAGAATTGATTATCTGGCCTGATGGGTCACGGGAAAGTAACAATAAACTGGACAAACGCAATAAAAATCAAAGCCCAATAAAAACGAATGAATGACGGATGGGATTGATTGAACCGATTTTTTTATTCTAACATTATTTTGTTATTTTTGACAAGGAATACTTCAAGTAGTTTTGGTAATTCTTAACACTTATGATTGTGTGAGTGCTTGTGTAAAATTTAAAGATTTTTATTACACTTTCTATATAAAATAACAACATTTTTATACATGTACTATTTTATCGATATTATTATTTTATTTTATTTTATTTTATTTTATAAATAAAAAATCAGTTGAACCAACCAATTAAACTGGCAAGATCAATAAACCAGCGAACCAATCAATTGATTGGTTCATTAGTCGGCTCGAGTTTAAAACTTTAGACCTCGCTAGTCTGATTCTCTAGTCTACTTTTTCCCACCAAGTTACATACGACGGCTTAATTTAGTCTCTTTACTTCAGTTAGGAGTTTTTGTTTTCTTTCCTACTTTTATTTAAAACTTGGCGGAACTTCGACTTGCACATCGCTAAATTCCTTCAATTACAAAAGCCTCGATCTTGGACTGGACAAACACGTATGGGCCCAAATCGGCACACTTGTGATGGTTAGTACAGTTTGTGGTTGGATTGGACGCACAAACTGGAAATTGAAAATATCAAAACGCAAAATTTGAAAATAGATAATTTCATATACTTCCTCTAAAGTTTGTCATAATTGTATTAAGAACCTCCAAATTTTGAAAATTACACTTACATCTACTGTATTTATATTCTTTTTTATAACAAAACAAGTCCATTTTGATAATATAATCCCAAAACACCAACTAAACACCTTAAAATATCCTTAATTGCTATTAAAAAAGATAAATAAATTTTAAAAATTAATTAATTCGATATAAAAATTGTCAAAATGAGTTATATTTTTATACCAAATTTTCAATCTCCTCCAAATGCTACTTCTCCAAAACTTAGTTATTCGACTAATTTAAATAAATTTACTTTATCTATCAAAATTTAACAAACATATATATATTAACAAGAAAGAGATAACTAATTTACAAACAAATACTAGTTCTCCAAAACTCAGCCTTTATTAAGTCTTTGTTCGCTGTAATACTCCAATTAAGGGGTTGTTTAAGTAGAATTCCATTTAACCAAAAGATAAAAGAGAAGTGACAATATTTTAGTTAGAATTCGATTTAGTCTTTATTAGTGATTTATTTTAGTTAGAATACAATTAAGTTTTTATTACGCCAATTCGCAGATGTCTTCAAGATAGAAAAGAAGTGATTTATTTTAGTTAGAATTCAATTAAAATTTTATTGTGATTTATTTAGTTAAAATTCAATTAGATCTTTGTTACGTCAATTTTCAAACGTTCCACGTTAGTGGTATTTAAATTCAATTGAATTGTTTTTTAATTAATGGTCCGACTCCAAAATCAGTTGACAGAGAACTTCTAAGGATGCAGTCTCGATCAGTGAAGGCAATTAATTATATCATACGCAAAGCTTGAGTTGCTGGAATTACCCAAAAGAAAGTTTGATTATTATTATTATTATTTCTGATTATTACTACTTTCGCTTTTGAGTTTCGCATGTTTAGGTGAACCAGGAAAATTATTCAATGAAGAATGCTTGCTGTCCCATAGAAGTACAAACGAGCCGATGATCTGTACAAGTTAACGGTTTACATGTCCTTCCATAAGTTAAAATGGATCTTTTTAAGATTTAACATTTAACAATACCTACTCAGTTCTTGTAATTAAGAACAATTTTTATTTTTGGTGATCCGCAGGAATTTTTTAGTTTGTATTTTAATCTAATAATTACATGGGTAAGTCATTTCAATCCATAATTCCAATAGCTAAAATGTAGGATGTTATAAATATGGGTTTCTTAATCTGATGTCCAACTGGAGCACATTCTTTTCGATAAAATTCCATACAGAATCATTTATTTTGCTTTTCTCTGAAACCAGAAAACAGGGCAAAAGTTTTAGGTACTTCTCATGGGCAAAAAAAAAAAAAGAGAGAATAATTTGAAGAATTAATGATTTTTGTGGAAGGTTAATTCCATATATAGATATGAGATTACTTTTTTAATATGTAAAGACATTGTTTCATTTTTTAATTGTAAAAACATCCCAGATGCTATCCCTTTCATGATGCAGTTAAAACAATCTAAACCCATAACTTGTTCACGTAATTAACTGATTTCATACGCAAAAAAATAAAACTCAGGAAACAATTTCAAAGTTATCCGAGCAAAATAGAAATAACAAAAGAAAAACTGAACTAATCAAAAATACCAGTACACATGATGTAATTGGCCCATTGTGGTGGCAGATGTTTTAACTTTTAACGCTACACGTTTGAGGTGTCAACACAATTTTCAGAGAAATAGTGCTAATAAGTATAAGATTTCAGGACCTCATTATGACATATTTCTGAATCCACCCAAAACAAAATTCAAATCAACATTAATGCAAGAAAAAGAAAACTGTCAACCTACTAATACTAAGCAGTAAAATTTGCCATTTAGGGCTTCAACCTACATTTCTCTATCCCTTCTTCTACCAAAAGAATCAGTAATTCTCCTTGCAACAAATCATATTTTTCTCCTGTTGCAAATTTATATCTCCAGCTTCCTCCTCCATGTAGTTAGCATCATCCTGCACAAAATTCACCAATTTTTCTTTTCCTGCAAAAAAGAAAATAAACTTTTAAAGAACTGAAAAGGAAAAAGAAAAGAATCAAAGAAAAAAAAATCAAAAAATTACCTTGATTTTGTAATTGTTTGGATAGAAGGCCATTTTTTATTTTAACCCAAGAACCTGTAGAAAATTGTAGACAAGGGTTAATAATCAATAAAAAGAAACAAAAAAAAAGGGGAAAGAAAAAGAAAAATTGATCTTAAACGTACCGTTTCACCACCGAATTCCACCAGCTGTTTGAATCTTTTTCTTTCATCATCTGTATTTGTTTCTTCATTTCAGCAATCTCCTTCCCTATTCGCGAGTCGAGCTCCATTACAGAGTTCCACTTATTCTTCTCTTCTCCTATTGATCTCTTGTGTTCCCCTATGCTAGTGGCATGCCCCTCAACCTTGTTTTCCAGGCTTGTTACTCTGCGAGCTTCTCTATAGGCATCCACAACTGCCAAGACGGCTCCAACTTTCGCAAGAAAGTATATGGTTTCAGCTTTGATGGTGGAGGGACGAGACATTTTTAATTGAGTTAAAAAATGGGGTTTTGGAGACTTGATTAATCAAATCACCGAAAATCAGAGCTTTGATGCTCAAGAAATGCGAGATTGAAGTCGATATTCAAGATAGTAATTGATATTGAGTTTCTTGGAGAAAAATTGTATACCATCTATTTCTTGATCGCTAACGGTGCATGCTTGGAGTATGATGAAAGAAATTTGAATGTGGGTAAAAGAACGCAATTCTTGGAAGTGAAAGTTAGCAGTTCAGGTTTATTGGCCAGAGAAAGAGAAGTGAGGAAATAAGGAGAGAACAAGGGCGAGAAATATGAGTTTTTCGGTGGAAATTTTCTACTATCTGGTCTGTATTTAGGATATTTCTTGATTTCTAATGGTGCATGCGTGCGCTATGATGAAAGGATCTTGAACTTGGGTTCCAGAACGCAATTCTTGAACCGAAAGTTTGCAGTTCAAATTAATTGCCACGGAAGAGACAATGGGGGAAATGATGAGAGACTAAGGTGGAGAGGTATTGAAAGATAGAGGATAAGAAACTATGGAGATGATGGGTAAAAGAAAGCAATTCTTGGAAGTGAAAGTTGCAGTTCAAGTTTATTGGCGAGAGAAAAGAGAAGCGGGGAAATGAGGAAAAAAGACGGACAAGCTGTATTGAAATATAGAGGATCAGAAACTCTATGGAAGATGGATTCGTGTTCTTGTAGCTGTGGGCAATAATGCTGGATTAAATGCAGTTTCAAATGACATTGATTTTAAAAGCTTCGAATGCCTCTGACAAATTTATTCGTTTTAATAAATGACAGACATTTTATTGGGCACATGACAGTTGATTTTGGTAATATCTCTCTTAACTGTTATATAAAACATGGATGGGCAAAACTTGTTACAATATTGATTTTTGGTAGATTGTGTTACAACAAATCGGGGTCTTTCGTTTTCCTTTTTTCCTTTTTTTTTTCCGTTGTAAAATTCCCATTTTTTAGTCTTGACTTCAATAAATGACTTTCAACCAAACAAAATAATAATTATATAAAAATTAAAAATAATTATTAACAAGAGTTTTCAATTTGACATGGGATTTCGTTATTATCGTATTCCTACAAATTGAGAAAATCTATGATTTTAAATAAACTCACAAAGAATGACGATGTATAATGGCGGTAGATGATATTATAACAGTTCCATCTCTCAGATTCTTGATCCGTCGCCCTTTTAGTGTTGTGCATCTCATAATTTGGTAACTACGATTACCTCTTGTACATTGACAATTCCTAATAAGATTGGACACAAAATAATTTAGTAACTATGATTACCTCTTATACACTGACAATTCCTAATAAGATAGGACACAAAATAATTTAGTAACTACGATTACCTCTTGTACACTTGACAATTCCTAATAAGATAGGACACAAAATAATTTAGTAACTACGATTACCTCTTGTACACTTGACAATTCCTAATAAGATAGGATACAAAATAACTTGGCAACTACGAGTACCTCTTGTACATTGATAATTCTTAATAAAATAGGACACAAAATAATTGGTAACTAGTGCAACAAATTGGTATAGATAGGAAGTATTATGCTTTGGAAAGTAACTTGTCCTAAAAAAAAAATTAGCAAATTTTACTTAAGAGTACAAGTGCGGTAGTACATCAACTCGAAAACAAAAGCAATAAATAGTTATCCTTAACCCGTTTTGGGTTAGAAAGCTCGAGCCTCCTTGTCTATAAAAGCCGGACTGTTTGTGAATCTTTCACAAAACTGCGTAACAGAGAGAATTGTTAAGCGCTCTCCGCTTGGCTAGGCGTTCTTTTCTTTTATTTATTTTTTAATTTCTTCATACCCAGGGAAACAATAGCAATTCTTTTTTTTTTTTAATTCCTTCATACCCAAGGAAACACTAACAATTGCCATGTCCAGGTAAATTTTCTTTTATTTTCACAAATAATATATTTTTATTTATCATGGATTATGCTTTGCATGGCGGTGAAAATTAATTAGATGCACTAATTCTTGTTTCTTTTTAAATTTTTTTAGGTGTGCTCCGAGGTTAGCAAATATTCTTAGGGCAAGGTAGAAATAAAACTACGTTATATCATATTCATATTTGTCAATTTGCTTTTCTTTTTTTTTTTTGTTTGATCGATTTAGTCATAATATTTTTTTCCTATTGTGTAGGTCATTGCGGTCTTTTCTTGGTGGTAAGCCTCTTGGAGATGTGGTTTAAAATTATTTGAATACTAAAGCTTAAAATTGTTGCTTGTTATTTCGTCAAAACTTCATACCTCAAAAACCCATAATCTGTTTGAGATAAACATATAATTATTTCATTATTTCTTTGAGTTAAAGCCATTATTTTTTTTTTAATCTTAACTGAATACATTATTCAAAATGGCTCAACATCCCTCAACAGCCAAGGCCGAGACAATATATACTCTGGTAGAAATTGCAGTAATTGGAGCCTTTTTCGAATTCAACAGGAGAGAAAATAAGCGATTAAAGGCCCTCGAGACTCAGGTGGACGGCCTAGGTGATTCGTTGAAAGAGAATATCAATTTACATGAAAAAGTGAAGAATGAGATTAACTCGGTTATGGAGATCAAAAAGCGAGAAAAGAAGGATATGGGTGAGTTGAAGCAAGAGCTAGAGACCTTGCAGATGCGTAAGCAGATGGGTTGGTTGGACAAACTGAAACGGTATCTTTTTCCCTTTTTTTTCTTTTTTTTTTTTTTTTTTTTTAGCATTCTCAATTTTGCCTAGAAATAAACATTCCCTTTCCTTGACGGTTTCCTTCAAATTCGGTTTTTTTTTTTTTTTGTTTTGTTATACTCTTGTTCTTTTAATTTTTATTTTCTTTCACATTAATTCGTCTTATTTTCCCCTGCAGGAGGATGATTGCCGATTCTTTGGATGGAAAAGTGCAGTAGGTTGATAGTTTTATTTGTCTTGCATTGGCGTTTGATTTGAATTTTGTTTTAGGTTGACAATGGGCAATTACATCATATAAATAGCTCCTCTTTTTCAGTGTTGGGGTTCGTTCAATTTTTTGTACGTATGAAGTCTCAAAAAGGCCCTCGGAAAACTTTTGCGCTTTGAGTGACATTGACACCTTTTGACATTTTTATTCGCTCATAAACAATAATTCCCAAATTTGGAGATTAAACAAATATAAATACTAATTTCAATCCCATTCAAGCAGTGGAAGAAGTAGGATTATTTTCCGATATGGCCTGAACTGAAAATTTTGAAAGTTTAAAGCTCATAATTTTGAATGAAGGGATCATTTTTAACTAATGGGATTACTTTCATCTGACCATTTTGTTTAGAATTTATGAATATAAAAGATTAGAAGATTAATTTGCATAGTGTGAAAATACATTTTAATTTCAAACATCCCAAAACATGTCAAGGCAGACCGCACAAGTGAGAGATACCGTGATATGCTCTCCAAACCGTTTGATTCTCCACGTTGTCATCCTCACCCTACTTTCTATGCACGTCAACGGTGAAGAAAGCCAGTTTCAACCTGATGGCAGAACACAGACCGTGACGTTCACATGGATGTCGTCGTTGACCTAAACACAGGCCTGACCGGACCGACGTCATGCTCCGGACTTGCGCTTGATATTCACCTGAATGTTGACCTAAGCACAGGCCATGACCCATGCTGAGCTTCTGGAATTTGGTTCTCAAAGTCCAGCTTATCTGGCAAAAATTATAGGCTAGATAACCATAACAATCTACTTCTCAAACCTTCCTATTTTTTGTTTTCCCAAAGGCGTAGAATTTCCCATAAACCGAAAAGAAAAAAACCATCAAAAGTCATCTGTCCAGCATTACAGAGTTCAAGCAAAAATATTGAACAATGTATGACATGAAATATTCAAATAAACGTAGCTAAAGGAAAAGGCCAAATAAGTAATGCTTGGGAGTCAAGGCACATAGCGAACATAAAAACATTTATTTTCTACTATTTCATGCAACAAAATAAGTGCAGAGCTTTAGTAATGTAATGTAAATATGACTCTCTTGGGCCCAGAGGTGGAGGGTTTAATCCACCTAGCAACACTTTTTCTTTTTCTCTTACTTGTAGTACGGTGTACGTGGGTGTCTCACCGGGAAATATTTAGGTGGATCCAAAAGTTCATGGACCCGTGGACCTAACGGTTTAGATTAAGCCACAAGGGTTTAGGATTTAGGATTAATCTAAGCTCTTGTGGCTTAATCTAAGCCGTTGGATCCACAGGTAAAACTCGTGGACCAGATCCATCTAAATATTTTCCGTGCCTCACCATACATTCGGCGAAAAATTAAAAGAAAAACTATGTGTTGCTGAATCAAAAAGTTAAGAGACTGGCATTTACTTATTAGTCTTATAACAAATAGTTTGATCTTCTTCATTGAGCAACGAAAAAGAACTGACCACAGCAGCCCAAAAGAAAAACTAAAGACAAAAGATGGATGCGTGGATGAATGGATCAAGTATAATTGACAAGCCATTACTTTTTAAATTTTTTTATTTAAAAAAAAAAAAAAAAGCACGTCGGAAGCCAGCCCAATTTGATCAATGAAAATTGGGCCAAGGCACGCGATCTATTTATTTTGCGGGATACATCTATTATGTTGACATTCATATTTTCCCACAACTTTTTTTTGCCCTTTTTTGGGATGAATCATCTCCCTGAACCTTAGTGGCACAATATTTTTGCTTTTAAACAAATAAAATTAATACAATCACTTTTTGGGAATTGAAACTGAAATAACTTGTGTCCAATTTATACATGTAGACATAATCAATTTTTTTAAAAAAAAAGCGTAAATATTTTACAACAAAATTAAGGCAAACTAACCAGACAATTAACTAGGGTAAAAAAATCAAAAACAAAGTGCTTAATCCCCAATTCAATAATCAGTGACACGAGTCATGACATTATTAGTCATGTAATGGTAGAGTTTTTTTTTTTTTTTAAGTTGTAGCTTTCCCTTGGTAAGGTAAGGGTACAAGAGAAGCAAAGTGCTAGTATGACAGCTGTCAGCATCTCATTGCTTTTTTCATTGATTTCCCCAAACTGCTACAACATCGGAAACTAGAGCAGAAAGATAGAAGAGGTAGCAAATGCCTCATGGCTGCAACATCCATAATTGCATCACCTTTAAATCTCTGCTCTTCTTCCTTGATTCTCAAGTCTAAGAAGCATCAAACTTCTTTCGTTTCCTGCAAATCAAATCTGCAAATTTCTTCACCCCTTGGATTGAAACCACCCCATTTTCCCTCAAGCGGCAAATTATCTTATCCAAATACGCCACACTGCACAGTTCCTCTGAAAACCAGCAAAAGCTGGAAACTTTCTGCTTTGAGGGATAATTTTTTCCTTTTAGAAGCAAACCCTGTTGAGAATTCCCCAGATTTAGCCTCCACAGGTGATGATGGTGTATCCTCTATCATCTCAGTGCTGCTGTTCGTTGCTTTCATAGGCTTATCCATTCTTACCATAGGGGTATATGTTTTTTTGTATATAATTTGGCTGATTTTCAAGCAATTAATTTACTGAGCTGCTTGAAGTTGTGATTTTTTATGTGGGTTGTTGCTGATTTTCCATGGTTTCGATCCCTCCCCAGGTTATCTACATAGCTGTGACTGATTTCTTGGGAAAAAGGGAGAGAGAGAGATTTGAGAAAGAGGAGGCAGCTAACAAGAAAAAGGGCGGTAAAAAAGGGAAGATTGGAAGGAGAGCTAGAGCTGGCCCCAGAGGCTTCGGACAAAAGATTGAGGAAGAGGATGATGATTCAGAATAGAGATATCAACCATCAAAATTTTTCCTGCAATCCCCTCTCTCATAATGTGGAAAGATTGTGTTTTTCCCATTTTTTCCCTTGTTTAGATGCTCTTTTATTATACAACAGATTGGCATTTATTTTCATCCGAGTGGTTTGTTAGCTGGTTAGAAAATCACCCTTCCCAATGTTTTCATCAGATTTGTTGTGTCCTGCTAGATATTCAAAAACAAAGCTCCTTGGTAATGGTAATGAATTTCTTTCAAGAAGCCAGCCATCTTTTGGTCGCCAAAACAGTAATTCAATGAATTAGATCCTCTCCAATTTACAGGTCACCCCATATGGTCACGGACCACAAAAATCAGCAAGCTTACATACATACAATGTAATTAGCCTGCGTAGAGCAGACAAGTACGTTCCAAAAGTACAAAACCATAGGAATCACTAACACCGTAAAAATGGAACATTTAGGTGAAAAGGAAATTAAATATATTCAGCCATACAAGAAAATTGTCAATACCATACATGATGAATCTTCTGGCCTCACCTAAAAGATCAGCTCTCCACAAGGCAACATTTGTACAGTCGCGGAAACAAAACTACCTCACATTTTTATCCTTTTTACATCCATTAAACATGTGTGTTGTCATTTTATCTCCTCTGCAAGGCGACCAGTAACACTTGGACATCCGAGCCTCAGCTTACTAGATACTATGTATAAACCTTAAACTACACAATGTACAGAGTTCTAGTACAAGCAACAACTTTTATTTGCAGTTGCCCCGGATATCTGTCAAAGACAGCCATAGGGCTGGAACACTAGATATGGAAGAAACAGAAGAGAGGTAGCTCAAACTATCCTCTGTTAGCTGTACAACAACTTCCTTTCCTATCTCATCTAAGCAGGATGTGATGACTGAAGAGCAATCCTCCTTTCTGCAAAGAATGGATGTAGCTAATCAATAACTAATTAGATTAAGATTACAGGGGGAAAAAAAAGTTAAGTGTAACCACAATAATAAACAAGAATCTCCAGAAGATGCAGCAATTGATATTGAAGTTCCAGCTGGACCTTCAGAAAGGTTTTCAGCTTTAACTTGGCCATTGATAGGCATTAACAACGATAACAGCATGAGAAGTTCCCAGAAAATTAGTAAACTGAAGGTTGCTACAGGTTATTTTTCACCTCAATATTGCTCTAAGAGCAACAAATTCCCACTGGAAAAGGCAACCGTGCAAAAGTAGCATTCAGCTTTAGGTCCAATTTTCTGAATCCAAACCATCAGATGTATGCAATAAGCTAGTTTAACCTTACTGTGAGATTCTCAAAGAAACTACAGTAAGACACTAATCTTGTGAACAAAACAATTACATACCTCCAGCAGCAACAAGTTTCTCTACACGAGCAACAATATGCTTCCCATATGTGTATTTCTTCAGTGCACTAAGATGGACTTTAATTCTCGACAGGATCAATTCCCGTTGCTGATCGCTGCAAGTTTCCAGAACTTTCTGTACAACATAATTTGCAAATTGATCTTTCATCATAGCCTGTTTAGAGAAGCACAAACCACCATAAGCATCAACCTATAGGGCGAGGGAGAACATAACAGCAATATTAAATACTAAAAGAATTAGACAAATAAACAATCCCCCAGCTTGGAAGCACAGCGAGAAATGATGAAGAACAAGACATAATAACAGGAATCCCACTCTAGAACCAACATGAGAAGCTCTTTGAATCCAAAAACTATGGCCGTGTTTTAGTTGGCAAAGGAAGCTGACTTAGCATTTCCTAGCTGATATGTGGAGACTCAAGGCCTTACTGTCACAGAAAACTAATTGTCCACAATTTAATGAATGATATGCTGCCCTCGGATTCTCAAAGCTATTTAAGTCTTTAATCAAGAATGGGAAAAATTACAAACCTGAAGAGGCTCATTTTCATCAGTTGTGCCAAGCATCTCATTCACCAGAAGCTGACGTTCGGTAGGATCACCAAAAGTCAAACACTTCTCAACAACATTTGAGGCAAATTTCTGCTGACTCATTTGGACAATCTTCCCAGCTAGTTCTTGAATTATAGCAGTGCGCTCATGTGGCTTTCCATGCTCCAGTACATGCTATTACAAGTAAAACAAGATTGAGAAAAGGCTAAGGAATTGGACCATTACCCGCGCACAACTGTTGGAATATAGATTGATTTGCCAAAAGGGCATTAACGTGAAACCATCATGAAGAACACAGTACAAAATATCAAGGCCACATACCATAACTACTTCTATAAATTGAAATTAATTATTAGAGAATTGAGATCTGAGTTAGTCATGCAGTTACACTCGTATGTTTGATGAAACTTAAAGCTCCATAATTCCCTATTCTTTACTTGAAAATTTTGAGAAGCCCAATGAAACTATAAATCAAAAGACATTTATATACTGTTAACAATTATCTTATTGAATTCCTACCTCCTTTTCATCTATCTGTATCAATTGAATTTAACAGGGGAGTTTGCAGGTAGGAAATACACTAGCCATAGAACCAAATTTTCAAAAGAATATTCCCAAATCATCTCCCTCCCCATGCCCCCACCATATCCCACAACCATAAAGGAAGAAAAACAATCAATAAATAGAAACTGACACTCGGAAAAACTCAACAATGCAACTGAAATGGATCCAAACAGCACTCAAGCAATCTCGAAATGAAGTATCATATCAATTATTAATGGCCAAATCAAGAAGATACTTCTAACATCAACAACAATTGCCATGCAAAAAAAAATCCAAGTTTATCTGTATGACTTTGTAAAAGAAATGATAATTTACTCTACAGAACAGATCAAAAAGAACGATAAACACACACGTTTAGGTTGAGTAATTTCAGTAAAAATATGAACCTGAACTACATAATTGCCATATTGATCCTGCGCCAACATGCTCACGGCGCCTAGAATCTCTTCCATCACTTTACTCTGAGTTTTTGGGTCACTGCAATGTTCTAGGACTCTCTGTCACACAAAGAACATATAATAATTAATCACATGGAATTAATCCCTCTAATGCATATACGGAAATACTTCTGAAGCATAATACAAAAACTAAGAAACAATATTGTGGAACCTGTATTACACGACACCCATAAGGATGCGTAGATAGAGTAACAACTTGGCCAAAGAATGTGGAGACAATAAACTGAATGTGATCTTCTGGGACGCATTCGATACACTTCTGGATAACATGGTTTCCATTCTGATCACGTACACAGCGCATGACATGACCATCAAGCTCTTCAACCATTTTAATCTTCTGGTCCACATCAACAACCTCTATAGCCTAAAAGAGTTAAAAACTTTATCATGTCCAGGAATCTCAAATCATCCAGTTAAACTGAGTACTGAACTCCAAAATATATTTAAAACTGAGCAATTAACTATATACTGCATCCACAATTTGATGGAAATTAAAGCAGGAAAACCCATATTAGAACAAGTGTACTAAACTTTGTCTGAAGTACAACCTTCTGTATCACTCGACAACCGTACATTTGAAGGCTGAGTGTAAGTACATGACCAAAGAGCTTGCTAGCTAATTCTCTTCTTTGAGATGCCATTCCATGTTCAAAAAACTGATAAGAAGCAACAGCAACAGAGGTGAAATATCTCGGAAATCCAACAGACAACATAATGAAACATCCAATTGAATGGATGCAAATTCTAGCTGTAACACAGACTCCACAAAGAAAAGACTTCATGTTGGATACCTTTTGAATCACATAATTACCAAACACATCAGTCATCAAAGTAAGAGCTTGGGGAACAATTTCCTCAAAAACCATGTTTTTCTCTTCTGTGGTTGCAGTTTCAAGTTTTTGTTGAATGAAACGACTTCCATATTGATCCGCACTGACCATGGAGTAATTAAAGTTGTTAGATTTCAGGATCATTTGAAGGAAGCCAAACATGTGTCAGTTAGTAGATACCTGAACTCAACAACATGACCTGCAATTTCTGAAAGCTCAAAACACTTGGTCTTATTGCTCTTAAACTCTTCTAGCAATGAGGACGCAAAGCTATTGTCCATATTATCCAAGTGCCAGGGCCCCATGATACCACCGGCTAAGTTTCTCATTCCACCAGAGAATCTCGCATTGAAATCATTGTGCCTCAAGGGACTACCAGGTGCTCCGGGGGAGTTGGGAATAACTGGACTTCCAGGATATGACAAGCCAACACCAAATGCAGGATTCCCATAATAACCATGATGATTTGAACCACTGTTTTTGGTACCAGGAACACCATAAGGGGATTTCTGAGGAGATAGCATAGCACCAAGATAAGCCTTCTGAAGCAAGTCCACATATGAATTGCCCATATAGTTCCTATCCAAGGAAGGATCATTAAGTGCAGCAACCTGGGTCGCAACATACTCAGCTGTACTCAGGTATTGCAGATAGGCTGGGTCCATGTAAGGCGACTGTAGCCCACTACCTGCAATCTGATTCCCCATTCTATTAAGGTTCTGTTCTGAGACAGGAGAGCCTATGTTCGATCCCCCTATGATTCTTGAGTCCATCCCAGGGACTGCCATAGCAGACAAAGTGGCAGCATTTTCAAACAAAGGTGGCAGATTACAATTGCCAAGGTTGCCTGTCAATGGATTTACTGAGTAGCCACTTAAGTTATAATTTGAGAATGACGAGTTTGGACTATCCAAATGCTGATATTGTGACGGTACGCCGCCGCTGCCGCCATTAAGCATGGACATCGAAGATCCTTTTTGATAAGAATTATTACGAAGAACACCAGTTTTGCGAGATTCAGCTTGAAGAGGAGAATTGTTGAGATCTGACACGCTGCTGTTGCTCAGACCAGAATCAGACTTAAAGTAACCATGCTGCTTTGAATTATTCTGACCACCTGGTAGGTTAAACAGATAATTCTTATGGTCAGCAACATCTCTTTCAATTTGAGATGCCAAATGATTCTCTTCATCAGCCACACCATTTGAAAGGCTCATACCAGACAAAGCAGCTACCAAATCTGCCGAATCATTTGTGTGAGAGGATACCCCGTTAAATGAGTTCGGACTGTTAACATTTCTCTTTTCTGAAGTATTTGCTCTACCCCCACCAATAGGAGCAAGGCCAGGACTAGGAGCCCTCGCAATACGCTGCGGATCAGGAGTGGTGCTTCTAGATAAGGAAGCACCCAAAGCAGCAGCATATGAATACGATGTTGGTAGTCCAACATGTTGAGGACCAGATACACTCTGGACACTTGTAGAACGTAAAGGGACAGTAGATGTTAACTCGCGGTGAAGTTGAGCCAACTCATCTTCAGCAGGGCCCAAAGGATCAGCATTCTGATCAAGAGCATTACGGCTAGCTGGGCGCGAAGGATGTCCAGATGCAGAAGTTGCAAGACTTAAGTCATCCTGCACAAATACAAAGTTTTTAAATACCAAGATAAAGAGAGATGAGCAATGATATTTCCTCAAGATAACAACAAAGACCCCCCCTCCCCCAACCCCAAATCAACAAAACGACCACACCTCATGGTGGCGGGCTGCATAAAAAACAAAGACATTAAGGAACTAAGTTGTTTGCAATGCAACTTCTCATCTATAAAATAGAGTAAGGAATTAAGAAATTGAGGAAGCACAAGGTGGATCATTTTTGTTACTACACTGATCCAAAAAAATTTTTGTTTCAAGACGCAACTTAAGTGCTCTTTTCTACTTATCCTTCAAATTAGCATGTAAGATAAACTGGAATCAAAGGAAAGAGTTCAATGCACGTGTAGAGGTAGAATGTGGACTTTTCAGTATATAGCATAAAAATGTCAAATTATCTGTCCAACAGGAATAACGTGGCCAAACATCATCTTTTCAATCAATGACAATATGATGAGCAAATATGATGGAGATTAATTATCGATGTTCAAAACAAAAATAATCATACTCCGTATTCTCAAATCTCAGTATTCAAGTATCCATCATTTTTCTTTTCCAGCATCAGGGATAGGGACAAGGCGTCATAGAATCTCAACCACCATAATTTAAACCCTGTGATACAAATAACCAAGAAAAATAATTTCACAAAGTATTCACCTGAAATATTTCAGCAATACTCTTTTGTTTGCTACCTAGTCCTAACCCTGGCAAACCAATCAGTCCATCACCACCCCACTCCGCTGAACCCTGAACTTTTTCTAAATCATTCTCAGTCTCCGGTTTTTTCGAATTAAAACCTGGCGGCATTGAAAAGAGTGACCTTGCACCTCCACCACTGTCATTCCTATTCACCTTCCTCCTATCCCCAATTGCAGAACTTCCTCCTTGTAACCTCTGCGCAAACCGCCAATCCTCCTTGGACAACAAAGGAGGTGGCAACCTGGGGTTCAAATTCACATTCGAGTAATAATAAGATAAATAAGCAGGATCAGACCTTAGCTCCTCCTCAGACATGAACCCATTAACACCTTTATTCCGAGCAAACTCGGAAAAAGCAGAGCTATCGACACCGCCTCCGCCTCCAACTCCATGGTTAAATAACCCACCAACAGCACTTAATGATCCCTCAACAGTAGGTGGAGCTGACCCACTTCGATACAAATTCAGCTCCTTTTCTCGATCATCTGCGTCTTCCCTGCGCTGTTCTCGGAGCAACAGGCCTATCTCCTTCTCCAATTCATCCCCAAATGAGTTTTCATTGCTTCCAAGCATTGGTCTCCTACCCAATTCAGATATCATTTTCACAAAAAACTATGGACTCATTCCACAACCCAAAAAACTAATAAAGCCAACAACAAACCCTAAAATCTCCAGAAAGCTAACAAAAATCAAAACTTTATAGTCAAATTTACGAAAACCTAAAAACCCTTATGCACAAACCCAAAAATCAAATCTTCAACCTCCTAAAAATCCAATCTTTGTCATCATTTCTTTGACATCAAAGCACCAAAAACCTATGATCAACAACAAAGACAACAACTTTATAAATCTCCATCACAAATTAATAAGCTAAAGACAAAGAAAACCAATTTTAACCAACACAGTTTTCTCCAAAAATTCAAGAACTGCAACAAAAACAGTTTCTTCAAAGAGAAAGAGAAAAGCCCAGAAAAAGGAAAGGAGCTGAAAAATGAGAAGTGGGATTGGAGGAGGATTCAGGTGAGCAAAGGTGCTCAGTGAAAGAAAGAAAGAGGGATGAATACATGAATAGATATATAAAAAGAGAGATCAATCCGGCGGCGAATTGTTTCTTACAGAGAACCCCTTTAGGGTTTTGTTTTTCAACTACTATAAGAGATAGGATTAAATACAGCAAAGGAAAGTGGTTTTATTTTATTTTTTTGTTTGCGTATATTTATTTTTGGATTTAGTAATAATTTATTCATTTATTACAGCATCTGTTCTGTATTTTTAGCTCTTGGTAAGTGATAATTTAATTTTTGTTCGGCTAAAGTTTGGTAAGTGATAATTAATGTCCAAATAAATAATTCCCCATAATAATAGGGGGTCTAATTGACTCGGTGATAACCGACTGGCGTTAAATGATAAAAGAAAAGAAAAGGAAATAAAAAAAAAAAAGGCTGAATTTAGATAGAGGGAGGGATGGAGATAGAATATGATGTATGTATTCCTCGTGTTCCATGACAAAGAATCTGTGGGTGCCACGTTAATTCTATTGATTCGGAGAGAACTCCAAACTGCCCTTCATTTTTTTAAGGGCCTTTTGTGAAAATGGTTAATTTTACTGATTTTTTTTTTTTTTTTTGGGTCATGAGGAATGGCAAGGAAGTAGTCTAATAATAGGAAATTTTTTGAGTTTTTGAAGTACCCTTTACTGGATTTCTTATTTTGGGTGAATTTGTTTCTTTTTGTCCATATTTCTGCCTAGATTTTGTAAGCTTTTTGTGGTTTTATTTAGGCAAAAAGATTCCAGAAGTTTGGCAGTTTTATATGGTAGTTCCCTGGATTCTCATAGCATCTGCTATTGACTCCTTATAGTAGGCACTTTAAATTTCCCTTTCCCAATCTTGCACAAATCTAACAATGGATCAACTCTTCTTATTGAAAAATATTGGATACATGTGTGGTTGGGAACATTGATTCCCAACTTTTGTTATCTGCTATGGGAATATATATTCAATATCTTCTCATTTCTTATTTAATTTATGTTGCTTATACTAAATTAATTAATAACATTAACTAATAGGACTTATGTTGTTACGTGTCATGGGAATATATATTCAATTTCCTCTCGTTTCTTATTTAATTTACGTTGCTTATACTAAATTAATTAATAACATTAACTAATTATCAAAATAGGACTTACATTCGCGGTCTATAATCTTTTTTCTTATGAGAACAACGTAACAATATAATGTAAACACCTCTGTAACTATATATATATATTGTTTAGTAGATTTACATATATTTAGCAATTAAGATACCTTTCTATTAAAAGTACCCACTTTTTTTCTTTCATTTTAATACTATATTTAAGTCTTGAGGAAATTGAAAAATCTAATTGTGGAGTCAATTATCATTTTAAGGGTACTTGTGCATAGACTTTTGGCATTCAAGAAAGGCGATTGTGACGTGATATCATTTGCATCAAACATGGAAGGTGACATGTGTTTAACTCGTCTTGTGATTTTAGCCTAAAACGAAAATTTTGTCAGAAGAAAATTTGATAGTGGCGTTGTAACGTGTCTTCATTTGCACAAAACAACATGCCAAATGTTTAAATTGATATTAAACCAAAAGGTTCCATTTTTCAGGACCACTTTTTTCAGATTATATTCCTATTCCCTAAATAAAAAGAACATTTAAATGATTAGTTAAAATGTTCTAAAATTGACATCGTTAACGAAATAGAAAAAGACAATTGAACAAATAGAATTCACAAAAATAAATATAATAGTTCAAATTAAGTCTAAAATTAGATAGTGCACTTTTTTTTTTTCAATTTTGCAATTACTTATGCATTATCTCTATGTGCACGTATTTATATCGAAAAGTATAATATCAAAGGAGTAATGTTATACGATATAAATCTCTAAGAAAAATCCAAACCAATATATGCGTTTGTACTCTTGAATTACACACTTTTAGATAGCAAGAAACAGAGAAAAATAAACTTGTGCTGATAAGTGCAGTGCCTCTAAATTTGGTTACGCGTATATTGGAATGGATGCAAATAACGCTCGTTAGAACTGTAAAATGGATTAATCTCAAAAGGGCAAAAAAAGAAAAAAAATCTAAAATGGATTGATAACACGTGGAGATGCCATCATAAAATTGGGCTGAGGCGCTGATACGTAAAGCCCAACGGCAGGGGGACAGGAATATGGGTCAATTCGTGGGCCAGGACAACAAACAAGAAGCCCTGTCCATTAACGTTTCTTACACATATATGTGCGCATTTTCTGTTTATTTACCACAGAAAGAAAAGAAAGCGGACATTCTGTACAAGTGGAGTCGTTTATTTTGACGTTGATGGAATTCGAACCCTCTTTGAAGTTTGAAGTAAAGTTGTAGAGTTTTTATTGCTTCACCATCTATCTGTTCCCCAAGCAAAGTCGTTGGCTAACACAGTCATGCGGCATTGTGGCCCCATTTGAATGTACATTCAATTGAAAAGAAAAGAAAAGAAAAAACTGAAAAAAATAAGTATTAAAGGAATCTTATGATTTTTATATTAAGATAAATTCAAAGATAAGATAATTTTAAGAGACTGATATTTAGTTTCACTTGTCCAAATATAGCTTAATTTAATTCATTTTCTTAAAAAAGGCCAAAGTGAGGAAATTTAATTTTATCCTTGCCACATTCCAAATCCAACAATGCTTAAGATTTAAATAGTATATGAGTTCAGTGTTTGTATGCGCGGACCAACACATCCTAAATAAAGAGGCACCCCGACCATTCTCAAATAAAAGACTACATTCCATTAATTTCGTTTTAGCGGCACTAAAGGCTACAAATGTGAACTCATACAGACTCACAGCACCGCTATTTTAGCATATTATTACTTTTTTTTCCCATGCAACACCAATAGTTTAATATTGTATTACTTTTTCTTCATATCAGCGACGACAAGATCATAAGAGTAACCATTAAATAGGGGGAACAAATAACAACGTAACATTATTTTATAATTAACTCGCAAACGTTACTCTTGAATTTAAAATATTTTATTTTTTGAAATCAAAATATTAAATGCTTTCACTATTATACCAATACCTCATTGCCGTTATTTAGTCAAGTATTAGCCATAAAAAATTATTCTCTGTCTAAATGAATACTCTTTCAAGTAATAGGAGTAAAAGAAAGAGTCATAAAACTAGGAAATCAGGATAGTTCAATTCATGCTTTGAGCTGTGTATGTTCTCAGTACTTTCGTCTTCTCACGTGTTAAATGAATCCCAATAGGAATGCACAACTTGTGTTCTAAAAGAGAATTTTTCCTTGGGGTATAAGCTGATGATCTAGCAAAATTTAGAAATGTATCTTATTGATTGCATTGGGTGATCTTAAGGCATTGACCTAACATGCTCTTGTTGCTCGATCCTATATTGCCATAAAAAAATGTACTTCCTCTGTCCCATTTTGATAGTCTTGTTTTCCTTTTTCGTATGTCCCAAATTATAGTCCACTTTCTAATTGAAGAATGTAATTAATTTTTAACTTCTCTAAAATGCCTCTATTTAATTACTTTGTTATAAGTAAAAGTTGCATAGTAAACCGTGCATTCACATATCAAATGAAATTAATTTGACTCGTGGTGCAATTTTTAATTTGTATTTAATGTAAATATTTAATGATGAATATAAGGGTGTTTTAGAAACATCATAGATTAATTTATTCTTTAAATAAAGTTAACTAACTTTTCTTAAATTGTGCGAAAAAACCTACAAGCCTATCAACATGGAGAGTATTATTTAATAGCAAGGTGACTTATATATGAAACTTTCTCAAGATTCCGGAATTAAATAAAAAACAGTGGAAATACATATATTTTTAAGGGATAATTTCACATACCTCCCTTGAGGTTTGCATAATTGTAGATAGCTCCCCTCGTGTTTAGTAATTACACTTATACCCGTATTTTTATATTTTGATAATTTAACTCAAAATTTCTAACCGAATATCCCAAAATATCCTTAATTACTTTCCAAAAAAGAAAAAAAGAACCTTTAAAAAAACTAAAGTTTTCAAAACTCAATTATCTGATAAATCTAAATAAATATACATTATCTACTAAATTTTTAAACCAAACTCTTGTCATTGTAGAAAATGACTTTAATAACCCTTGCTTTTGAATGAAACCAAACTCCTTCATCCCTAAAATAAAAGAAAAAACAAAAAATAAGTAAAAAAGTTAAAAAGACCCTAGACCAAAAATCTTTTACCCCTCCAATTGGGCCTCCCAAGTTGTTTACGTATGTTTTTTAGTAAAATTGGTCATCCCTTTCATATTAATATATTTGTTTATAAGATTTTGTGGATAAATATGCAGAAAAATCGGAGATTAATAGAGGAATTTTTGGTAGATAAAATAGATTTTTTTAGATTAACCATCCTGCTGGGTTTTGAATGATAGAATCCTATGGATATTGAAATTTTGGCGTAAACGTATGAGTACTTTTTAGATTTTCATGGACTAATTAATTAATTTTTTAGTATTTATTTTTCTTTTTTAAAATCAATTAAGGGTTTTTTAGAATATTTGGTTGATATCTCTAAATTACACTATCAAAGTGGCTTTTGTTGTCATCAAAAAAATAAAAGCAGAACGTGTAAGTGTAATTATTAAAATCTAAAAAGAGTTGTCTTTAATTATGTGAAATTAGCCGTTTTCGTGACATGTAGCTTTCTGAGCTTTTTCACCATGTTCATTGGGAGTGGGCATCAAACGAACAGCTTTTAATGGTATAAAGGAGCATTTAGGCTTTTTAGCCCCATTTTAGTGGTCAAAAGTGGGCAAAGGGGACCACGAGATGCTCTTCGTGTCTCTATTTTGAGAACAGTGGCGACCTCCATCTTCATGGTAAAGCTTACTATTTATCATATTTGGATGGAATCCTTTTTCATGCTAATTGATGATTGACGAATACAATACACTACTCTCTTAAAATTTAAGAGCGATAGACGCAATAAAAATACGATATTGTATTGCAAGTAATAGAAGACTCTAAGAACAAAATTTCGTTATAAAACTAAATGATCGAATAACTGGGAAAAAAAGCCTTTATTTTCTTCCTTCTTTTGCTTTTTTTTTTCTTTCTTAATTTTCAGTATATCCCAATACAACAACTTTGATGAATTGAAAGCTAGTCAACCATAATCTCTGTTTAAACGAGACATTTGGAAAGTTAATTTCTTAAAATAGTTGGAAAAAAAAATGTAAAACGTGTCAAATTGGCACTTATAATCCAAGTCCACAAGAAGTATCCTAGAATTTGTTATGCGTGCTTCCTCAATTCAATGGTCAATTTCAATTGCTTTTTAGTAAAGTTGAAATCTTTATCTATGTACGAGTCGCACTGTTGATTCATATGTTTAAGTAGGTTGTTCCTTAAGACAAGTCATCCAATATAATAAAGGTCAATTGAACTGATTACTTCTTCCTAATCTAATTTAATTAAATTAATAAACTAACCAATCAAGTTGTCCTCCCAATTGCAAGTGGCACCAACTGCTTTTAATTAAAGTTCAAGAAATTCCTGAATGCTAGAGCCTGGGTGCGCGTAGATTAGATGGAGTCAGAGCCGCGGTCAGCCTCATTTGATTTCAAATCAGTGTTTAAAAACACGCCTTCTCGTCCTCGATAGGAATCTTCTACTTTCGCGATTACCACGCGCGATGTATGAGCTGCATTTTCAAATTCTTCCAGTGGAGTGGTCCAGTCAACCTTCGCCTCCAGCCCCGCTAAACGTCACTCGCTACGCGCCACTACAATCCAAACTATCGTATTCGTGTCCTAAGCTTTATACGCACCAGTAAGGTTTTGGTAAATTTCTCCCTAGCTTCTTATTAATCATCCATTAATCAAAATCCACATATACATGTCTGTATTTTTTTTTTTTTTGTATACAAAAATACTAGTGTGTGTCTGTGTATACACAAATATGTGCTCTTTTTGATAATTGAACATGAGGAGAGAAGTTGATTAAGCTACTTAATCAGGATGTATCCGGATTATTTATATAATTCCTAACCATTGGATATTCAACCCTACAAGGATTAGCACAGGGGTAATTTATCAAATAAGTAGATCATCGCACAACATAATTGAATCAAACATAATTCAGACTTTAATTTGAACTTTGGCAAAATGGTATTTCAAAGTCAAGTTCTTACGATAAAAAAGCATAAAATTCTTGTATACCTCCCACTTGTAAATCTCATAGACTTGATGCTTGATTGAATTTCATCTCATGCACTGAAACAACACCGTATACTTGTAAATCTCGTAGTTTTGATGCCTAGTTAAATTTCAGCCTATGCATTGAAACAACACTATAATACAATGTTGACAAATTTTTAATTTGAAGTTAAAATGCAACCTTCTAGCTATATCACAAATACAACCAGTTAAGCATCTCTGGATCCAAAGATATAACTTTGTTGTATCAAAATATCGGAATACGTCTAAATGATTGTTAGGTGCTAAACAGTTCGTCCCTATAGATAAACATCTGCTGCGATATGATATGAACTATATGTGTAATTAAGATCAAATCATAATTAATACGACTCGATGTAGACCACCAATTTTGAATTGTTTGAGGTACGATAATTGTTTAAGCTCCAATTCCAAAATTCCCTATACAATCTAATTTACATAATACCTTATTTTGTACTACATATTAATCTGCACCCACATGTTCTAAATAAAGAGTACTAGTAAACAGCCAAAAAAAAAAAAAAAACAAAACAAAAGAAAGAAAGAAAGAAAGAAAGAAAAAGGTTTAATAACACTTTGCCCCCTTGAACTTAGTGGGTAGTCACACTTTGCCCCCCTCAACTTTAAATATATACACTTTGCCTCCCAAAGGTTACTCAAAGTTAATAATTCAAAAAAAAAAGTGAGTGTTATGACACTATTGCCCTTTTATTAATGAATATATTTATAACTTTATATCATTTCTTTTTATTTTTAAAAGATTTATTTATTCACTATCATATAAATTCTATAAATATATCAAACTAAAAAATTTAAAGAAAGTTAATATTTAATTTACATCTTTAAAATTTTTTCTCTTGTATCAATATTTACTTCTATATATGTTATTTTTAATTTATTAGACTTTAAATTAAATAGAATTGATAAAAAGCACAACAATAAAAGATAAATTCAGTTACCAAAATTTATATAAAAAGGTAATACCAAACTCATTTATTTAAAGTAATTTTTTATCATTTGAATTTATTTAAACTTTTAGACTAATATTATTGTCATTTTTATATTTATCAAATTATTCCAATATGAAATTCTTAATTAAAGAATTTCTTATTATTTATTGTTTTGGACTAAATGTTATATTTTTTTGTTTGACTTATTTATTCTTGTTTGCCCTAGTATTGTAAAATGGGCTAACTCTTCTTTTTTCCCCAAATATTCTTTGATTAAAATTTTCATATTGGACTAATGTGATAAATATAAAAATGACTATAATATTAGTCCAAAAGTTTAAATAATTTAAAATAATAAAAATTTAGTTTAAATAAATGAGTTTGGTATTACAATTTTTATACAAAATTTGACAATTAAATTTATTTTACTATCGTGTTATTTATCAGTTTTGTTTAACTTAAAGTATAATAAATTAAACAAAAAATATATAGAAATAAATATTAATCTAAGAGACAAATTTCAAAGATATAAACTAAATATTAATTTTCTTTAAATTTTTTAGTTTGATATTTTTATATAATTAATACAATAGATAATATATAAATCTTTTAAAAATGAAAAGAAATGATATTAAATTATAAATGTATTCATTAATAAAAGGGCAATAATGTCATAACACTCACTTTTTTATTGAATTCCTAACTTTGACTAGTCTTGGAGGGCAAAGTGTATATATTTAAAGTTGAGGGGGGCAAAGTGTGACCACCCTCTAAGTTCAGGGGGCAAAGTGTTATTAACCCAAAGAAAAATAACCCACATATTTGTTAGTTGACGGCATTACCCAATACTCCACCAAGATTGACCAGCTTAACGCCGTCAGATTCCCCCTCAAACCATCCGTCCATATACACACGGATGAGGCGGCCGTGTGAACCCCACGACTAACAGAAATAAACGCTCCACGGCCGTTAAAGCCTTCATGATCAGTTCACGCGTGTTTTAAAATTCTCCGTCGTCTTTTCACACTCTCCAATATAAAATGCCACCCCACTTATACCGACGCATTATCATTACTTTTTTCCCCCTCAGATCTGGTCTAACCCACTGAGTCAGCTCGGAATTTTGTTGGAGATGTCGACGACCCCTATAACGACGTCGTACTGGTGCTACCGCTGCACTAGATTTGTTCGGGTCTGGGCCGAGCATAACGTAGTCTGTCCTTACTGTGACAGTGGGTTTATTGAAGCTCTGGACTCCAGTCCGCCGTCCCCCTTGCCGGAGTTTCCCGGGAGATCGGATGGTGTAAACCTCAGGTTCCGCCGGAGCCGGAGGAATCGTGGTGACAGGTCTCCGTTCAACCCGGTTATTGTTCTTAGAGGACAAGCTGAAGTCGCCGGAGAAGGTGACGGCGGGGGTAGTGGAGAAGAAAGAAGCTACGAGCTGTATTACGATGACGGATCAGGGTCGGGCCTCAGGCCACTTCCGTCGAGTATGTCGGAGTTTTTGATGGGCTCTGGATTCGACCGTTTGCTCGACCAGCTGGCCCAGATCGAAGTCAACGGCTTGACGCGGCCTGAGAATCCGCCGGCGTCCAAATCGGCGATTGAATCGATGCCAACGGTTGAAATCGTCCCGACCCATATAAATTCGGATTCCCACTGCGCCGTCTGCAAAGAGGCCTTCGATTTGGGCTCTGAAGCTCGCGAAATGCCGTGCAAACACATTTACCACTCCGACTGTATCCTCCCATGGCTTTCTCTTCGTAATTCGTGCCCCGTTTGCCGGCACGAATTGCCGTCGGAGTCAACAACCGGGTTTGATTCGGATTCGGGTACGGGCCGGGCTGAGGAAGCGGTTGGGCTGACGATATGGAGATTACCCGGGGGAGGGTTTGCTGTGGGTAGATTTAATGGTGGAAGAAGAACCGGAGGAGGGGCTGTAGACGAGCGAGAGCTACCAGTAGTATTTACAGAAATGGATGGAGATTTTAGTCACGGAAGCGGTAGCAACGGCGGCGGAGGCCTGCCACGGAGGATTGTGTGGGGTTCTGCGAGGAGAAATGGGGGCAGAGACGGCCGTAGTGGCGGTGGTGGAATGAGGAGGTTTTTTAGTAATTTCGTTTCGTTTTTTAGGAGATTTAGAACCAGGGGACGAATTAGTAGGAGTCGAAGCTTGTCGGGTTCGGGTTCGGATGCAAGTTTTAGCAGGTACGTGGAGCGGAGGAGTAGAGCTTGGGTTGTGGAAGAGCAGAACGAAATGTCTAGATGGTAGTCTGTGCTAAAGAAATTTATTTTATTATTTTTTTTGGAAAATTAATTGTAAAAAAGAAAAGAGGCCAATATTTTGTGTAATGATGTAAATATAGGGAGAAAATTATGTTGTATAACCAAAAGGGATGTTTAATTAATTAAAGATTATGAGAGATTGTAAGTGATTTTTGGCGTATCCATTAGGCTGTAAACGAGGGCTATGATGATATGGGGTGGTGACCTCCGATTTCCAGAACCAACAAATGCGTTCGGATAAAATTTAATTCCATTAATTTCTTGCATTTTTCTATCCAGGTTCATTGCCATGGCCGCTCTTATTATTATTGTTGTTGTTGTTATTATTTTTGCTAACTGTCAAGTCTCTTATTTAATTGGGAAATTGGTTGAGAAATTTGTATGAATTTTGTTAGGAGCTTTATCATTGTCAATGCATTGTGCCCTAATGGGGGGTTATGGGTAAATACATCATACACATCGGTGCCCTATTTTAATGGATGAATGTCAATGACGGATGCCAAATTGCCAAAGGCCACATTATTCACAAGAAATAATTGAGCTTTGCTGATTACAGGCTGCAAATTTTGATGCTATTTGGAATTTGCATCACAGATTGGCGGTATTTAGACACTAGTGGTCTAGTACCACTAGGAACTAGGTACTAGTACAGCTACATTTTGTAGTCTGGACATTTTAACTCCTATTGGAGGCATATTTGGACTTTCCTTTTTGGATTTATGGTAGGCGAAGACCTGTTTCTTGTCTTTGATTGCTTGTTTGTGTAGGAACAATAACGGTTTTTTTACATCTTTAGGGCGGTAACAGAATTAGTCCACTTTCTTTTATAAAGAAACAGCCTTTTCCTTTTCTTCCCCACTCTGTGAGTGGCAATGGGAGTGGCCTTGTGTCTGTGTTTTGCCGCCTTCAAAGTCTCTTCGCTTTTCTTTTTCGGCACACCAATTTTAGGATGGTCAGGAATTCTTTTTACCACTCTGGAGAAACTGGTTGATGATGCTGTCTTCATGGTTGCGGATTGGACATCAGTTGGCAGGGTGTACAGTGCCAACATACAGTTACGTTGAAAATGGGAGAATACTAGAAAGTAAATTCCTTCTTGATATTTCCTCCCTCCATCATGATTTCAATGTTTGGCTTTGCCTATTGGTTTCATTAATTGGTGTTAAATCTTAAAGATCGACTCCCTCTTGTGTCCACTTCGCACTTCGTCCAAACTTTGATTTTGGAGGTTCGAAACTTCCATTTACACGTACACGACGTAGCAACCGGTCTCATATTTTGTTTTGTCAAAACCAAGAAGTCTCGAGGCTTGGTTGGCAAACACGAAAACAAATATCTTATGTCATCTCCTTCCTCAGCAGTGTACTTTGCTCACCACAAGAAATGATTCTTTTTCTTTTTTTAAAGGCTTGTCCCAGGAAATTCATTAGAAGGATAACAAACACAAACGGGAGTTGTCAACCTTCTGAATTTGGGATGTCTGAACATATACAACAGTATTGGAAACAAAGTCAACTGAAAAACGTTGTTCCGAGCTAAGACCGCTGCAGGTGGCCAAACCAAATGAATCATCCTCAAGCAGCCGCCGGCCTTTCTTCCTTCTATTCACGAGAATCAAACTAATTTAGTTCTATCTTCTAGTAGATTCTAGTAGTACTATTTATCAAAGCTTTAAATTGGACCATCAAGTACATGCAGATGCTATTCTCCTTGTCTCTCGTCTCATGTCCTAAACCATAAATAATGCATCTTAACTCTATAAAAAGTACTAACTTTTATGTTGTTATTCTTTTTTTTTTTTTTTTGCAGCTGAAGAAAGTTGTTTTGTCCAATTTTAAGGGCTGAAAATGGGAATAAGATTCTCACTGTAGCATTGTTTTTTTTCCCATTTGCACAACGTCGATTTTTTATCAATCAAGTAGTATAGTAATATTCAGACTTTTTTCAAAACCTGTTTATTTGTACTTCTTGGTGTGTGATACTAACCCGGAATTTTTTGGAATGAGCGATGGAGATTTATGTTTTAGTAGGGTCTGTATGCTCGATCCATTTAAGAATGCGCCTATTGAACCCCAATTCATTTTGTTACTTTACTATATTTAAGGCACAATTACACGCAAATATCTGGGTCTTGTTGTTGACCTTAGCCATAGGCCCATATTCTGTGTCCCACCCTGGTTGGTCCGCTTACTAAAGTAAAAAGAAAGCCGAATTAAAATCTGTCGAAAACCATGTTGAGCCCATCCTAAAATTCGTTGTAATTGTTGTACATTGCGAAATTGAGGTAGTTTTAAAAAAGTATTGTACTCCTTCCGTCTCATTTTGATAGATTTACAAGTTTTTTCATACAGTTTAAGAAAGTTAGTTAACTTTATTAAAAGAATAAATTAATCTATGATATTCTTAAAATACCCTTATATTCATAATTAAATATTTATATTAAATACAAATAGAAAATTACACTATAAGTCAAATTAATTCCATTTGATATGTGAATGCATGGTTTACTATGCACCTCTCACTTATAACAAAGTAATTAAATAGGGGCATTTTAGAGAAGTTAAAAATTAATTACATTGTTCAATTAGAAAGTGGACTATAATTTGGAACGGATGAAAAGAAAAATAAGACTATCAAAATGAAAGGGAGAGAGTACTATATAATTCATTAAATCAAAAGTTATTAACCAGCTTGACAAAATTAAATGCTTTGCGTTGCAAGATGAAAATGTCACTCAACCTTTAATACTCAGGATATGCAAATAAAAGTACGAAACTTAAAGTCTAGTATTGAAGATTTAAACCTGAATATATTAATATCAAAACACTAAATTCAATTATAAATTAGAACAACATTAACTAGTGATATTTCAGTAAGAATTATCGATATTAATTTATAAGTACCACATGCGAAATAGGATGTTACAGTTTCCCCCTATACAACTTTGACTAGTCCAGAAAGTCTGATTTGTGGACTAGTTCGTAGTGTTTGAACAAGTACCAGTTTGCACGGACCCATGTCCAGTTAAGGATGGGCTCTCAACCAACGAGTCCGGGTTGCATTCCAATCATGACCCGTCTGTTTGGTTGACTTGTCAGTTTGTTAGACTGAATGGTGAAAAAAACCCACGACCGGCTGATTAAGATCCTTCACCGGCTGACATAAACGCACAACAACCCGACGATTAAGATCCTTCACCGGCTTTTACCAGTTGCCCGCTCGTAAATCATACTGCAACTCCGAATACGCTATTTCCAACTAACAAAATAAAAAATGAAAAGGGAAGACTAGAGTCTTGACGTCTGTACTTATGTGTATTGCCTCGTTCTCTAGAAAGAAATTGTCCATAATAATTACCCTCACAATGATTACATACAACACAAAATCCCTTAATCTCATATGAGTAATGTACAAACAAGGCACCTAAATTACCAAAAAGAGTCTAAAAAGTCAGGAAAAAATCAAACTTTTTTGTCCACGAGCAACGAAATTATTGCCTTGTAACAGCATAAAGTAACTGCATAACACATGGCAATAGTTGATACCCTTCCCTTATGGCTCATTTGGCTCATTGCACAAGGCTCAGACTGATATTGAATCACTAATATTATTAAAGAATTATCTCATTTACATTAAAACATTAGTATTAAATTCATTAAAACGTTGTCTCATTTACACGCCTACAATGGACTTGATTCTAAAAGGAGTTGGCGTAAATGGAATCATGATGCGAGGGATGACATCTAAATGGGATCATGATGCGAGGGATGGCATCTTACCCAGTTCTAACCTATTTTTGGTAACTCAAATTGTAATCCTATGCACATACCAGAAATAAATTTGGACAGATTGTAATCATATTTTTAACATACTTTAGTTATCATACCATGTGTCATTTTAGACTGGGTAGGGGATTCGAAAATGCCTCTCCCTTCGTAATCACTCTATAAATCAATTGATCTCTCATAGATATCAACATGCAGGCAACAATTTTCCGCCACAGAGACTTCTTGTGTTCAACCAATCCAAGACTTTCTTTAAACCAAGTGTCTAACCCCTTAAACTCAACCTTTGGCGGCTTCCACAACTCATCGAACCACAGAATTCTTGTCAAAACAATGAACAACATAAAATAATCACATAAATACCATTCTCTGCACATTACTCCGTTTGCGACCGCTAATATCTTTTTTTTTCCCTCCTACCATTTGATTATAAAAGTCCAATCCATGTATATTCGTCCCCTCCTTCTTGGACCCTTCCCTCGGAGTACAGCCAATCACTCAAAATTGAAAGAAGGAGCCTAGAGAAAAAGAAAGAAAGAAAGAAAATAAATCGTTTGTCGGTTTACTTCAGTTTTGGAAATATCTCCGAATTATTTGACATTTGATTTCTTCATACGGAACAATCAGGGGTGCACAGGTTTTTACTGTCCCAGACCAATTTGGCAGATTTTTCGGCCAAAGATTGAATCTTTTTTTCGGCTACTGAAAAAAATCTCAAGATCCTCTTCTTCCTACTTTCAACCCCGGGAACTGAAACCCACCGACAGGGTTGAGTCCTTTTTCCTGCATTTTTTAAATCTCAAATCCCAGCAATTTTTACTCTTCCTTTTATAATGGTGGGTGGGTTCTTGAAGGCTAATGCTAGTTTGATCTGATTTTTACTCTTCAGTTGTCAGCAATCCAGTTAGTGTGGAAGTTTTTTGCTGGTGAATAAGAGAGAATCGAGTATGATGCGAATGAGGGCTAAAACCATGGGAATGGGGTTGGAGATGCCACCGACAGATAGTATGGCCGCTGGCCGCGGCGGCGGTGGAGGAAGTGGAGGAGGAGGTGTTGATGGGAATTGGGAGATGAGGCCAGGTGGGATGCTGGTTCAGATGCGAACTGATTCGGATCAATATCGACCTCCTTCTCCTACTATCCGGGTTCGAGTCAAATATGGCTCTATTTATCATGAGATTAATATCAGCTCCCAAGCCACCTTTGGTAAGTTGAACACTTTTCGTAAAGTTTTGACTTTTATTTCATTTTTCTCCTTTGTTTTTTATGGGTGGAATTTTATTTTTCTATTTTATGAAAAAGGGGAGTTGAAGAAGATGTTATCTGGGCCTACTGGATTGCACCATCAAGATCAGAAACTTTTGTTCAAGGATAAAGAGAGGGACTCAAATGCTTTTCTTGACACTTCGGGTGTGAAAGACAAGTCCAAAATTGTGCTAATGGAGGACCCAATTAGCCAAGAAAAGAGGTACCTTGAAATGAGAAAAACTGTCAAAATGGAGAAGGCTGCAAAATCTATATCAGAGATCAGTTTAGAGGTTGATAGGCTAGCTGGACAGGTAAATTTAAATCCTTTAGTTTTCTCCTTCTCTGATAATTTGTTTTTGCCCTCTAGTATAACTATCTGTCTTGTTAATGGTCTGTTAGAATTTCCTGCAGTCAAAAGATTTAGGCTCTTCGCTTTCTTTCTTTTTTTTTTTTTTTTTGACAAGAAGCAATAGAATTTATATATATTGACTAATAAAGTAGTTACAAAAGATTTACATTGGGGACAACTGCCTCTGTCATGTTTGTGGGATACTAGTAATTCACACTGGGAAATTGTTCTCCCAAACAACTGCTTGCTTCAATTTTTCTGCAAATTTAGCTATTTTCAATGCTACATCATCTTGATTAGCATCTACAAAAATAAAGGAGCATTTGTTAGACAGTGAACTAATGTCAAGAACATTATCAATGATTATTGCACACATTTTGTCATTCAAATCCTTATGCCTAAGCTTCTGCATTAAGCTTCTGTTTGTACTTTGAATGATAGAGTTATCCCATCGTTTCTGTTTAGCTAGCAACAGTGCCAGCTTCACTGTGTTAGCCTGTTCCGTTGGTAAGATGGCTTCTTTTTCCTCAGCTGCTGCCCACACCATTAAGATTTCATTGCTTTGATTCCTAGCCACACAGCAATATCCCACTTCTCTCTTCACTTGGTTAATGTATACCTCTGCATTGATTTTAACACTGTTAGCTGTTGCTGTTTCTTGTTCTTGAGTCAGCTCCAGTTCTTCTGTTTGACATCGGCTCTTTTCAGATTTTTAATGTGGACTTGCTCAAATTCGTTCCACTCAAGCACTGCATTATTAATCACAATTCTGCTATCTTTTACCTCATTTTTGAATACCCTACTGTTCCTTCCTTTCCATATTTGCCAGAGGACATTGACTCAAGACCTGTAATGAGTTAGCGTTGAATGTACTATGCTCATTTTGTGCTTTGAAAATTGAGCAGGTGTCTGCATATGAATCTGTAATTTCTAGAGGCGGGAAAGTTGCGGAAAAGGGTGTATTAAATCTGATTGAGTTATTGATGAATCAACTTCTTAAGTTAGACGGAATTATTGCTGATGGGGACGTCAAACTGCAGAGGAAAATGCAGGTAAACTTTATTCCCTTTTTAACAAGTGAGTTTGGTTATTAGATTTCAGGACTTGACCTGTATAAAATTCGCGATCTTGAAGGTCAGAAGGGTGCAGAAGTATGTCGAGACTCTAGACAAGTTGAAGATTAAAAACTCAATGCCTATCAGCAATGCAACCAGCCTTGGAAATCACATTCCAGTGCAACAGCAGGCATCGCCAATCCAAGAACAACAACAGACTCTTTTGCTCGAGCATGTAGCATCTCCAGTTGCGCAACAGCAAGATAGGCATTCGGTTGGGCTACCACTGCAGCCACAGCAACAACCTCAACCATCCAGGCACTCAGACTCAGGGCCTGTTCTGATCACCACACAGTGGGAAACCTTTGATTCCATGCCACTGCCAGTGACAGCGGCTTACTCTTGCATCCACAGTTTCAACAAGTACCACGGGTTCATCTCAACCTAGGTTCAGTTGGGATTTGCTTTGAGTACACAAAAGGCCTATTTAACCTTAGTTCTGTGTGGATGTGTGTTATTGTTTTTTCGAGTTTGGTTTGGTATCAATGCCAATTCTTTGCTGTATCTAGAGTTTTGTTAGCTTCCCCTGTATATGCGCATTCAGTTGCCAAATAATTGGGGTTACAGTTATAGTCATTGATGCTACTTCCATTTTTCTTTCTCATGCTGTGTTTCTTGATTTTTCAACTTGTAATCTTTATTCTATGTGATAGAGTATTATAGATTGAAATTCTTATGTAGTTTGTCTCTTACAAAATTAGGATTATCCCCAATGGAGAATTGCATTTTGCCACAAAATATTCTATCAGTTGCTAAATCCCCCATCCCTTCTCTCCCCCCTTTGCTCTCTTCTTCTAGCATTTAAGCAGGCGGTAACTAGATTCTAAACAAGTGCTATTGGAAGTTGTGAAAGGAAGAAAACAGTTAATATCACTGAATAGTTACCTGTGAAAAGGGAACTTCAATCAGGAGGGTCTCTGTAAGCAGAATATGTAGCCCTGGTATATGATAGGGAAGTCTGATTTAAGTGAAGTGGCCTTGCCCAAAAAAAAAAAAAAAACTGGTTTAACTGATGAATATTTATGTTTGTCAGATCCAGTGAACTTTCACTGGATATTATGGAAACTGGTATGTTCTTTTCTCTTGTTAGGTTAAGATTTGAGAAAATTTGAAGAATTGGCACACCATTTCGAGCAGCATCACATTTGAGGTCCATGGAATCAAGAGTGGTTCTGAGGGCACCTGGCTGTTGAGAGGCATTCTTTACCATCAATTTGGCATTGAGAATAGTTTATGAGATGTTTAAATTCATGTATAAGCAGAAGATGATACCCCTATTTTTGTTGAACTTGCTTCATGAAAAGCTAAAAATATAGGATGAGAATAACTTTTAGGATGTTAAAATACTCATTCAAGATCCAAAAAAAGGCTTGTCACCCATTATTGATGCCAAGCATGAAAGCAAATTTTGACTAATTGCTGAAACTTGCACTTATCGTACTTCAACAGTAGGCCTAAATTTTTTTGCTACAGTTACAGGATTGTGTTAGCTGTATGCTCTTATGATCGAATGTAGTGGTTTTAGGGGTGGAATTTGCCAGATCCAACGTCAGCTAGAGATGGCGGCAGCAGCAGAAATTTCTTTAGGTGATGGACAATTTTTTTTTTCCCTCTCAAAATCTCTCAGCCAATAATGTAGCAGATGATAGCATGAAGCCATTGAATGAAGTGGTAGAATTGGAAAACTAAAAATGTTTCACGCAATTTCCTTAACGATGTATCTATGCACGATCGATCAAAATGGTGTAAGAATTTTAACGATTTAAGCTTGTCATCAATTAGAAAAGACACTTGCATAAAAAGTACAGTAGGTATAAGCTTCCTCAATGTGATTATGGGTAAGAAACGTTTAATTATGAATTACAATAGGTTATTGTAATAAGCTGGTTAATAATCTTCTACCATTTTGCTCATTTCCATAATGTGAGGTCCATTGTCATGCCTTGTACACTTGAAATCGCTCATGGAAGTATCTCAACCAGTAAGGGAAGAATTTATCATAAAATTAAACAAAAAATTTGAGTCCTGAAATGGTGGAAGGTGAACTTGTGACTGATTTTGGTATTGTGTAATTTCTCCTTCCCCCTCCTCCTTTCTAGGAGACTGCCCTTATACTATCCTACAGATAATAAAATAAAGAGGCCAAATGCATGTAGCTGAAATTATTATTCATGTTTTAATTTTGATATGATGGTTAGAAGATGTCTCAAGATTAAGTGAACACATGGTACTTGGTTATGACAGTTAGATGATGTATTGGTCAGCTTATGCATATGTTAGACTAATCTACCTATTTTCTTTAAGATCAAAATGCAATATTGTCCAAAGGATTTAAGTGGATTTTTTTTGGGTTGTGTTATTGCTTATTTTTAGTGCTGCACAATTTCATGAGAAATGAAGATGGTTAATATGTTGATCGACCAGTCTGAAGTTGTCAAAAGGGTTCCTTTTTTAGCTGACTGATTTTTAGGGCTAGAGAGGATGTACTGGATTTTTAGCAAGTATAACCATCAAACTTGTGACCAAAGCATGGCTTGGCTAAACACGAAGTATCATAGTACATCGTCCTTCCCCACAATGGAACTCTCATGCTGAAGTAAAAATTATAGGCCCTGCCTCGTCTCCACCGGATCTGTTTTGAAGAAAAAAGGTATAAAAATCTGCAGATCGGGGTTGCAGTTAGCAACAAAAGGAGGAAGCAAGAAGCAGAGAGATGTAGTTACTCATTCTGTCAGTCACCAGGTAATTATCAGTGCTTTCCTTCATGTTTCTCTAGACACTGAACTCTCAGCACTGGGTGTAAGTATCTGCTTCAGTTTTGATGTTCTGCCCTTGTGTTAAATCTTTGTCCTTGTGTATCCTGGTTGAATGTATGATTAATGATTGATTCCTACTTCTGCTTACAGTTCTTTAAAGGAAAATGAGAATCAATATGCACCTGCATCCTTTTTGTCCACGTGCTGGAGCATGATAATTGCTTGTTTAGCCTTGGTTACGTGAGCAGGCCTAGATCTCTAATGCATTTGATAGATATCATAAGATTATATTACACGTGTCAATCAAACCTCCTTGTTTGGAAAATTTAGTACACTGACGTGTATATAATGTAAATCCAACGTTTTAAGTGATCTGCAACTTGTGATAGACATGCAATTTTTTAAATCCAAATTCTAAAGTACAAAAAATAATGGCAAAATATCTGGACAGTTGGAATATATTGGTAATAATCAACCATATATTTGCTAATGAATTGCTTCTATAGTAAAAATGTAAAATACTGTCATGGAAAGTCAATCTTGTAAACTTGTGATATGAATATATGCGGTTAATGGTCTTGAAAGCTGATATATATTGCAAGTAAACATCATATTTATTCTATAGGGATGTAAACTGATTGCCATATAGGACTCTTTTTATAATCTATATGTACCTATGCCCAGAAACACAACAATCATGCATTTTTTTGGTCTGGGCTTTGCCTTTTCAAGTAGTTGTTTGCTTCAAAAACTTCGCCTTTTAACTGCTCTCAAGGTAAGTACAATCACATAATTGGCCTTGAAAGTGCCCACAGTTTCCCTGGAAATGGAGTTTGGGGTTGCTTAAGGAGAAATGAATTCTAATAGCAGAATCCTGCTGCATGCATGTAAGTATAGGGAGTGCATGCATTTTACTGCCTGGTCTTTGCCATTGCTGTGAGGTAGTGTGCTCAAGAATTTTTCTTTTTGGTTTGAGCTTGAGGCATGTGAATTTACAATATATGTTCTTTAACTTCTATCTGTGGCTGATGGTGCTGTGTGTATAATTGAGTTTCTTTCTAAAATGCTTCCCCTTAGTCTTATTAGCTGTAGCTAATTCTGATAAAAATTTAATTGGATCATCTCTTGCAATTAAAACAGGAAAAGCAACCGGAGAGAGAGAGAATCCAAGGTTATTTTTGAAGAATAAGATCGTGACAAATAGTGTGAAATTAATAGGTTTTATTGCAAGGTATCCTGCATCTTAAACACGTGTTGCATACCAGAAATAGTCGTGTCAGTGCAAGAGTTAACGCAAAGGTTACATGTCAGCCACCATTTCTCTCAAAATGACATGAAACCAATAGTAAAGGCTTTTAGGCTTGGACAAAAGAGAGCGTTACTATCACCGACACCATTGATATATAATCTTTCTTTCTTTGCTGGTTGTAGGTGTCAAAATTTTCCTGTCTGCATTATATCTTGAGATTGTTACGAAAGTCTTTCATCTTCGTCTCAGCTTTTTTTTTTTTTTATGGGTGGGAGTTTATCTGATCATGCTGCCATGAGGCAACTTCATGTAGTTTTTTGTTTGTTATTGATTTTCTAGTTAGGTTGATTGAGCCATTTGATCAATTTACTCATCCATGTTTCTATTTATTGGTGGGCAGTATATGGCTATTGGCTTTAGGCAACCTGGTAATAAAATGATGGATTGGCATCTGGATATTAATTTATATATTTTATTCTTTTCCAAAATAATGTTTGGAAATTGATTAATTAGGTTGAATAGAAATAAATTGGATCTTTCTGTCAAAAGCCTTCATTAAATGATATCCACTTTAAGCATGAGTTGTGTTCACTATTTCCAGTTATATTTCATATCGATTTAGTTTATACCTTTGATATGCTAATTGCAATTGTTCAAATCCACTTTCAGAGCACATTTGGGCAGGATTTCTGTTTCACAATGTGGACTTACGACAATCATCTTGTTGATTTAGTGGTAATCTATCATGTTTTTGCTCTGTGCAATTCTTTTGGGTGACTTCTTATACTATATATATATATATAAATTGATGTAATGCATACCTGTATTCTTATGCCCATAGATGTGGATGCTCGTTGGTGGCTTTTCATTTTGGGTGATTGTGAATGTCTATGAGGTTTGTTTCAAATTAAGAGGCAGAGCTCAAACAAATAGAGCACGTGAGATGCATCGCTTGGTAGCAATGTGCTTTGCTTACATGTACCGACACAGATAGATCATGCAGCAACAGGAAGTCTTCAGGAATTGAATATTCAGCTATCTGTTTTAGATCATGAATTTCAGGATCTAGGTATGGGTATTTGTTCACTGTTAGGTTAGATATATTTATTATAGAACCATTCAGCATTTGGATGCAGCTAGGTATTCAGTACCTAAAATTTTAAGGCATGTGGTATTTATTATGCTTTTATATTCATTTCTAATAGAATATGTTATGTTTTTCCTTAAATCACTACTATTTCAGATAATGAAACTCTGAGAGTGAGGGAAGTAGAAACCCAGGAAGTCCATCCTTGCCCCTTAATTCCTTCAATAGGTGAAGAAGACACAGATGCCCCACCAGCTCATGAGCACAAGGTTACAATCCCAAAGAGGCATACTGGCAAATTGATTAGGCCGTTTGTTTCTTTACACGTTTCGGATCAGAGTTGATTTATGTCTCGCTGTCCCAAATATTGTCTCTTTGTTCTTTCAGCTGCCTAGCATGCAAAACTTCTTGGTGGTTTGCTGAGAATGATTCTTCTTCTTCTTCTTCTTCTTCTTCTTTTTTCCCCTCCCTGAATGATGCTATCTTCTTAAAGTTGGCTAGTTTCCTATCAGTTGCTTTATGTGGGAGGTGGAAAAGTAAAAGTTGCAGGGAAGAGAATCTAACCATTGACTACCATCTTTTTGTTGCCTTTTTCAACCAATCTCAGAGTGATTTTCGAGAGTCTTTAGTAATATTGAAGAAGTGATTCATCACTTGTGCGCTTATTTTAGTCTCATTTCTACTGCATCCATCTAATTCCAAAAACCATTTCTAGTCGCTTAATAGATACAGAATAACGAGACATGATAATAGGGATACTTGTGTTCATAACAGTATATGGAGTAATGTGGCCATATTAGCTTTGCTAGAAAAAAGTTCTAAAAGAAGGCACCAAACTTTATTTTCATTTATCGTAAATTACAGGAATTCATACCACCATTCTGTTTTGTTGTTTCTTGCCTGTCCTTCAGAAAAGTTTATGGCTCATGTCATGCTTCTAATACGTGATTGTATGATTACAAGTGTGTGACTAATATACATAAAAGTGATGCCATTGGCCTGGAATTCACTTGCTAGAGAATGGCAAATGGAATTAGTTAACAGGAATTTATGTTTATTGAAAACACATGCAAAGATAAGTCTATATATCTAGAGATGCATGGCTTCGTTGATAGCTTTTTAGTGTAATTTTATCCAAATGAAAGCTTTATTTGACATGTACAGATTTTAAGGTCGAATATTTCATTTAATATGTATGCTGAAGTTCCTTAGTCTTGAATTTAAGAGTTTGATGATAAGTTGATGCAACAATGATTCTTTACCACAGTGAGAGCTTGTCATCACAGGAGGCCTCGTCTTCATTAGCTTCAGATAAGGTAATATGCTTAGCTATGCTAGATCTTCGTCTCCTATAAGCAAACATGTCTGTTCTCGCAATTACAGTTTTGGAATTCCATTAATCCATGCATAGTTGCAGCATCTCTGAAATTGTTTCAATGTTAAGGTGAGTTAGTTACAGGACACCATAGGGTGGAGCTTTCAATTTGCATTGGAATGACCTGCTGTCTCTTGTGCTTTAATAGGTCCCACTGTTGGTGCCTCCACCATTTTGGGTGGTTCTTTAGTTGAGTTACCTGCTTAATTTTGTGAACTTAACTCAGAAAAATGCTCTATGTATTTCTTGTTTTAAATTTTCAGTTGTTAGATGTCAAAAGCTGGAAAAATGAGGGCATCTATGTTCTTTTGCAATATAAGGCATTCCGGCTGAATTTGGTTTATAAATTCTGGGAGTGTTGTGTTTGCTGTCTAATAATTTTTAATAAACGGAAGGTCGATACTGAATTATTCCGAGTTATTCTTAGATGAGAAGGCCTTTACAGCAAATCCAGTGCCCAAGCCAAGTTCCAGATACCCCATAAAGGGTTTCTTATGGTTCCTGGATATCTGCCTTCTGGAAACTTCAGAAATCTCTGGGTCCCTCTATCCGTGTCTTTATTGTCTCCATTTTTTTTTTCCATGTTTTCAAAATAACAAGAATACTAATTGGAAGGATATCACCAAGAGGATGCATCATGATGGATAAATAACATGCCTTCCTTGCTCTTTTTGTCAGTGTGGATGTGTCCTGTTCGAAGGATCATGTTGGTTTCTTCCACATGAAATGTAAATTAAGCTTGTGTCCGGAAATTAAGTTGCCATTTGCTCGATTCCATATGAGGTTTTCAGATGTGGATATCTAGATCTGCTCTGTGTCCATAAATAGAGATCCAGTGACCATTATATACAATGAACGAAAATGTTAACTTGATTACCGTACCTGAGTCAAAATTTGTGCTCCCTGCTATTGATGTATCTTTACATCCAGGCATCTTCCTGATTGCCTGATTCGCTTTTTTGCATCTTTGGGTGCCCCTTGTGGATCAAAATGGATCTTCTAATTTCTGCTTTGGCAATTTAGGGGCCCATGAAGTTGGATGTGAACAAGGAAGCTTTGAATGAGGAATGAATATGTAGCATGTGCTTGGTGCCACTTCCTTCGGGAGAGCCTCTTATTACCTTTCCATGTTCGCATCAGCTTTGCTTTTGTACTCATCTTTTTTCAGCCTAGTGTTTTTTTCTCTATCACTTGTTCTTGCCGCTAGGTCACAATTTCTATTGGAACTTCATGCCCTTTATATTATCTCAATGATATCCGTTTTCAGAACTATTAATAATGATTGAGCTTTGATCTGCATTTCAATCTAAATTAATCTTGAAGAATTATATGCATGCACACAAGACACTATATGGTCATGTTAGCCATTTTGATGCCCTTTTTATGTTTAGAGCCTGGCATCAAATTAAACCTCCTTACTGCAGTGGAGCAATTGCGGGAAAGAACTTTTAAAAATTCTACTTGGGCTCTGATTGTTATACTTGTGAATTCGGAAGTTTTGTGATTTCAAGTTTCAAACGCAGATACTTGCGGCTTTCCTATTTACAGTTTCATCTCGAATGTGTCTATGATGGTTCGGGAAATAGAGGCGTATGCCCAACCTGTAAATTTCCGGCGGATCTTGGATGGAGGACGGGTTGAGTACATGGGCGCGCGATGGCGCAAGTGCCATAGAATGCTATAAACCTATGGAATAAACAGTGCTATTATTGAGCTGAATATCGAAATTTTAAGGCTTATCTAAAAAGTGCTTATACGCACTTTAAACTTCAGCTGAATTTGTATCTGTACTCCAAATATGGATATCCAGTTTGATGCTATAATAATGGGTTTGGGGGAAATCACATCTTATAAGAAATGCCAGAATTAGAGTATATATAAGTAAAGAGGGCTCGAGTTATTACAGTGCCTACTTTTGCATGCATACGTTAGCAGTCAATCATCAGTAGCTAAAGCTAGAAGATTCTTGAATTCAGGGCTTTCTTGTCCAATTTTCTTCGGGAAAAATCATGCGGTCTATCATGGAAAGAGAATTTATTCGTTCAACCTTGATTACAAGGGCTGTTCATGAGCCACCCAAGCGAACCAAACTAATAAAATCAGTTGGACAATAATTCGAGCCGCAAATTGGTTCATCTTTAAACATAACCAGGCATCTGGTCATTGAAAAATCAGTTTGGACATACAAGTACTCGAATCTGTTTTTTTTAAATCTATTATTTAAAGAAATAAAAAATTATCCTTTTCCAATTTTGGCCTTTGTAAATTAATTTCGTCATCTAGTTATTGTTTGTTTTTAAAAATAAACTCTTATTAATACCATATAATAACTAAGTCAGGCTTATTAATTTTTTAATTTTTATTAAAACATTGATTAAAACAATATAAAAATATATAAAATTAAGTCTAAATTTCTGTTTAACAAATCTGATAAACTTAAATATTCTTTCAAAATAAAATATATTAAAGTTTTTTTACACAAAAAGTTAAAAATTAATTTATATTATATGTAGATCGATTCGAGATTTGTAAATTTGCAAATCGTTATTTAAATTGGATGATTATGTACCGGAATTGATAACAGGAATCATTGGCTTTATCTGGCTTTGGATTGTGCAAATTCTTTGAATATCCCTGTGATTAGATTACCACTAATTCACGAACTGAGGCCCATAAAATGGAAGGTCCTTCGGCTCCAAACTAGATGTGGGAATTTTGTTTTTGGGCTAATTCCTGTTGAATACTAGCATCTGTGACATGATTTTGAAATTTAATAAATTAGTGAAATCACAAATTATTCAACAGCTTCTATCCCCAAAAATTTTTCTACGGTTAGAATTTGTATTTACAGTGGCCATTCATTGCTTAGAGTATCTTACAAATAACTTAAGAAGGCAAAAGTGAAATTCTAGTATACTGCTATTTTTATAGATATCTACTACATGAAAGGCAAACATATAATTCTAAATCCATAACCAACTGTATAGATACATCGATAGAGGAGTATTCAAGAAGGTGGATAGTTGTTGCAACTACAAAATTAATCATCAGTTTAACTGATACGCTCAGTGGTCATGCCTACATAATTAACCTTACAATTAAGGCCCAATTACTACCTCGTGATAGTTGACACTAAATGGTGTTTATGTACACATGTGGCCTGAATTTTTTTTGCTTTTTGATTAAGATTTTCTTTCAAATATTCTTGGTCAATCATAGGTTAAGATGGGGTAATTAATCCACTAATTACTTCGCCGTAAATATAAGAAAATGGACTAAATTTTAATCTGCTTTCTTGCTTGAAACTCGAAAGAAAGATTGGGTAAAAAGTCCTATTCTTCTTGATCTTTTAAATCTGAAATGGTTAGGAGAAATGTTATTGGCAACAGGGCCCCATGAGTATCTTTGTCGCCTTGGTATTTGGGAAGGTTTTAGCATGAACACGTCTTGACTTAGAATTAAACTACTGAACTGATTAATCCGGATTACTGTCTTTTTTGTTTTCTTTACCAGCTGAGAATGATACCCTAAGTTGACATTGGATTCTTTATTAAACTTTCAGGATCATGAATGCACCTTTACTAGTATAAAATTCTTAAGTAGATGAATTATTTTGATGCAGGATCATGTAAAAGGACGAAAATTTTGCATGCAACAAAAAGCATATGGGGGCTATCCGTCAGATATCTAGTCTACACTGCTAATGAAAATACTGAAAGTCTTGTATGACATATGGCATGAGGTTTCACCAACTATAGAAAGGAAAAAAGAAAAGAGAAAAGAAGCATGATGGCAGCCACAAATATGATGAACGTCAAGAATCTCACAAGGTGCATATGGTTTACTGCATGAATTTAAAGTTTTAGAAAATCTAATGACATATTTGATAGAAGTGATGTATAAATTTAAATTGACAGATCAGAATTCACAATTTGGTTCACCATTTCAATTATTTTGGCACTGTTTAACATTTATAATGAAGCTAAAGAAGGAATGTAGTCCATTACTCATATAACACGAGTTTTTGTTACAAATGATGAAGTTTTTACATCTTTCTCCTTTTTTTCTTTATTGAAATGATAAATACTAAGAACCCGAAAATCTGCTTGGTGACAATAACTTGAGAATTGTCTGAGTGTTGGTCAAACTTTGCCTCCAGACCAAGGCTAGCTTTTCGGGCAGATCTTATAATTAGTGAGACTAAAAATAGCTAAATTTTACTACTATTAACATTTAAAAAAAAAATTGTTTTCAAGCATAACGAACGAACCCACCACTACTAACATTCTTCACCCCTTGGAAGAAAGTTCGGCCAAATGTCCACTTCCCCCTCCTCCAAGCTCTAATAGATTTGGTCATTTGGGAGTCGTAGCCATCACTAACCTACTGGCTTATGTCTCTCTCTCGCTGCGGGTTCTACATGAAAATGATTAGCATGGCCATGAACAAGACTTGAATTGTAAACTAAATTTCTGGGATGGTAATCTTAGATTTGTCTTAACCAACAAGATTAACGGTTGAAGTTTTTCTTCCAGTTGTTACGTAAGTCAATAGGGTTTAATAATAATTTTCACAAGAAATTAGACTGATAACTTGCCGCACATGGCTATGGTAATTGCCACCTAAAATGTATGTTTAGTATAGTTGTTAGTAGTTTGACGACACCAGCAAGAAGGTATAATCAATTTCAGATGAGAATTTTGACTTGGATAACACTCCACAAGTCAGATGGAGGACCATGAAACAGTTGGTGTATCTCTATTTACAATTTTATCATGATTTTTTTTTTGGCACATTGTATTTTTGGAGAAATAAACCAAAAGAAGCTGAAAAATTTGGAAGCATCTTATTACCTAATCATCCATTCCATACACGGCCCTCTGTTGTTTATATAAGTATAGCTCTTCTTGAATCATTCCACAACCAAAAGAACCAAAAGAAAAACATTCGCCTCATTTTTGTCCACTTTTAACAAAATTACAAAAAGCAAACTCAACCATGGCTGTCTCCCTTTATTCATTATCACCAACATGCTTTCTAACCCTTTCTTTCGTCATGATCAGCTGCCTTTTGTTGTTACCCGGGGTACCAATTCCCACGAACGCAGGGACCATAAGAAGCTACAAGTTCGAGGTAGTCCTTTTTCATACCACTCATAATGTACCATGTTTTCATGACATCAATTACTTATATTCTGTTCATTATACTCTTTTTGGTTCAGATAAGGTTGAAAAATGTGACCAGATTGTGCCACACCAAGAGCATGGTGACTGTTAATGGAAAATTCCCTGGCCCTCGTATCACTGCTAGAGAGGGTGACACGGTTCTTGTCAAGGTTGTCAATCATGTTTCCAACAACATTAGCATTCATTGGTAAGTACTTAACATTAGTAATATCAGTCTTAGACAATTACCTGTAGACAACAATTCAGGCTATTAAATTTTGTGAACAACAGGCATGGAGTCAGGCAACTTCAGAGCGGATGGTCAGATGGACCGACGTACATAACCCAATGTCCAATTCAAACAGGCCAGAGTTTTGTGTACAACTTCACCATTACTGGCCAAAGAGGAACTCTGTGGTGGCATGCCCATGTTTCATGGTTGAGAGCCTCTGTCTATGGAGCCTTCATCATCCTTCCAAAGAAAAATGTTCCTTATCCATTTGCCAAACCCCATAAAGAAGTCCCTATACTTTTCGGTAAATATAGATATATTTAAACTCCTTTTATCTCCTCGACAACATATATACAATGGGATCAATTTTGACAAATCAAAGTACAGGAGAATGGTGGAATGCAGACCCTGAGGCTGTTATTAGCCAGGCACTTCAGAAGGGAGCTGGACCAAACGTCTCGGATGCATATACCATCAATGGACTCCCTGGACCCCTATACAACTGTTCTGCAAGTGGTAGTAAAATTACATAGTATACACAAAAGAGTTTTAACTTTAATGTACTGCATGAAGTATGTTTAATTGAGATTTTTGCTGTTTCAGAAACATATAAGCTGAAAGTGAAGCCTGGAAAAACATATCTGCTTCGCTTGATCAATGCTGCACTCAATGACGAGCTGTTTTTTAGGATAGCCAACCATACACTCACCGTGGTTGAAACAGATGCTCTTTATGTAAAACCTTTTAAATCAGATATCCTCCTAATTGCTCCCGGACAAACCACCAATGTCCTCCTCAAGACCAAGCACCATCTGGCCACTTCCACATTCATAATGGCGGCCAGACCATATTTCACTGGTCAAGGCACATTCGACAACTCCACTGTCGCTGGAATTCTGGAATATGAGCATCCAACTGGTTCTATTTCTAGTTCCTCTTTCTCCAACACTTCAATTAAAGGCCTTCTCCCCACCCTTCCTCCAATCAACGGAACTTCCTTTGTTGCGAATTTCACCAGCAGATTCCGCAGTCTAGCCAATGCCCAATTCCCTGTTAACGTGCCCAAATCAGTGGACAAGCAATTCTTTTTTACAGTCGGCCTCGGAAGTAATCCATGTCCCAAAAATCAAACTTGTCAAGGGCCTAATGGGAGTAAATTTGCAGCTTCAATGAACAACATTTCTTTCACTCCCCCTACAACAGCACTTCTGCAATCCTATTTCTTTGGCAAATCCAACGGTGTATATACAACCGATTTTCCAAGCGTTCCTCTTATGCCGTTCAATTACACAGGAACCCCACCCAACAACATTAAGGTGGCTAATGGCACTAAGGCGGTGGTTGTAAAGTTCAACACCACTATTGAAGTAGTGTTGCAGGACACCAGCATTCTTGGTGCTGAAAGCCACCCTCTACATATTCACGGCTTCAATTTCTTTGTTGTAGGACAAGGCTTTGGAAACTTTGACCCTAAAAAAGATCCTGCCAAATATAATCTTGTTGATCCGGTTGAAAGAAATACTGTTGCTGTACCATCTGGTGGATGGGTCGCTGTTCGATTCCAAGCAGACAACCCTGGTAATTTTGCTTAAATTTAGTACAAACCTCGTGACAATTTTATGATTATGCACGCAAACTTTGAGATGTACAATAATAATGAATTAGTATACCTAGTATTCGCAATTCGTTAAAAATCTCAACTTAGGTAGCACCTGATTAATTTTATTAATGTTATGATTTCAATGTAATATGGGCCAAGACAGATTTGACAATTATATATAATGATATACACATTATTATGGTGGATTTGTGTTCATCAGGTGTTTGGCTTATGCACTGCCATTTTGATGTCCATCTGAGCTGGGGTTTGGAGATGGCATGGTTAGTGTTGGACGGAAAGCTCCCAAATCAGAAGCTGCCTCCGCCGCCAGCTGATCTTCCCAAGTGTTGAGCTTTTGAGTCTTCAATCGAGAATATGATATCGTGGTTTCTTTTGTAGTAACTTATATACTACATAAATCTATGTCTGCACCGGCTTTTATTTTTCAAAATTTTTTCAAGACATTGAGGTCGATCTTTTTTTAGGTGATACGAGATTGGATGCACTTGATTGCCCTTTGCTTTTCGGCCTTTTCGTTGGCCTAGATGGTTTTGTTATCCTCTTTGATCTTTTCTCTCCGTGTTTTATCTTGGTCATATCATATGTAGTTCTTTTTTGGGGCTTATGGTCTTGTAATAGTCATGGATTCTGGAGCCTCGAGAAGTAATAAATTGATCGACGAATGTCCTCTCACCTCACTCATCTTTACTTTGGGGCCTAGGCCCATTTATACTGGGCCATATTTGCTTGCATATCTATCCATGAGGGATGCTCGAGACTTTTGATGAATAACTAATTATCAACTAGGAATGAAATTAATGACCAAAGAGATCTAGTAATTTTAACAGGCATAACATAAAACCTGATATATTGGTCGAATCCTCAGGCAAGTTGATGGAAATCTTAGAACCCAATTCAGAAGAAATCATGAGTCTAGATAAGAAATTGAGAAATCACAAAAAGTTTAAATGACAAAATGAGTTTCTTGCTCTAACGATTATACGAGGGGTTCATGTTCTCGAAATTAACTTACGAAAAACAAAGGCTAACATAATAGTCTAGATTACGCTGGATTCTTAAAATATTTCAGAAATAAAATCATCAAGGAATATGGGTGACTTTTTCTGTATTGTCTGAAATGTATGCTTATCGCATATCTAGGGTTGTTTAAAAAAACCCGAAAAATTAAAAAATCGGGAAAATCGATTTGTTCCGAACGGAAAAAAAGGGTAACCGAACCGGTTTTTGGTGGCGGGGCGGTTTGCGGGGCGGGTTATATTTTAATCGGGGCGGTTCGCGGTTCCTATTTTTGCAAACCAGCGGGTAACCGAACCGAACCGAACCGAAATGGAGGTAGTTATGTAATTTCACATGTTACTTATGTAATTTCATATATTAGTTTGGATGTCTATTTGGCTATTTATTGAATATTTATGTTTTTACATTGATTGAAATGAGAAAATGAAGTTTGAAAGACTAAGTGATTATTTTCTTGTTTATATTGTTTTTGGTTATTTGTTGAATATTTATGTTTTTATGTTGATTGAAATGAAAAGATGAAATTTGAAAGACTAAGTGATTGTTTTCTTATTTATTTAATTTTTGTTTTTTTGAATATTAAAGTTTTGGATGTAATTGAACTTTAAGCTATTAATGTTTGTATTATTAGTGATTTATAATATTTTGTAATTTTTCTTGTTTATATTTTTAAAAATATAGATAAATTATTATGGATCGGGTCGGGTACCTGCCCTATCCGAACCGATTTTGCGGGTAACCGGAAGGCCGGGTACCCGTTACATGTGGATCGGTTTGCGGTTCGAATTTTTACCGAACCGCAAAGACCGATTCGGTTCATTTTTTTGTCCATGGACCGGATACCCGGTCCATGAACACCCTTAATATCAAGAATGGTGAGTTAGTGCAATGCACAAATATGAGAAATCAACAAATGTGGATCTACATAAATTATAAAAATATATACAACTCGAATGCACCATCTTTTACTTGCATTTGACCCGCTCTTGAAAGAGGAAGATCTTTTTCCGGGGAGAACAAGGAAAGTTAAAACGGGACATTGAAAATCGCATCAAACAAGTTCAAGAAAGGCAAGCCAAATTTGCAGCATCCCTATGATAAATTAGATCTCCTTTGGTTTTCTTTGTATGTATCAAACTAATAAAAAGATATGATGAAGGAAAACTTAATGGTATTTTCAAAACTATTCTTCCTATCGAATTGTTAGAGAACAATATACATAGGCATAGTCCAAATAAGTTCAGAAAGCCAACTACAACAAAACAGAGATTCCACGCCTTCATGTTACCATCAGCTAAAGGCGTTACTATATAAACTCAGATTCCCAAATGAATTAGCGCACTCTAGTCGTATGTCGTGTCATTGGACGATGATGACCGTGGCCGCGAGAGACAGCTTAACCTAACCTTTGAAGTAACAAACGGTGATTCCAAAAGTTGTAGTGAGAGATCGAAGAAAGACGTCGTACGACAGCGCAAATAGGACACGGAGTCGAACCAGGACCCTCGGGCCCACATCGATACCTGACAAGGTTAGCTCTGTGACGTTCTTTTATCTTGTCGGATGATTTTATTCAAATCTAGTTATGGTTGCTAAAGAACACAAAGGCCATTTGGTTTCGGATATTATTGATTTGTTTAAGAGTATTGCTGGCGGTATTAATTAAAGGGGGAAAAAAAAACTCAATTTTGTATCAACCTTTTTCTGGCATGTGTCAATTATGTAATTCTTTTTCTGCTAATGTATAATATCTGGACAATACTGCAATAATCAGTTTGTAATTTGAAGAATGATATGCCACATTTAGATATGAGTTGATTAATTGAATGATTGGAATGTAAAAACTTTACATGATTTTAACTAGCAAGTAAATTAAATTGGGCTTAGGATGTGTTTCAGAATGATTTATCAGAGAAAGGGTTTTCCAATTTGAGCTGGGGTGATTAATGAATGCTGAAAGAGCTGAAGGGATTAATCGGATTCAAAAGGTTGAGGGGCATTGTTAGAAAGGCGATGCCTATGAGTAACCTTCAAGATTGAGTTGATCACCTTGAGTAACCCTGCCTTGAGAATGAGCAGGAGAAATACTGATTTCTCAGTTGATCTATTTCTCTTCACCCGTGGCATTCTGCCATGCAGTAGGTGGATTTCCCCTGTCCAAAATGTCTTCATCGAGGGAAGATGGTAACAAACTGAGTAGATTAAGTGAAAGATCTGCAAACTTTCAGATGACGACACTTGATCGCTTCACGCCAGACCTATGTCATGTCACCATCTGCTTTATCCAAATTTGATATCTGACCTCATGGGCTCCTCTAGGTACCTGTTTTAACTCAGATACAAGAACAAAACTGATCATCTTGTTGCTGGAAGATTTGGAAATGTAAAATATTAATGCTCAACAAAGTTTCAAAATTACCATTGTAACCAGTGTATATATACAGGGTCCAGGTTGTGACCTCTTTATACCATAGCAGGACAATAGGAAAATTTGAATTGGCTTACAAGTGACAGTGCAAGTGCCCTAATGCATTTCCGCAAGCAAGGAAAGGCAAAATAAGTTGTGCTTGGAAGCAGCAGGTTGAGTTTCTGTGAGCCATGTGCTCGGGGCGTGACACAGGTAGTCCTTGGTCTTCTGCTATTACTTGTGGGTTCAAGGATATGAGAAGGCGGACATTAAATGCTGAGTTTACGTGAATAACTAAAAGTTCCATATCGGTTATTCTATGGTTCCCGGGTTTGGATTAGAGTTACTATATGAAGTTTAGGCAAATGGTTTCATACTACTTATCAAAAAAATGGTTTCAGACAGCAATTATAAAAGAATGTCGTTTGCCATGACTCGAATGCATTCAGAAAGTTTAACGTAGCTTAAGCAGATGATTTTTCATGTTATTGATGGCATTGATACTGCACTAGAACCCCCTCATGGAATTACCAAGAGCTGTGAAGTTACATAATAGCTTTTCTCAGCCTCAATGCAGATGCAACCTTTGGGTTGAAAGCCGTATGTTATAGTTGTGGAATCCCTAACATAGAGCAATTAGGCTGATATGAATAGTGGAACAGAGAAGTTAAAGATTCTTGTAATTTCTGGGAGAACTATAACTCATCTTCTGCGGTAAAAGTCCAGAAATTAACTTCTTCAACTTATTTATTTTTGCACTGATAGATGGGAGGGGACCATTACAACTAAGAAAGTGGATGTAAGCATTTTATAAAGAAAAACCACAGTATTTGTTTTCTCTGCCATCTTAATATTATTTGGTAGATAGCTTCTCTATTGTACTTTTCAGTTGCTTTTCTGATATTTGACTCTTTCGTTATGTAGCAGTGTAACTCCTCCTCAATAGCCACATAGATTTTATAGCATCATTTGATTTGGGTTGCAGTTCTCATTTCTGAGGCCATATCTTTTCTCTTCTGCACTCCATTATTCCTTGCTGCCAGCAAAACATCTAGCTAGAAGAGGTTTCCTTCTTGTGGTTTTAAATTTTGTATTCCTGTATTTTCATTTAGTTGTGATATTTCAGATTATATTAGTGCTTCAATGATTCAAGTGAAATTGTAGTTTGTTTGGGAAACTTACTTGATTTTGTTTCAGATTCTTGTCTTTTCTTGAAGAAAAATTAAAGGGAAAATCAGAAGTTTGTTGGTATCTAAGACTTATAATTCAAAGTTCATTGGCATTTAAGACTATGATTTAAAAGCTCTTCTATTGGTTATTCTTTCTTTTATCTCTGTTTCTTCTCTAGCTGTCGTCTGTTGGCTTTCCTAGTATGCTTGCTGGTTAGACTTATTGCATGAAGCATGTCGAGTGAGTTTTTGATGAAAATATGTAAACAATTAGAATGGCTGAAAGCATGTTGGGGACTTTTATTCTTGTGGTTCACAACCAAAGTTTGATAATTTATCTACCAACAGGTGGACCAATCTTGAGGTAGTTATTGGTTGGAGTGCAGGGATCATGCTATATTAGATGTTTGCTAAAGGACAAAAGTAAGTTATAGGGAAAGAGAAAATTTCATCGGAAAGCATTGTCGATTGAAGCCTAATGTTTGCACTTAAACTCTATTTAGTTTGTCCATTGTAAGTATTAATACTTGATGGAGAACAAATTTCATATGGACCAAGAGAGAATCCCCCTAAAACAAGAATTCCTCTCGGAGTAACTTACCATGTTTTCTTAAAGAGTCCTGATACCCATGATCAAAGGACCAAACATTGATAAAGAAAGAAGAATAGAAGGATACAAACTAGATTGTGTTCAACAGACTTAATCTTTCCTCTTGGTCGATGTATCACATGCGGATAGCATGGGTTGAGGTGATAATTCAGTTGTATCAATTCTTTCCCCATAATAAGACTGGCTGCATCTCTATTTTTGGTACTATATTTATTCCAGTCTTAAACCTTTTCTGCACAAGTCTATTTATGCATGTGTGCATATTTGTTTGTGTCATTTTGGGATTAGGAGGTGATAAAGGAAGGAAGATAGGAATTCTGGTGCAAAAAATATATCATGTCACTCAAGTTTTGTTGGGCATCTTGTAATGGACAATTCTTTATCACTTATATAGAAAGAAGCTGCAATTTGGCACTGAGTAAGACAAACAAACTCAGATAGGCTAAATTTGAGATTGGGATGAACTGAGTAGTTATGTCTAATGCCTCTTCTGTTTATATGTTTTCAGAATCAAGAGAAGTTGGAGTTAATAAGCAAATATTGTATCTCAAAAGGCTTGTGTTCACAAACTTGTTTCTGCAATCACTAAGTTATGATTGATAAACCATTACAATCTGATAAAAATGGTTTAGTTTTATCTATAATAAAAAGGCAGAATTGAATGTGAAATTCTTGGTTTATTTGCTGGCTGGTGACATCCAAGTGCAACTTCCTAGCCATTCTCCCTGCCTCAGAATACCAACAAAGGAGAGGGGGATGGAGCTCTATCAGACTTAGTAATAACCTAAATTCATGATCCGGAGACGACTGATGGTTGAGAGTTAAAACCTTTGCAAATTCTCAAGATGTGGGATGGTGGAAAATTGAAACATTATGCTTCTTTTCCGGTTAGCAACCACTTAATTCTGAGCGCAACAACATGCAGCCAGGATGAAATGTGGCTTGATACTAAAACATGAATCGTGCCGTAGTTGTTCGAGCAGTGCCATGGGAGGCAATACTGGCTAGTTTCCAAATTTCATAGTGGTTGTGTGACAAGGTCAAGTCCATAATACGTGTTGGAAAAAAGGAAAATGGGCAACAAAATTTTAGGAGCTATATTATAGTACTAAAATACAAAAACCCAGGTTTAGTTTTCGTCATCACTTGCTCTAGTGGTGTCATATTTTACAGATCCCCATTCTGACTTCTGGAAGGAACAAGCTTGGCGCATTCTCCAGGCAAATAATTAATATCTTCTTATGATTGATAGTTCCAATTGCTGTAGAGGAATCTTTTTGCTAATATATATGCTATTATAAATATATGTATTCACTATTAACGAAATTTTGCAGATAAAAAAATAGAAGATGGTCACATACAGCTTGCCATTCGGACATACCATGTGACGTGAGATAGAGGCGGTAATCCAGATTATTAAAAATCTTCACAATATGTTACATTTATGGCAACCAACCTTTGAAAGCTCATTGAATACTCTGATTTAGAGCTACATTCTGATCTGGTGAGAAATAGATAAAAGTACGAAAATTTACTATGTTGACCTCTTGACTCTGGATGGCTGAAAAACTTTTTAGGTCACATATGAATCCAAAATCCATATTGTCCATCTGCCTTGATGAAATATTGTCAAGAATCTTCATGCTTGTTCCAGCGGAGAAGCATCGTAATGCACCGTTTAACAATGTAAAATTTTGCTTTCTGTTCCTTGGCCATGCTACTGCACTTGCGGGTGAAATCTGCACACCTTTGTGATGAGCTCCTTGAGAGAGAAGACTTGGAGGGAGAGCTCTTTTGTGATGAACATCTTGAGAGAGGAGAACGAAATGAAGAATTCTTCTGTGACAAACTTCGTACCAGAGGAGACTTGGTCGGTGGAGCTCTTCTGTGACTTACTCTTGCTCATGCATGACTTGGAGGATGAACATGAATGGTTATTTGGATCATCCCTTGACAGCTTCCATTTCTCATCCATGTAATACTCCATTACTGCACTTTCTTGACTTACTGAAGTTTCTCTCTTCCCCTTATTGTTCTTCTATATGTAACCATGTATCAAGGGAAGAGAGAAATGGGATGCAAGGAGGGCTTGGTAAGACAAGGGGTGGGTGAAATGCTGGCAACTATTTATAGCAAAATGGATATAGTAGGAGGAGTTGAAGTGCGTGTTGACGAGTGCTTCTTTAGCAGTAGTAGCATCACGTGTTGATGCTTACGTCTGTTTGTCAGGCCTCTGTCTAACTGTAAGATTTTTATATTCCATTTACTGCATATTTGGCCCAGTGCGATGTTGTAAAATTGACCTAGTATATGTATGACAGATTCATCGGCTTTTATGGGGTTGCTGCTCCTTTGTATGGTGCTCCATGCAAGAATTATTTTTTAATCCTACATTCAGAGGTTTTGTTTGAATCCTTCAACTGGCATTACTCACTTGTACACACTCACGAGGAATTGTTTTCATTTAAGTGAGTAGATGGTAAATGTGAATGGGATTTAAGTATTTCACTGGTAGTGTTGAAATTCGATGTCCTTAGTGGCTTGTGGTCGGTGGTCATGGGTCAATACTCAATAACCATTTCTAGGAGCTTTCTTTGTCTGGAAATTGGGTATTGCCTTCTTATTCCAAGTCCAAGAACTAAAGATGGTAACTTTCTGTGTTTTTACACTTCAGAAGATGCTTACTTCAGTATTAAAAATTTTCAGAGTTAACAGGAGCTTTGTCAGGACTGGTACACAGAGTCAAAAAATGGAAAATGCATAGTCAATCTTACACTCAGTTGCATTCAAATTGGATGACATCACTGTTTTAAAACTTTAATGTAAAGATAAATTGTCATTATCCTAAAGGCTGATGCAATAAACTCGAAAACTCCCGACGTTAATCTTTCTGTTCATTAGCTAACATTACGCAAAAATGTTGGTTTTTATCTTTTTCAAACCTTTTTGCTCTTTGGGTTGCTGTGGTTTTCTTATAATTACTCTACAATAAGCTACTTGAATTGTGCAAACATGTTGGTGTATAAATAGCAAAAGGGGCAAGAAATTTTAGCAACGTGTTTCAGCCCAGATGTGGAACAGTACGACTTATATTGTTAAGTTACAGTGTCTGAAGCATAAGTCTGGCACAGTGATAGTGGTAAGGACGATAACATCAGAACTTGATGAGTTGTAAGTTTGTTTTTCTATAATTGGATTTTTCCATTGCTATGCCCCATGGAGGGAATCCTATGGAATAAACTTTAAAGAGGAATTACCTGAGGTTTACGCAGCATCAGAAAAAGCTGTGTTGCTGGATTGCCAGTCGGTCGTTTTACTGTTTCAGTATCTTGTAAAATTTTTCTTTTTTTTTTAAATTTTCTTTTTTATGTGAAGCAATTAGAGGCAGTGTCTGTTTAGGATTCAAATCTTCTATACAATTTTTTTGGCCTAACTATATTTAATATAAAATTACGTTGTATTAAATAATACGACGTAATTTTATATAATTTCGTATTGATACATCGTAGTTATTAAACACTGTTAAATATAATTTAAAAAAAAAAACTAAACAAAGAATCTAGACTTTTCTGCAAGACGATACAGCTTGACGATTGATGTGAAAAGATGTCAAGTGAGATAAAAAAGGTCTAACATCTAGTTTATTTTTGTTTACTTCTTTTCTTTTTGTGTAGAATAAACTCTAGTTTATGGGATCGAGTTTGAATCATTATGTAGGTCGAAGATAGACAAAATCTTATAAAGTAGAACGCTATTTAAAAGATTCTAGCATCATATGTCACATAATATCAGGCAAAAATAGAATGCTACAAGCAAGTAAATCCCGGGCATCTATAACAAACTGGGTTTATCTACTAAATTCTATGTTTCTTAGTAGTTAGGTAACTGTTACCTAATAAATTGCTAAAATTTTGCAACATTAACCGTTGCCAATCTACACGTGTACGTCGTTCAAATCTGTATGTCTGTTTTGCAGGTTAAGACCACAGTTTATAATAATAACAAGAAGATCAAGGGGCAGGGGATTAGACTTTAGAGGCTAAGATTTATAAGAGCACATGCATGCGTTCGGCGCAGCGCCGGTCGAGTCAGAAAGTTTGAAGTCTATAGAGATTTAGACAATTAGACCTGAATTTGAAAACGATAGCAACCACTGAGCACTTCATTAATCATTATAATATAGTTAACTACCACGTGAGAATAATAGAATATTAACTAAAATTGTTGTGGTAGTACTAAGGTCCTCTAAAATAGAAAATTATTATATTGACTCAGTTTACATTCTTACCGATGAATCTCGTAATTTAAAATAAAATCATATAAGTATTCTTATATTATTATTTTACATCAGCATATATTATTATATCTATGTGATACTCTTTCTCATCACGAAATCCACAAGTAGAATCGTAGATATGATCCACCTAAAAATTTTGCCTCTAAGGAGTAAAAGGCTTTGACAGGTGTTGGATTAACCAATTTTAGGCATTTTGTCTTGGAAGTGCATGATAAGATTTCAACTGCCAAATCAATAACTTATCATAAAGGTTCTCAAAAATACTCAAAATACAATTTTTTTCTTCTTTAGTTTCTAAGTGACTAGATTAATTAGACTTTTAGAACTAACCGAATACTTCCCTAGAAAAAAATGGAGAGGTGAACAATTGTGTCCATCTCCATGGAATAACCCATTGCATCACTGGCTATTTCTTTACTGTGAAGTGCAAACAAATTCTAAATTCTCAATTATTCAAAAATATTGTAAGACTATTCTTTTCTTTTAAGATTGTGGGTGAGATTCAATTCATATTGGTCAAACAGTGCAAATCGATGAGTCAATTTTAACTTAAGTGTTCATTGTTAAGTCACAAGTCACATGTAAACGGTACGTACTATTTTGTTTAGGTACAGTACAATGCACCTTTTCTCCTTGCTTTTTTAGTTTTTGGGTCCCCGGGACTTTCTCATGAAAATTGCAAGTCATGTGATTTTGAGAATATAAGGCATTTGGAAATTGAAGGCCCACATGCAGACACATGGGTTACATAACCCTACCATTGCACGCCTCTGCAATGGTACATAATGTGTGGAAATTTATGGTCCCCTTTTTTTGACAAGAGTATGGTGTCCTTTCAATCTTCAATGTTGTACCCTTGACCATAAGGATATTTTTTACAAACATTTAAATAAATTAGTAAATATCCTTAGAGTTTATTTTACTGTCGAATTTGCATGAGTTGTATATTATTTATTTATGCTCTTTATGTTAGCATTATAGAATAAGATCTTTGGTTATGATTTGTAAATCACTAAAATATTATGCATATAAAAACATATAAAACATACCTTGAGCCATGATGATTCCAATTGACAAGTAGATTTTCTTCCTACAAGCCTTCTTGAACTAACTCCTTTCTTTAAACTCTCCTTTCTTCCTTGAACCTTCAAGATCAAGTCTCCCACTTGGACAAATGACCACATTTATAGTGTATAATTAATAGAGTGGCCACAAAAATAATTATGTTTATCCTACGTAGTTATTAGGATGGATCATGGCGGTCATATATCGTATGATTATATACTTCCTTCCATGTATCACAATTCCAATAGCTAAATGTAGATAAACAGAATGAGGAAGAAATGGACTAATCAAAACAACAAAGTCCATCAATGGTCCAAAATATTAAATCCTGTATAAAATCTCATAATACAATAATGTGCACAAGAAACAGGAAATAATATTTTTTCAATTATGTGTCCAAAATAATAAGCAAACACTTCATTCAAAATTAATAAGACCCATGGAACAAAGATGTTCCAAAAATTTCTTTGGCGCCAATGCTTTTGTTAATGGGTCTGCAAGCATCATGTCAGTCTTTATATGCTTCATGGACACCTTTTGTTCTTGAATTCTCTCTCGAACAACATGATATTTCAATTCAATGTACTTAGATTTGCTAGAGCACTTGTTGTTCTTTGAAAAGAAAACAGCAGCAGAATTGTCACAATATAGTGTTATGGGTTTAGAGATAGAATCTACAACTTTAAGCCCTTCAATAAAATTCCGCAACCAAATAGCTTGAGAAGTAGCCTCATGACATGCTATAAATTCTGCTTCCATTGTGGAAGAGGCAGTGATAGATTGTTTAACACTTTTCCATGATACAGCTCCACCAGCAAGCATAAAAACATAACCAGAAGTAGATTTCATACTATCAACACAACCCATGAAATCTGAATCCGAATATCCAACAATTTCAAGATGATCACTGTGCTTATAGGTGAGCATTAAATCTTTAGTATCTTGAAGATATCGCATCACCTTTTTAGCAGCCTTCCAGTGATCAAATCCCGAATTACTTTGAAATCTTCCAAGCATTCCAATTGCAAAACTGATATCAGGTCGCGTGCAAGTTTGAGCATACATTAAGCTTCCTATAGCTGAGGCATACGGCACATTTTTCATTTTATGTCTCTCAATATCATTTTGAGGACATTGACTTTGACTAAATTTATCTCCTTTAACAATGGGACATGGAGTTGCTGAACAATTTTGCATTTGAAATCTTTCAAGAACCTTATTTATATAAGTCCTTTGAGATAGACCAAGAATTTTCTTAAGTCTATCTCTATGGATCTCAATACCAAGTACGAAAGATGCATCATTCATATCTTTCATTTCAAAGTTCTTTGAAAGAAATTCTTTAGTTTCATGCAATAAACTTAAATCATTAGTAGCAAGCAATATATCATCAACATACAAAATCAAAAATATGAACTTACTCCCACTGATCTTTAGATATATACAATCATCAAGTTTATTTTCTTGAAATCCAAAGGTTGTTATGGTATCATGAAACTTAAGATACCATTGACGGGAGGCTTGTTTAAGTCCATAAATAGATCTTTTAAGCTTGCATACTAGTTGCCCTTTTCCTTCCTCCTTAAAACCTTCAGGTTGTTTCATATAAATTTCTTCATCTAAATTTCCGTTCAAGAAAGCCGTTTTTACATCCATTTGATGTAACTCTAAATCATAATGAGCTACTAAAGCCATAATAATTCGGAATGAATCTTTCTTAGATACAGGAGAGAAAGTCTCATTATAATCAATACCTTCCCTTTGAGTGAATCCTTTAGCTACCAATCGGGCTTTATAACGGTCAATATTACCTTTAGAGTCTCGTTTGGTTTTAAATACCCATTTACATTGAATAGGTATGAAACCCTTAGGTAATTCAACCAATTCCCAAACTTGGTTAGACTTCATAGATGCTATTTCATCATTCATAGCATCTAACCATTTGTTGGAATCACTACTATTTATGACTTGTAAAAACGTTAATGGATCATCATCAATGCCAGTATCGCTTTGTTCTTGTAAATACACTAAATAATCATCTGAAATTGCATTGGTCTTTATTCTTTTTGACCTACGCAAGGTATTCGAATGATCACTATTATGTGTATCTATGAGAGTAGTGGTATCATGACCATTAATAGGAAGCGACGTAGAAGAAGTTTCTTCCAATTCAGGAATCAAAGTCACTTCTCTTTTATCAAGACTCCCACTAAAATTCTCATTTTCAAGAAATTTAGCAATATTAGATTCCATTATTCTATTATAATGATTAGGACAATAAAAACGATATCCTTTGGATCTCTCGGGATAACCAATAAAGAAACAACTAATGGTTCTTGGATCCAATTTTCTTTCATGTGGATTGTAGAGCCTTGCTTCAGCAGGACAACCCCAAACATGTATATGATTTAAACTCGGTTTCCTACCAACCCATAACTCATAAGGAGTTTTAGCTACGACTTTAGTAGGAACTCGATTTAAAATATACATGGCTGTCTTAATGGCTTCACTCCACAAAAATTCAGGAAGAGTTGTGTCACTAATCATACTTCGAACCATATCCAATAAGGTTCGATTTCGCCGTTCAGCTACACCATTTTGCTGAGGCGTTCCTGGCATTGTATATTGAGCTATAATTCCATTTTCTTGAAGAAATCTAGCAAATGGTCCTAAATTACGACCAGTTTCATCATATTTTCCATAATACTCACCACCTCTATCAGATCTCACAACTTTAATTTTTCTATCTAATTGATTTTCAACCTCTACTTTGAAAATTTGAAACATATTCAAAGCATCGGATTTTTCTTTAATTAGATAGACATAGCCATAACGTGAGAAATCATCAATAAAAGTGATAAAGTATTTTTCACCACTTATACAAGGAGGAAATGGCCCACAGATATCTGTATGTATCACTTCAAGCAGTCCAGAACTTCTAATGGCATTTTTCTTGGTACTTTTAGTTTGCTTACCTTTAATGCAATCTATACAAGTACCAAAATCTGTAAAATCAAGAGTTGGTAAAACTCCATCTTTTACAAGTCGCTCAAGTCTTTCTTTTGAAATATGACCTAAGCGATTATGCCACAACAATGATGAAGTTTCATTATTACGGCTGCGTTTAGTGCAAACATTAACATTCATATGCAGGGAAAGAAGAGAGTCTGAAAAGGTTGAATCAAGATTTATTTTATACAACCCATCAATTAAAGTTCCACTACCAATAAAAGTACCATTTTTTGTCATAGAAAATAATTGGTCTCCAAAATGAAATTTATAACCATCCAAATCAAGACGAGACAAGGAAATCAAATTTCTAGAAAATGAAGGAACATAAAAGGTATTAGGAAGATCTAAAAAAATGCCAGAATGAAGAACTACTCTATAAGTTCCAATGGCTTCAACTTTTGCTCCCGTTTTGTTCCCCATTAGTATTGTTCTTTCCCTTATCATTGGTTGGCGGGTTGTAAGGTATCCCTGCATATTATTAGAAATATGAATTGTTGCACCACAATCAAGCCACCAAGTATTAGAAGGAACATCAACTAAATTGGTTTCATAACAAACAAATGAAAGGAAATTACCTTTCTTTTGAAACCATTCCTTGCGTTTTACGCAATCCTTTTGCATATGTCCCTTCTTTTTGCAAAAATGGCATCTACCTCCAAAACCATTATGGTTAGATGCCCCTTTATTTGGTGTCTTAAGACCTTTCTTCTTGGTCTTTTTAGGTCCTTTTTCATTATGACCATGTGATACCAGATGGACCGTTTGCAATCCTTCTCTTTTCAACCTCTCTTCCTCTTGGACACACATAGAGATCAGTTGATTGATGGTACATTTATCCTTTTGAGTATTATAATTAATCTTAAATGGACCAAATTGTGGAGGAAGAGAGTTGAGAATGAATTGCACCAAAAAGGGCTCAGAAATAGACATATCCATAGATTTAAGTTGTTCAGCTAAATTATTCAATTCCATGATATGCTCACGCACACCACTTACCCCATCATATTTCTTAGTAGTCAAAGTAGCCATAAGAGTACCTGCCAAAGCCTATGTTTTCAGACTCGGACCGGACGTCGACTCGGCCGAGCTCAGGGGTCAGGGGTCAATGGGTTCGACCGGGGGTCGACTCGGGGTTGAACCGGATGACATATATATGACGTCATATATATATATATATATATATATATATGGACACACATCCCCCTAATTAATTTTTCCTACCAATCAAACAGAAATTTCTAAACTCACAAAACTCATAATATAGAAATGCAAATCAAATAAAAATCCCAAACTCACAAAAATCACAGTACAAAAATATCATACATGTTCAACCTTAACAAACATAAATCTAAATACGCAATAAGTTCATTTATAATATTTTAAATGACACAATTTAAAATTATCTAAGCCATGCTTCATCTTCTTCCTCTTCATCCCCATCTTCAGTTCCATAACTTTCAAAGTTAATATCATCAAGATCATCCTCATCATCAAGTTGCACAATATTTGTATCTTTCTTACCTAAAAATTCGTTTAAAAACTTGTAAATAAAAGGATTCAAAATAGATTAGAACTAAAAAAATTATTGAATAAAGTTAAATAAACAAATATATCTTACGTGATTGAGAGGGTCCATCTTCACTAGTCTTGGGAAGTTCTTCCTCAATCATTTCTTCCAACTCATCATAATCAAGCTCTCCTTCTTGTTCCTCATCAATAATCCAGAATTCAACTTTATCAATAGCCTCATAATCTACTGGATCGTAAGACCTCTTCTTATATGAAAGCCTACAATGTCAAAGAAAAAAGTTAAAAAACAAAAAGTAAAAAGTTTAACAATTATTTAAACTTACAAAATAAAGTAAACATTTATAATTATAATTCCATACCTATTCTTCAAACGTAAATTGTAATGAATGTAAACAAGGTCATTCAATCTTTGATGCTCAAGTCTATTCCTCTTTTTGGTATGGATGCGTTCAAATACACTCCAATTACGTTCACACCCCGAGGAAGAAGAAGTTTGGCTCAACAATTTAATTGCCAATTTCTGTAAATGTGGAGCATCATTACCAAATAATCTCCACCACTCATCTACATTAATAAGATGCAATTAGTATCTTTTTTTTTTAGAGAAAAATAGCAAAAGTAATTCATATCAATTAAAATAATAAATGTGAAATTAAAGTAGACATACCTGGACGAGCAGTTTTATAAGTATTTTGAGCAAATGGAAATCCAAAACTTTCATTTTTTGACCTAAACATCGATATCTCATCCATCATATATTGAAGTCCATCCTATTTCCAACTTTTGCATGACTTCTAAAACACTCTTCATGATCTCAGGCATGTGACAGGGGCTATCCTTATCATATTGGAAGGCCGGATTTAACCAAAAAGCAGCTGCATGAATATCCTTTTTTAACATTTTATCCCATCTCCTATCAATTATATCAATGTACGGGGCATAAAACTTTTTCCTATTCTTAAACAGTTCTTTAATGCCATTAACAACTCTCCACATGCCTTCATATACGTAGCCCAATGAAGGTTTTTCATCAGAATCACAAATACGCAATAAGCGCATAATTGGGCCCATAATTCTCACAATAATCAAGCAATTATTCCAAAACTTGCTATCAAGAACAATTTGTTTGACTTCTTTAGCTTTTTCATTTTTCAACTCTTTCTTATATGCTGTAGAAGTCACCTAAAGCCTCCAAATGTTCTTTCAAATCATGAAGACTCTTCAAAGCAATAAAATTAGTCCCAAAACGTGTTTCAGCAGGACAGAAGAATTTCTCTCCAACCAGGCCTTTTTCGCAGCCAACTAAGAATCCATTTACGATTGTGAACATACACTGAGATTCTTGATGCAAGAGTAATTACATCTTTCACATGAGCCATTTCTCCAATATCTTTCATAATCAAATTTAAACAATGTGCAGCACATGGAGACCAAGTAATTGTAGGATATTTTTTAGAAAGTAATGCCCCGGCAGCTTTATAATTACTTGCATTATCTGTGACCATATGAACGATATTACTAGGCCCAACTATCTCAACAATTTCAGCAAACAAGTTACACAAATTTTCAGCATTTGACTCAAAATCTGAAGCATCAACAGATTTAATAAATGAGATCCCAGTAGGACAATAGACAAGAAAGTTGATCAAACTTCGTTGCCTATTATCTTTCCAACCATCACCCATAATTGTACAACCTGTTTCACTCCATTTACTACGCAAATTATCTACAATCAATTGAACCTGTTTCTTTGCATCTTTCAACAAATTTACTCTTAAAGCATGATAACTAGGCCCTTCGTAACCATGACCCATACTTGCTATCTTTCCAATAGCTTGTTGGTAGTAAGGAGAATTACAAGCATTCATTGGGATACATGCATCATAAAACCACAAAGCTATAGCCATGTCCGTGTCATGCCATCTCTCTTTACTTTGCATGCATGATTTAATGCTTGGTTGAGAACGATCAAGAGTTTTACCTGTCATATAAGCTTCTATGCCATGTTGTGCTTTTCTTTTTCCCCTTCTTTCATCCACATTAGTGCGACTTCCCTTTCCTTTTGGACGAGGAATTTCTTCAATGTCATCACCTTCAAAGTGCTCTACACTTTGCCCAAATGGATTCTCAATTTCAAAGTTTCCTTTTTTCTCCTTTGATTTTTGAGCATTTTCTTTCAATGCATTTTCCATCACCAAACGAACATCAGGAGGCACTTCTTTGCACGGAGCAACATTACCCTTGACTTTTGCAAGATGGTGTTTCATTCGATTAATACCCCCGCCTGCAAAAGTAGACCTACAATATTGACAAATTAATACTCTTTTGCCTTCAGAATTTTTTCCTTCTATAACATATCTCCATGTTATATCAGTTTTTTGCCTGTGACTTTGACTTTGAGAAGACCTTGATGCCGATTCTTCATTTGTTGGCGTGGAACGTGAATCTGAACCTTCCATGAAAATTCTTTAAGGAACAAACGGAGTTAGAAAACGATTATCTTAACATTATTCAAAATAAGAGAAAGCAAATATAAATAATAACAATCCCCTTTAACCAAAAAAAAAAAAAAAAACTAAAAGCCAAACAAATTGAAATAGAAAACCGAAGTTGAACAAGCTTAATAAAACCATATATATTTTAAGGATTTATGTTGAAGGATTTGAGTTTTAGATATCTATTCACACATAACCATATATATACACACCAATTTATAATCACGGTTCACTTCACCATATATATACACACAACTTGTAACAGCATAGGTTTGATAATTAGAGAAAACTAACTAAACAATTATCTAAAAGTAAAATATTGAGTGTGTATGTATATGTGTGTATGTATGTATATATAAGTTTTTGATAAATTTTTTTTTAAAGTTGTAAAAATGAAATGCCACTAAATTATTGTCCCTTTTTAGAACCTGCGCTTCTATTGTGGATGTGCAGGTAGTCTTTGTTGTTTCCCTGTCTCCACAACAATCCCAAGCGGGTGATTAGCCCTTCTCAATTTTATTAAATACACAGAGGTTTGAAGTAAAAAATTTAAAAAAAAATCCCTTTGATAGTTTTTTTTTAAAATAGTATATAAACACGTTTCTTAGTAATTTTTACTTTACATATTACATAAAAAAAAAAACTGATGCGATATGAATCTTTAAGAACTCGTCCAATGAACAAAATTCAAATAAAACCGTTGACCATGTCCATTATGTTAGTTATAAACTCATAGACTACTAACAATTCACCTGATCTAATTACAGTATTGGAGGAAGATATTCCGATAGGGAAGATCACTATTAAAAAAAAAAATCAGGGAGAAAAACGAAGTTGTTCCACATCTGGGACGTTAAAAACATTTAAAAGAAATGAGGATCAGATTAGCAAAGACACAAACAAGATCAGATTAGCAAAAGTAATTGTTTATTGAAAGTTCAAAGCTGTTGAGACCTGGACAATCATCAAGCCTTCTTAGTGAGCAATTAAATTAAAGCACTATACTTAGATTATAGTGTTTTGCTTCATTTAATAAACTGATAAATAGCTATTTGACAGCATGGTCTAGCAAGAATTAACAAGGATAAACATGTTCCAGAGCTTGTACAGAATACAAGATGGTTACAAACAATAATAAATTGACTACATAAATGCTAAAAAAAATGCAAAATATAAGAACAAAATAGTGGCTTGCTTAATTGATCATTCCAGACAGCTATAAATACCAGGCAGAGGAAAGAACATAAAATGCCTCATCATGAAGAAAACAGAGTTCCAGATACATTCTCATTCATTTTGATCACAATTACCTCTTTTTAAAGGCTCACTTAGGAGCTAAAATTTATTCTACAATGTTCAAAATTTCCCCTGATTTTTGCACTAACGAAGAGATACATTTTTCATTGCGGTTAATAAGAAAAAAAAAAAAGAATCTCCACCTACTTATGAATCCATCTTAATAATTCTCTTTCAACCTACCATTTGACATGAGACTGAAAACAAAATAATCATTGAGACTAAATCAAAATGCTACATCTACTCTTTCCATTTTCTTCGCCCCCATTATTGCAGCATAACATGAACACATATCTCTAAACAACGTCTGTTTCTCTACTCTTCATGACACTCTAATTTTCAACCAAACAAAATATAAGCTACAAAAATTCAATTGCTATTTAATTGCTTCATTTAAAGTTGGATATCGCAGACAACAACTTTGACAGCAAAACCTCTAGACAATAGCCTAGCATAGATGTAATCTCGTTCTATTTTGATTAAATTTCTGGAACGATTATGGGCCAATAATCTAGAAGAAAGCATATTTGTAACAGCCAGGCATGAATCTATAATGAAGGAAAATAAATAGAAAAAGGGAAAATAAATTACTACCTGCAATCAGTCCGTAGCTTCTTCGATCAAATAGAGGGAGAGAAGAATGGAAACGCAGCTATGGCAAAGCAGGATTCCAGGAGGTCGGCCGTCGCCGTCGCCGTCCCCGTCGCCGTCGATCGGTAGGAGGGCAGATGGGTTTGAGGTAGAGAAAGGGAGAGCTTAAAGAAGAAAAGAAGAAAAGAAAAGTACCACCGTCAGAAGTGTCCAAAAAAGGGCTGAAAAAAGGTATGTCTCAAAAAAAAAAAAAAAAAAAAAGCCAAAAAATGTCCAAAATTAATAAACCGGGGTCTGGCCGGTTTGTACGGGTTCCGGTCAAACCCGGTTTTTGACCGAATTTGACCGGCTTTTTTAAATCCGAATTTTAAGTTAGACTCGGACCGGAAGCCTAGCCGGTCCGCGGTCGGACCGGTCGGACCGGCCGGTCCGGTCCGAGTCTGAAAACACAGGCCAAAGCTTTATCAGCTGTTTGAAATTGTTGCTCAACAGATGCCAAGAATTCACGCGCTTTGTCATATTCGGGAATTGACTTCCTGATGTGTTTTGCAATTTGGCTCTTAATAATCATCAAACTCAAACGGTTGGAACGCTCCCAACTTTCATAAAGAGTCTTTTCAAGTTGTGTACTTTCAGGAGTAGGAAGTACAGGCTCATCAATCCGGAGACATAGGTCTAAATCTAAACATCCCAAGGTAATGAGCATTTGCTCACGCCAATCAGAGAAATTAGACCCATTTAACTCCGAAATGTTAGCAGTAATTCCTGAAAGTGAAGCTGGAGTAATAGCTGAAAAATTCAAATAAAAGTCATAAGAAATGAAAAGAGCAATCTAGTGCATCATCGTATTCTACCTTTGGGTTAGAATAACGATATGCTAGTGATTCACTCTATAAGTGAAAAACAATTATTCACTTATACATATAACATTAATAGAGATATTATATTCCTTTGGGTAATATAGTAACTCATACAAGAGTATAGAAATTAAAAATACCTTTGGGCAAATTTTATTTCTATAATCTTGATATATAATAAGCATAAATAATCATTGAATAAACGTCATGATAATTAGGCCTCTTTGGTGACAACTAATTATTTTCTTCATGTTTATAATAATTATTTAGCTTGATTTGCCCAAATGTACATTTATATGGGTTTCTACTAACATTTCAAGAATTAGTTGCAACTTTTGATATTTTGAGTAGACAATTATCTCAAAATTTTTGCACATATTGGTAAAAATATCACAATAACACATAATGACATATCAAAAGCAAATATGAGAAATTGTGACTTCTTACTGTTAAATCAACTTTATTTGATTTAGTCAAAATATGATGAACGACATATATTTTTCAAGTATAATAAAAATAATTTTATTAATGTTCTTGAAAATATCATGATTCCAAACCAATCATGAACAACATATTCGGGCTCAATTTAAGGCAAGATACACAATTGGTTCAATGCACATATAAAATTTCAGCATTATTCAATTAATCATGTCAAGCACAAATATGAGAATAATATAATATAAATAAGAAGAGGAATTACAATAGAGCTAAACATAAGCCTCGTGTTTAGTATTAAAATTGTAAGACATAATCTTGAAATATTCTAAACAAGTGGCTGCAAAATTTAAAGTACAAACCACAAGTTCCATAATAGATTACTTAGGATAAGAATGTCAAACTTAATACTTTCTCATTTATATACAAATTAGGCTCAATACTTGAATTCAATTATTTTGTCCAAAACTTGATGGACAAATAAATCAAGAATATGTTTTACTTTATGGATTTACAAATCATAAACCTTAACCATAAGCTCTGATACCACATGTTAGCATTATAGAATAAGATCTTTGGTTATGATTTGTAAATCACTAAAACATTATGCATATAAAAACATATAAAACATACCTTGAGCCATGATGATTCCAATTGACAAGTAGATTTTCTTCCTACAAGCCTTCTTGAACTAACTCATTTCTTTAAACTCTCCTTTCTTCCTTGAACCTTCAAGATCAAGTCTCTTGATCTTCCCTCTCCTAACTCTCCAAATATTGTGACAAAATGATGGGTAGAATTCACAATGAACAAGTGAGTGGAGAGAGGGACCAAGAGTCCTATTTATAGTGAGCTAAAGGACCCCTTCCCATCATGAGTCATAACTACAATTAACCCTTCTTCTTCCTCCCATAATATTGTAACATATATCTTAAAACCTATAATGAATTCATGAAACCACCATACAATAATGGGCTCATGAAATCACCAAAATAATGGAGGAGATGTTACAAATTCACAACACTAATGTGGTCATGAAGTCCACCAAATAGTGGAGTAAGAGTTACATATGTTACATATTAGTAATAGCATGTAACTCACCAATTAGTGGGATAAAATTAGATTAATGGAGTGTAACATACAAAGTAGTGGGATGAAGGTTATATGAGAATAATGATGTGAAGGTTACATGTAACTAATGGGGTGAAAATACAAGTAGTGGGACAAGAGTTACATACATGAATATAATACCCACTAATGATTTTATGTTACATGATTTGATAATTCCACTAAATATCTTTAATATTCTAACACTTTACTCCTGGTAGGAATCAAATAACACTATTTTAATATTATAGTTCTTGACTATTCAATCTATGCCAATTCGACTCTTAAAGATTTTTCAAATATATGCAATCCCTAATAATAATTATCTTTGATGTGTCTCTCACATTACACCCCCCAAAAACTTTACTGCAACAACAATGGGTCATTCATAGAGCCCATTGGCACAATCCTAGTCAGGTCCAAATCTAGAAAATTGGCTTTTGGTTTGGTCCGTGGACACATTTATACGTTTTCAAATGCATGGTCGAAGTGCATGCAAATGACACGAGCAGAAGGATGTTTTTCCTTTATAATATCACATTTTGCAACTTGATGGTTCTCCTACCTTAGTGGATCTCTTTTTTTTTTTGAATTCGCCACAAGGCTTACAGGAAAATTGAGAGAAAGAGAGACTTAAACAAATTTCACGATCCAACCTAAAAGGCAATTGCTGACTTAAGGAAAGGACCATAGGGCTTAAGTACTAAACTCCAAACAAACAAAGTCCCGACTGTGGGACATGTCTCTTTTTTTTTTCGAATTCGGCACAAGGCCTACAGGGAAATTGGAGGAAAATGAAACCTAAACCAATTCCACGATCCAACCCAAAAGGCAATTACTGACTTAAGGGAGGAACCATGGGGCTTAAGTACTAAACTCTACGCACACAAAATCCCGATGTAGGACATGTCTCTTTTTTTGAACAGTAATTATCCATGCACTAATTAAACTATAATTTTCCGCGAGCTCTTGTCCAACAGACTTAAAAATCATCAAGCTTGTCATTAATGTATATTTTTTCTTCTATAAATAATACACAAGCAAATTTAGATTAATTCAGATGCACAGTATCAGCTCTAATCAGAAGAAGGGTAAAAAGGAATATATATTCTACTACACAGCAAGATCGATCGACCGCAGGCACTTACATTTTCAGTATATACAAAAATGATCATCAGTTACAAAAATACACCAAATTCTCCAACTCCATTACTGCATCACACTCCTTTACACTGTAATCTATCCTTAGAACTTAAAAACTTAGGCAAATTAATCAAGAAAAAAAAAATGACGCAGACACTCGGTGTAAATGTTACTACTGCCCGCTAATTAATTAAGCACAAGCTTGATGACGTCTTGCAGGCATGACAAAAAGTAGTTCAAGATCAGGTGGGTTAAAAAATCCGTTTTTTGGTGGCTGCTTTTTAACTCCGTACTCATATCTCTTCTTCTTAGGCGGCGCTGGTGGCACCAACATCACCGGAATTTGATTTTCTTGACGTCTTGGTGTTGTACACCCGTCCTCTAGCACTGCCTCCATCACCACGTTTTCATCATGATACCGCACTTCCATATCCATCATGCCAACCAACTAGAGCTGCAATCACTGGCAGTACCAACCTTAAAATTAGAGAGGCATAAGTCAGTCACTTTTTTAGATGTTCGAACGTTGTTGTTGGAGCTAAGTATTCTTAGCCCAGTAGTATTAGTAAGTAGTCGGTTTGAAAAACTTTTTGGTTGGCGGGCTCTTTCTGGAAGGTGCTAGGGTGTGGTGGAGAATTGTGTGGTGGGGAGAGGAGAGCAACAGATTGATTCCACGTGTCGACTGGATATTGATTGTTTCTCGTAGGGAGGGGACACATGGTGACGTTAGGACCGTTGGTCGGGGAGCTGGGGGGATTTAAAAAAATGGCGCCATGAGGGGCGCGGGAGATATTGTCCGTGCACCACTGGGTTCAAACGTCAGCCACTAGCAGAGTTGTCTAATGCGAAGTTGTGATTTCTGGACCACTTTGGATGCTCAAAATTCAAATAGGTGTGTCAGAACAAAGTTCTAATTTTTGGACCAAAATTCTATTTTCTCTTCACCATTTGTTGTATGCTTTCATGAAGTAATTTATAGCTTCACTTCGCTGCTCATTATATGGTATTCGGATTTGTGAATCGTAAACTGACATCCAATTACTACTAAAATTTCAAGCATATTTTGCGGCTTTTTTGCCAAATTAATTCAATATCAAACAAAGTTGGGAAAACAACATGAGATAGAAGATTACTTATTGTCTTTCCAAAGCTATGCACTAATACTTCTTCTAGTTGAAAGAAACCAATATAGAAAATTAGCTATTAGTTAAATTAATAGTAAATTGAAATTGAGGAAGTGCGAAAAAGCATAAAGAGCCATTAAGTATAGGGGTGACAATTTTCGACACGACTCGAAAATACGACACAAACCTAACCTGAAAATAGTAGGTTTGGGTTGAAGCTGGGCAGGTCAGGTTGAAATCAAGTAGGACCCGACTGCCTCGAGGGTCGACCCGAATCCGAAAAAAAAATTAATAGTTTGTAGCTTTGTTTCATCTATCTACATTTAAACACAAATTTCACCTTGGATAATTAATCAAGTAAATAGTAAGAGAAATTAAGAATTCTACCTAGGTTTATGAAGAGTAAATTATGAAAGAAATCAAGTGTGTGTTAGTGTGTGATTTTGATATTAGTGTGTGAAAAAAATATATTTAATCATTGTGTGTGTTAGTCTCTTTTTCTCTTTCCTATTTTCTGCTTCTTCTCTCTTTCCTTCTTCTTCTCCTTCCCTTATTTTTTTTTTTCGGATCAACGGGTCGACCCGCCAATTCGAGTCAAGTCGGGTTCGGGTTGGTAGGCTGGGTGTTATACCTATGGCTCAACCCGACCCACCAACCTGAAACCCGATTCGATTGCCACTCCTAATTCAGTATTATGAATCCAAAGCAACAAAATTATATAATGTATCAAAACTTACTATCTAAGATATGAATTTCAACTAAACTGTTATGGATTCGTTTAGATTGCATGTGTTTAAATAATTTTATAAAATAATAATTAAATATTTACATAGAGAATAAATCAAAATATTATTTAAAATTTTTTCTATTTGAACAGAGGACACTATCTCAGAACAAATACCAGAACAAGGTAGTATGGCTTTGGATTTGAGTGGCATTTGAGTCCACCTCTAGAAAAAGATTCGATTTTGGGTCAAAAGGCAATTTTGTATTACTTAGGGGTCAAAACCAATTTACCGCACTAGGTCCAGCCGACCCGGGGCAAACCCGCTCAAGGAATTCTCTTTCTTTTCTTTTATCACCTTTTCTCTGCTCTTCTTCGATCTCTCTGCTAGTAATTCCTCTCTTCTACAACCGGAATTTTTTATTTTTTAAAAAAATTTAAATAATTTCAGCAGCGGAAGACATGAAAAGGGTGAATTCAAAGCTGCATGAGGCCTACAAGGCTGAATTTTTTATCTGGGTAGGACTTTTGTCGGTTTAACCGCCGCTACTCTTGCGGCTTTGGGGGTGCTTCAACTTAGTTTGGGAAGGTTTGGTGGCAATGTGAGTTAGCTTGAGGATGGGGTTGTGTGGGTGTTTCGGGGATGGTGGCATGATGGCGTTCTCGGTTCGTATGCCAAATGTTTGTGAAAAAGCTTCAACGACAAGGGTGAGTTATTCAAGCTACTTCAGCAAGTGAAATAGTTGGTCAATAATGAAGTCCTTAAAGTCAAAACTCCGATTTCATACAATTTCGAACTCAAGAAACTCTGGGGAACTGATGAGTGCGGAGAATTTAAAGCAAAGGAAACGGAATCCGATTCCTCTACCTCATGGAAGCATCCCTGATGCAAAAGGCCAAGACCTTGATTATGTGAATGTAGCTCATAGTCATCTTGCACACTGTGATTGGCCCAACCTTGATAAATTAGCTTCTGGTTTGACCCCATTTAGAACGAAGCATATCTTATTGAAAGCCCAAAAGGATTACGTTCTTTCACTTGAATTTTTCAAATGGGTTGAGCTAAAAAACCCCAGGTGCATTACCCTGCATACGCAGTCGATAATTCTGCATATTCTTACCAAAAATCGAAAATTTAAGTCTGCAGAAACAATCTTTAGGAGGGTTATTGAGTCAAATTCGTGTTCGTTGGATTCTCCTTCTAAATTATTTGAGGTCTTAGTGTATTCGTTTCGAATTTGTGATTCTTCACCCCGTGTTTTTGATGCATTGTTCAAGACTTACGCACATATGAAGAAGTTTAGGAATGCCACCGATACATTTTGTCTCATGAAGGAATATGGATTTTTGCCTACAATTGAGTCTTGCAATGCATACCTAAGCTCATTAATTAGTTTGAATAGGTCAGATATTGCATTGTCTTTTTATAAAGATATGAGGAGGTACCATATTTCGCCAAATGTTTTTACCCTTAACATGGTTATTGGTGCTTTCTCTAAATTGGGGAATATAGAGAAGGCAGTTGAGGCATTCAAAGAGATGGAGAAGATGAATGTTAGTCCAACTGTTGCGTCGTATAATACATTGATTGCTGGATACTGTAGTCAGGGTCTTCTGAGCACGGGTCTGAAGCTTAAGAAAATCATGGAGAAGAACGGGCTCCAGCCCAATGAGGTTACCTACAACACACTTGTAAACGCATTCTGCAAGGAAGGGAAGTTGCATGAAGCGAGTAAGCTTTTCAGTGAAATGAAAAACGTGGATGTTGCCCCGAATACTGTAACCTATAATACATTGATAAATGGGTACAGCCAATTAGGTAACAATGAGATGGCTGGTCGTCTTTTTGAAGATATGTCGGTTAATGGTATCAAGGCAGATATTATAACCTACAATGCTTTAATTCTGGGACTATGTAAAGAAGGAAAGACCAAGAAAGCTGCATATTTGGTCAAAGAACTGGATAGGGAAAATTTTGTTCCCAACTCTTCTACGTTCTCTGCTCTTATAACTGGGCAGTGCGTGAGGAAGAACTCCGAGCGTGCACTTCAACTCTATAAAAGCATGATAAGGACTGGTTGTTATCCAAATGAAGCAACTTTGACAATGCTGATATCCACTTTAGTTGAGAGTGAGGATTATGATGGAGCTGTTGTGATTTTGAAGGAGATGCTACAAAGGTCTATTTCCCCTGATTCAGGTACTTTATCACAGATTTGCAATGGACTTCGTCAGAATGACAAAGAGGAAATGGCAATCAACTTATGTAAAGAGATAGAAGCTAGACATCCTATACCGGATAGTTTCAAGAATGATGGAAGCATTAGCTCTGTACCAAATTCTTAGGATGCGCAATGTGAGGATGACACTATATACTGGAAAAGTATGGAATATATCAAAACCAATTGTGTTGTCATATGCAGATTTGCTGTTTTTCGTTCTTTCGGTCGGGTGTTACTCTGTGGGCTACTGGGCTTGCTAACAATTGAAGGTGTCCTTATTTTTAGCATATTTTGTATTTATATTTGTTCCCATGAGCATTCTCGTGTTTATGGGCTACAGTTCAATTGGATTTAGGATTGGTCTTATCACAAAAGTTTTGGTTGACAGATGTGCTTGACAACTTTGGGCAGTTGAAATGAACATCATTCGCCAAATGAAGAAACAACTTTTGACTAAACCCAATCTCCATCCATGGGCTGGGCCAATAAGAACACCAAAATTTTCGATGTTAGGTTGCGTAAGTTGCTATGAAGATTGGGCTGATGCAATTTACGTGTCCCTTCTTTTTGCTCGGAAACAGCAGTAATTGTTCAATAAAGAGGTAAAAATTGTGCCCCATATTCGAGGTATTTGATATTATCTTTTTTTGGTTGGGCGGGATGATATCTCCTCGTCTAGAAACAAAAGTTTATTCCTATAAGTTTAATAACTTGGTCCAAGATTTATTACAGGCGATTTTTCCCGAAAGCATGGATAAACCGTAATTTGTCGTACAAACGTGCTTGTCCAGAGAGAGAGAGAGAGAGAGAGAGAGAGAGAGAGAGAGAGAGAGGCGATTTTTCCCGAAAGCATGGATAAACCGTAATTTGTCATACAAACGTGCTTGTCCTCTGAGAGAGAGAGAGAGAGAGAGAGAGAGAGAGAGAGAGAGAGAGAGAGAGAGAGAGAGAGTGTCCGCGCGCGCGCGTGTGAGAGAGAGAGGGAGGGAGAGGAGGGGGGGGGGAAAGAAATGGAAAGGGTTACTCCTCATTGTTGTTGATTCTGATGAATCGCCAATTGGATTCATTCACCATTTTTACGCCTCTCGAAGCTCATAATCAGCTATAAATGCATTGGAGATCACGCCAATTACCAACTCCCAAGTTGACATGTGTTGCTCAGATATTCTTGGTTTCTTGACGAGAACTCCATTAATAAGCCAACCTCTTCGAGCTGCAAACCATCTTTGACTGTACAGACAATGCAATCTCCTAAAAATTTTCAACCACAACGATTTATAAAAGAACGTGTATTCTTCATCAACTGCGGCACGTCTCAATTTAGTAATAAATCTAATAAACACAAGCTAGAAATTATCAATAGATCTTTGCATATCAATATGACAACACCTTGTGGTAAGACAGATAAGCTCACTCGGTCCCACAGCATACCTGTGATGGTGCAACGGGTGCCATGTGTACGTTGACAACTAAGGTGCTACGCAAGTCAAGGTAAATCTTTTCAACATATCCCTTAAATTTGATTGGCATGTTAGCTAGCTTGGGCATAAAAGAAGCCGCATTGCGGTACTCCGAGGGAATCGGGTACGTGGACCAATAAGATTTGCCTGGTGTCATTTTGTGAGGGTCCATCTTGGACTTTGATGGCATGGAATTAAATTCCAAATAATTTTTGAGATAATTTCATGTACCTCCCAGAGGTTTGATATAATTATACTCACATCCCTTCAAGTTTTAAAAATTACACTTAGACTCTCTGTATTTATATTTTTCATAACAAAATAAATCCATTTTGATAATATAACCCAAAAATACCAATCAAACACATTAAAATATGCTTAATTACTTTTAAAAAATAAATATATTTTAAAAAATTAATTAATTAGTCATAAAAATGTCAAAATTACTTATATTCTTGCATCAAATTTTTATTCTCCACCAAATATTTCTTTCAAAACTCAGTTATCTAACTAATCTAAATGAATTTACTTTATCTGTCAAATTTTACAAACAAATGTATTAATAAGAAATAGATGACCAATTTAAAAGTAATTAAACATATTTTAAGGTGTTTGATTGGTGTTTTTGGGTTACATTGTCAAAATGGACTTATTTTGTTATGAAAAATATAAACATAGGGGGTATAAGTGTAATTTTTAAAATTTGAAAGGAGGTGAGTGTTATTTTGACAAACCTCATGAGAGGTATGTGAAATTATGCCATAATTTTTTCCTTAGCGTATCCGCGGTTGCGAGGGTAGTTGTAAGGACCAAATGGCACATGCTGCCAAGTGAAAAAAAAAAATTACATGTAACATGTGTATTGTTACTAATACGCTAAAATTAATAATTTGTTATTATGTGATAATAGTAAATTGCACTTTGTTATATCTGGTGATATATGATTAATTTTAATACGCCGCGTGATGCGTAGTATACCTAGTATTTACCCCTAATGGGAGACAAAGGAAGGAATAACCAACTAGGTTAGGTTAGATATATGTTGGAAATACATAAATGATCCTGTGGTACACATTTTGGCCACAATGCACCATATAGTTAGTTACAATAGTAGGCCTGTCAATTGAGCCTTATGAGCTGTGCTTTAACAAGCTTATGTTCAGCTCACATAATAAATCGGGTTATGAGTTTTGAGTTTATAAATGTGAAGTTCAAGCTCAACTCACAAAATATTCGAACTGTGAGCTTAAGCTCACAAGCCTAAACCTATTGAGATACTTCTACGATTCAACAGCTCCAACACAACACAAAACCACAAGTTTTCCTTTAATTTTGTTCCCAATAATAAAAAACAATATGTCAGTAATTGTACAAATATTAGTTACTTTGCACATAATCAGTAACTACTCATTTGATTAAAACTCTTAAGAGACGGTTGTTTACAATGAGATTGTAACAATTCCATTGTAAGTATTAGAATTACATTAGAATTATAGTTCCCTACTTCTATTAAGTATCTACTTTTAGTACAAAATAACCACATAGCAGACGTCTAAAAAACCTTAAAAGCAAGAACTTCTTACGTTCTAATTGATTGCACAAGCCCCAAGTAGACTAGTTGCAACACTCAATGCAAGTCCAGTTGATTGAAGTATGTATTTGACGAATTATGCTTAGCAATCCTCAGATTTAGGGAGAAAAAAGTTGACGAAGTTGTTTGAGGGGGAGGAAAATTTAAGGATTTGGGTGGTGACGGGGTTGTTTGAGGAAGAAGGGAGGAAAATTAGGGATTTGGCGGCGATAGAGTTGTTTGAGGAGAGAGAAAATATTAGGAATTTAGTTAATATACTATATATAATTTTATATTTTATATGTGTGTGTGCCTAATTTTATATTTAGATTATTATATATATATATATATATATATATATGTTTTCTGAGCAGGGCTTTATACGGACTGAGCTTATTGAGGCTCAAGCTCGACTTAAAATATTTCCGGCCTAATATTTAGGCTCAAGCTCAACTTGGCTTGATCAAGAGTTAGGCTCACGAGCTTTTTTTGTTGGCTGAACGGTCCAAGTTCGGGCTGACTCGGCCCCATTAACAATTTTATACAAGAGTAACCCAAATATTCAAAAAGGCATAAAGTCTAGGAATGACTAAAGCGTTAAGAATTTAGAATATATTATCTATTTCTAGTAAAGGGTAACTCAAAATTTAGAATTTTTTTTTTGCCAAATATAACTTTTTCTGTAAAAAATATTCTTAAAAAATTTATTTTCAAATTTTATTGACTTTCTTATCTTATACTTGCCACGTTGTTATTCTCCCATATGCCACTAAAGAAAATGTCACCCTTGATTAATTTTTTAAAAATCTCTTCATTTTCCACATTTCTTTATACTCTCCCGCATAATTTTCTTTGTGTTTATTTGGTCAAACCAATCACTAATTTGTGAAAGCTAGCACTCACTCACCTACCTTTGGTGATTTTTCAATAAGTTTAAAATCTAGTCCTAGCAATCTTGGACCATTTTTACGAAATTTTTTGGCGTGGATAAATTCTTGAATAATGGTTGTTAACACATAATTTCTTTTTGCATATTATACGATGAAATGCCAAGAGAAAAGATTAGAAATTTGGACACGTACTACATATGATACTAATATTTATGGATTTGAACTATATTGAAAATTTTTTGTTGTATATTTTAGATAATTTTGGTTTTGAGATGTTACTAAAATTCTTATGGTTGAATCAACCTACAGAGAACATACAATGGGATACAACGGGAGGCATGAGATATTTACATTAGGCCAGCTGTATTCTTGCAGTAAGATCATATCTGATAACCCTCATAAGCTTTCATGGATACCAGTAAGTTAACAAGCTTTCGAATAGCCATACTAGTAGGGCTTCAAATATCAATACTAGTAGGGTTAATAAGTTTTAAAAAGGTTCTGTAATTTGTCTTTCCTATTTTTTTTTTACAGTGGCAAAATACATAAAAAGTATTACATGGATAACATTGGGAATTGAATCACTGAGAATATTTGTTGAAGAAAGGATTATTTTGATAAAAAAAAATTATTGAGAACAGAGCCAATTAACTAATTTGGACTGTGAACTGTCAATATGATCCGCCAATTCACTAATTTGATATTTGATCGAGAAACACAATATTTTCGCATATCAGAATTGATGCACAAATGAGTCACTAAATTATTCTAATGTGCTACTTTTGACTTAAAACACAATCATTTTAATGTGCTGTGTTAGTAAGCTATTTTAACTAAAAACACAATCATTTCACATGCTCTTCAACTAACAAAATTTTGCAAATCATTACCTTTAATTCCAAGAGAATTAATTGCCTTATCTTTATATATATTTAACAGATCAGAAACCAAAATTACCATAATTCTGTATTTTAAACCAAAAAAGAAAAAAGAAAAGAAAACTCTGTGTATGCTAAACAAGTAGATTATTTTTTTCTCACTCAAAATCTTTTACTTTTATCACGCGCTAGTTAGTGACAATAATAAGATATTGTCTATTGTGTTAACACATTTTTTGTCAATATTCAGTTGCTCTGTAATTCTTGTATTAAGACATTTTTTGTCAGTCAATTGATACATAATTCTTAAACTAGAGTGCTCTGAGGTTCAATCTTTAAAGAAATCATAGTACCATTGGTACATACAATAGTTATACCCATGAATAACTAACTTATACCATTTTTTGTCAGTATTCAGTTGATCTATAATTCTTAAACTAGGGTGCTCTGAGGTTCAATCTTTAAACAAATCATAGTACCATTGGTACATACAATAATTATACCCATGAATAACTAACTTATTCTTCCCATCTTAAGATTACATGTTTATCATTTTAATTGTTACTAATTACATTATTGTAACTATTACTAATTACTATCACAGAAATACTTGGAATTGTGTTTTGCTAGAAAGCGCTTGTTCACATAATCATTGCATTAATAGATTTTTTTTTCTTTCTGATTGCACTATTAGAATAATATGTTTATGGTTACTTTTGTTTTGCTAATTGTTACCATCTATTATTACATAAACGTTTGCAATTTGTGTTTAGTTAAATATAGAAAAGATGGGTAACTTAACAATTGTCTGAGAGGGCAAGGCAAAGTAGATCACTAAAAACAAAGTTGCAGCAGATGGGAGAGTTTGTGGGTGATAATTATTATGCCCGCTTTTTGTGGTAGAAATCACATTTTTGAGTTTACGAGAGTCCCAATCACCAGTTAGCAATAGCAGCAAAAATGCGCGTCCGCCCTATATTTTTTTCACGTCCCTAACTCATTTATGAGTCTTTGTGGTTAAGTACAAATATTGCTGGTTTACAAGATTGCACTAAGTACTAAAAGTGTAGGACAAAACTACACCTCATGTAGTCACGAGCTATGAGATATTTCAGATAGGTTGAGCAGCTTACTGTTGATTGGGGTAGCATATTTTGGATCGATTCAAGAGCTGGTGGCTGGGATACGTATGGATTCAAAGAAGGATGTAGCTTTGGGCACCGAGAGAGTCGTACCCAAACTTGATTCCTATCACGTGACACATAGCACCGAGCATACCATCCTACCCAAACTTGAGTCACGTCACCAGAGACAATCAATCATTTCTCATAAACTAGTTCCCTAATATGCAGGATTCATGATCATTTCACACTAAATTATTCAACCATAACAATGAATGTTTTGAATTTTGGTGATAGTAGATGTGATTGAACATTGAAAGTAAATAAATAAAATTTTGGGTCACATCACATAGGTGCAAACTCGTTTGTTTAGTCAAAGGTGAAATTCAGATGTTAAAGTTGACGAGGACATAAGCCCCCCACCTTTCCCAGTTCAATTGGTAATCGCACATGAAATCAAGACTTTTGGTTTCTAGTGGTATTTTCTAATCTGAAGGGATTGACAAATAATAAATTGTTTGTTTAATTTATGGGTGAATGTTTCGTTGAAACGACTATTATGCTCCATTCTTAAATCTAACAAATCTTAAATTCCAATTTTATTAGAAAAATCCGATCGTCTAGAACGGTCATGATAATCAAAGAGTGGGAGGGAATCTAAGAAAACTACTAGACAATCTCATTTTAAACAGAAAATGATGGATAAACAGTAATTTGGTCTTTTAGCATAATATCACGTAGTTGAGAGAAAGTTGCTCAATCGATAACGGGTAATGTCAAGTAAAATTCCTGATTCCAAGTCAATCTATACGAACAACTTCATTAAGATTAAGGTTTAAAAAAAAATCTTGGTTGAGGCAGGTAGGAGGCATTTGGACATAAACAACATACTTCTCTACCGTAACCGACCAAATGGAATGTTTTAATCCTCTGAAATAAAACATGTAAAATCTGGACAACGTTTTGTAGTTTCTAAAAAGAATTCTCTCTTTAGTGAACATGGCATGATCCCTATGACTACGTAGTTTCAAAATTGTTTGTATTTTTTTTTTTTTTTTTTTGGGTAGGTGACTGATTTCTCGTGAAATCTATGCGTGGTTTTAAGAAAGACTGTAGTTACCCTTCGGGATTGGGTCTTCGCCCTTCGTCCAAACAGTTTATAGCAAGGATTTAGTATTTCAACAACTCATGGACGTGCATGACGGATTATATTATTGTTGAAAGTGAGCGAGAAACGTCACCAAATTTACAATATGTATATACGTATATTTTTGGAATGTATGATTTACGATAAACAAAAAATGATACCAATTTTAAGGCACATTTTATAGCCGACCAATGAATCTACATTTCAAGAGGAAAAAAAATTGAAGTCGCAAAAATCTTCATCAAAGATGCAAAATAAAATGTAAAGAGGGATAAGCTGTTCCCTTATCCCACCTTTTATAATCGAGTTCAAATAGAAGAGTTCTCAACTAGGTCGTCATATAAAGAGAGACTGATATAATAAAATTGTAAAATCAAAACTTTAAACCCCTTGACGGATTTGGGGACTTACAAGTGCCATTTGGAATTAGCTTACAAGTGCCTTTTGAAATAAGTTTATAGTTCAGATCAAAAGATTAAAAAATAGATAGACGATTGAACCAAAAAGGCAAAAAATAGGTCAAAACAGTTACAAGAAAATACTATACAGTTACAAACTGTTTAACTTGTGAGAATAGATAAGAGAAAAATTGTAAGTTATCGGTCCCCATTGACACCATTAGTCATAACTAACTATACACTAACTTTTTATATCTCTATCACCTAATTGGGACGGTACAGTAGACTTGTTTTGCCTAGTAACTGTGACGCAAAGGTTTTACAATAATGAATATTTCGTGACAACCTATCATAAGGGGTTGCTACGAATGGTCGTTTCTTTCTTACCCTACTTTTATTCATTCAAAGAAAGAAAAAAAAAAAAAAAAGTCCTGTCTTATTCGAGTTATATGTGTTATTGATGTCTGTCCCAAGTCCAACCTCCAACCAATCAATCCCTGCCTCTCTATATATAATACCCGGCGTCATTGCCTATTAACTCTAAAGATACTCTCTACCTGTCCAGCTTAGCCTCCACCACCTCTCCACCATGCAATTCTTGTTCTTACCGACCTCTGCAACTTCCCCATCCATCCTTCTTCCATTCAATGTCGTACTGTTTGCCGTATTTCTACTGCTTTTATTCCGGCAATGGTATCCTTCCAAGGCCAAACGTCTCCCTCCGGGCTCAATGGGTTGGCCTTACATTGGAGAGACCACCAAGCTGTACACTCAAAATCCCAATTCCTTCTTCTCCACCAGACAGAAACGGTAAACATTAAATATTAAAAAAAAATACATTTGTTTCGAAGTTCAAACCTTAATTTTCATAAATATTTCATGTTACTATATATGCGCTTCAGGTACGGAAATATATTCAAGACTCACATACTTGGGTGCCCATGCGTGATGATCTCAAGTCCTGAAGCGGCAAAGGTTGTTCTGGTGAGTCAAGCTCATCTTTTTAAGCCCACATACCCGCCAAGCAAAGAAAAAATGATAGGACCAGAAGCTCTCTTCTTCCATCAAGGTGCTTATCATTCCATGCTCAAGAAATTGGTTCAGGCATCATTTTTACCTTCTGTCATTAAAGAATCTCTTCCGGAGCTCGAAAGGATTGTTCTCAAATTTCTTCCAAGTTGGGAAAATAATACTATCAACACTTTGCAAGAGATGAAGAAGGTATGTGAATTTTTTTCCTTCTTTTTTTTTGCCAGTGAATGATTAGGTACACTGAATTAATTTTTTTTTTATTTTGGGCTCAATTTTGTAATATTATTATTATTATTTGTTGATTCTAGTATGCGTTTGACGTGGCTATATATTCGGCCTTTGGGGAAGTGGCGGAGGTAGAAGTCAAGGGAATCAAACGGTTATACCAGCAGTTGGAGAAAGGTTACAATTCAATGCCTTTGGATTTTCCCGGGACACGCTTTCACCAAGCAATGAAGGTACAAGGAACCCCTTTATTTATTTTCATTCAATTAAATATATACATATACACATATAAAATGAATGAAAAACATGCAAGTGAGTTTACGTGCTAGAGTATTCTATCATTGGATGTTTGTATACATTCTCTAGCTTGAATAAAGTTTGAAGAAAATGTCGTTGGACACTTAGATAAACATCTTAGTATTACTTTAATTACTAGGGCATTTTAGACTTGAAAATTAATTGATATTATTCAGCTCTGTTATGGCACTTGTAATATGCTGCCCTCAGATTTTTTTGTGTTATTTAAGGAATTTTAGGCTTGAAAAATATTGATTTAATATCACATATAAAGTTTTGTTCCTTTTGGAAGGTACATAAAATTATTTTGTACAAACCTCAAATAAGTAAATAATATACAATGCCGACAAGATTTATGTTAAGATTTTTTTTAGATTCATCTCATCAGTGAATATACCTATTTTATTGTCTGCAAGTACACATGTCGTACTGGAAGAAGATTTACATGCATCACATAAAATATTATATAATTGTATATTTTTTATGACGTCGTTTTTTTTTTTTTTTGTATATTTTGGTAGAAAATAGGAGAAAACACCTATTAAACTCAAAATAAGTCATTTACAATTAGTGGATACTAACTCTTTACTTTATCTTTTGATTATTGAAAGCCTAGATTTGTTAATAGCCCTATTGAAGATGAGTGCTTGCAATAACCTGTGTTGATTATAGGCAAGAAAGCTTTTGACTGAGACTTTAAAAACACTGATCCTCAAGAGAAGAGAAAGCGGAAAGCATGGTGGAGGGTTGTTGGGAATATTACTGAGAGCAAAAGACCATAAGTTTAATGGTCTTAGTGATTCTCAGATAATTGATAATGTCATTGGAGTCATATTTGCTGCTCATGATACGACCGCTAGTGTCCTTACATGGGTGCTCAAGTACCTGCATGATAATGCTGATGTTATGGAATCTGTCACGGTAAATTCCTGTCCTTGTAATATTATCACTTCAGGATTCAAATTGAATTGATGGTAGAATTTTTGAGTTTGTAATTCAAATTTTGATCTTTTCTATTCTTTAAAATATATATTTCATAGCATTACGCCATATAAGCACAATTCCATTATCTTTGGATTGATTCTTGCCACAAATTATTTTATAGAGAGAACAAGAAGAAGTTCAACGGATTCGAATCAAAGGCAATCGTGGGCTGATGTGGGAGGATACTAGGCGCATGCCTCTGACTAGTAGGGTACATAACTGTTCCCTATTCTTTTGTTTTTTATCTCTTTTATTGTTTTCTGAGAATTACTTGTATTGTAAAGGGATCTTATGACATGCATTTCAGGTTATTCAAGAAACATTAAGAACTGCAAGCATTCTGTCATTTACGTTCAGAGAAGCAGTTCAGGACGTGGAATTTCAAGGCTATGTCATCCCTAAAGGATGGAAGGTTCTTCCTCTTTTCAGAAGCATTCATCATTGTGCAGAATTCTATCCTCAACCAGAAAAGTTTGACCCTTCAAGATTCGAGGTGCACTTTCACTTCAATTTCAGAGACCTAACGTTTAATATTGTAAACTGAACAAGGCTGAAAAATTTTGACTGTTTTCTCCGTAGCTGATATCAAACATGTGGTACTTCTTTGCAAATTAATATAGTATGATCCAATTATTTTCTCAAAAAAGATATATAATATAACTATATTTGCACATTAATGGAAAATAGAAGAAGTTTCTAAGCTAGGGAGACGCTCCACTAAAAAGGGGAAGCGTGATGAAAGCTATTTCCGATCGACAGTACATTTATTGTCAGCATTCCCAGAATATTCTCATCTGTGACTGTGCACCAGATTCATATATAATTTAGTAGGTTATTTGCTCTATCTTCTTATAAGAAATATAAGGTTGTCAATGTTCAGATTATCTTGGCACGGTCCTTTTCATTGTTTTCTATGTGTCTCTTCTTTAACTTTGACAATTGATCAAAAATCTTTTAAGTTTCAGATCACGTGACTTCGTTTTGTATGGTAGCAATGCTTTAGGACCTGTATGTACATAATCGTTACAGTTACATAGAAAGATACTAACCCCTACGGAAAATATCAAAGAAAAATAATACGGTATCAGAGTTGAGAAGAATTTCTTATTTTCCAATTAATAAAAAAAAAACACAAAAGGTGAAATTTTTGGTGTACCTATGGTGATGATGCAGGTTCCTCCAAGACCCAACACTTATATGCCATTTGGTAATGGAGTGCATTCGTGTCCAGGAAGTGAGCTTGCTAAGCTTGAAATGCTTATCCTTCTCCACCACCTCACTACCACTTACAGGTCTAATCTAATCTCTCTCTCTCTCTCTCTCTCTCTCTCTCTCTCTCTCTCTCTCTCTCTCTCTCTCTCTCTCTCTCTCTCTCTCTCTCTCTCTCTCACACACACACACACACACACACACACAGAGAAAGCAAACATTTGATATCTACACATATACGTAATGTACGATTGTAAGTGCACGTGTGTGTATGCATTACATAAGTTAGAACTTCTAGGTTTAGGCTGGACCTATAGCCACTTGCTCCTTCCACATTGGAGTTGGAAGTGGTCCTTAAAATCTTCAATGGAGACAAAGTCTTTACAAATAATTTACCCCCTAAGGCACACAAAAATTTGAATATTATGATTCTTCAATCTCCCAAATTGTCAAACCTTCATTTATCTACAAGGTCTGTTACAATCCAGGTCTATGTGGTGTGCATGCACCATCTCATTCATTTGTATCCACGTAGTTCTTTTGACTGATTCTGGCTGCTTAAAATGACTCAAACTTGTGAGGCTGTGAATCTGAAGTAATCAGAATGAGCATCAGATCTCGAATCAGCTCCCTCATCGTGGATTATCCTCATTGATTGATTTATATATCAAATCCTTTACCGCAAGTAAATAAAGAAATTGCCAAATATCTTAGGTTGCTGAAAAATTTGCTTCGGTGGTCCCGTTATCTGTTAGCACCACACAACTAACAAACATTACTGTGATTTATATAGACAAGAAAAAATTTCCATGCTCGGTCAAAGGTGTAAAAAAGGCTGATCACTGTTATCTACCTTCGGAGTGGTGCAACATAATATCATGATGATATCTTCACATTTCACTTAAAGACTTTCATAGTACTCAGAACGGAAGCTTACAAGAATAATCTGAAAAATTTTGCACACCCCGGTGATAATATATTCAGAAGTTATATGTGTGTGATTTTAGATGTTACTTTTAACTCATTCATTCGAGATATAGATGCAATTCATATGGATAATATATAGCCACTTAAATTGCTCAATCTCCAGCAGATATCTACAATGTTTACCGTGGTTCTGTGTCCGTGATTGCCAGATTTTTGGTTACATATGCTAGGCGCTACTAAATCTTCGTAGCATCATCAATCAACAGATGTGTAGTCTGCTGTGTTCTGCCCGTCTTGACGAGCCGTCAAGATTGACAGTTGTAAGAAAATAAATGGTGCTTATGACTGGCTGATGACCTAACAGCCTACTATCCCAGTAGAACCACAATTTTCTCATGGACATCTATTTACGCCAAGTATTTGAAAACTTTGTAAAAGAAAAATCACGAATGAATTTTGAAGTATCACAGTTCCCGCAGCAGGAATAGTTGTTCACTATATGGTGCCAATTTACCAGAGTCAAACCCAAACATTTAAAATAAAATGTTTTTCTTGTACGCACTTAATATTGTGGGCCGAATAGTTTTCTATGATTTTTCCATTATCCGTATTCCCTTTACTATTTAAGCAGCAATGTCATAATACCTTCTATCGGTATGTTTTGATTCAGATGGGATGTGGTTGGAGGAGAGGAAGATGGGATACAATATGGTCCATTTCCTGTACCTAAACAAGGTTTGCCGATAAGGGTTCATCCAAGGAAGAAGACGTTACAACCCAGTCGGCAATCCATTCAATATAAAAATATGTAACTAGTTGACTGCAAATCCAAAAGCAAAGAACAAGTGGGGACGGAAAGCGTGGTTCCTCATTTTCTTTTTGTTTTTGTTTTTGTTTTTCTTTTTTCCTGGTAAGATTTTGTGCAAAAGATGCTCTGCTCTTCACAAAGCTCTTTTGATGATTACACATTGTCTCCTCTTTGACAATGTGGGGAACAGAGAGGTGGGGTTAGATATTTATAGCACGTCGTTAATTGTACGGTCGATTGCAGTTGTACTCTGTCCCAACCTGCAATTCTGGGGAACGTATATCAACATATAGCCAAGGAGGACATAAATGCAAAACAAAAAATCAAGCCTCAAACTGTCCCTTCCTGCATGCATTTGTGCTGGCGAATGAAGTTTGTGAAGTAAAATATAATGTTTTATTGATGATCAAATGTGTGGCTTCAGAGGTGGATGTAGCTGTCGCCCTGTTAGAATCTTTTTCTTGCTATTATAATATTATGCACTTCTCATTTTACAAGTTAAATGCACGTGTTGTGTTGTGTGTGTATATCATTGAGAGAGAGAGAGAGAGAGAGAGAGAGAGAGAGAGAGAGAGAGAGAGAGAGAGAGAGAGAGGGTCGTTAGTGAGTGAGACACGGATATACACACCCAGAGGTGTAAGTCTTGCCCTTTAGAATGCCACGTTCGGGTATGGATGCTCACAATTTAGTAATCTAAGATTAAACCGACTGTTATATGTTCCTGCGGAAACCAGCTGCTGATGGAGACCAAAGACTTACTTTGAACATACGACTGAGCAACCATATCCCTTGCAAATGGCAAGCAGTACTGATAGTTTGCTTGCCTTGGTGAACACCATGTCCGCTAAATTTGTGTGTCATAAAAGTCGGCTAATTGCATTCAAACACACGCATATTCAAGGTGGAACTATCATTCACAGAAATCCTAAGCATCTCAATCCTATAGTGATAGGAATCCTCATCTTCCAGGTTCTGGGGCAGCAGACAAAGATGAAAGGTGACTAATATTTTAAACGTCACTTAGCCCATGAGGAGTTCTTCATAAGGATCAGTGCTGGTTTCACTGTGCTAAGAATTCTTTCACCTGAGCTAGCTCACTTGCATTCAACCATAATGGAAGGCAATTAAAACCAGATTATCCAACATGAAACTAACTTTGTGACTAGACTAACGAAATCATATTGCTTGCTACATCTTGGAATCAATCCCCTTCAAATATGATCCTCCTCAACTTTAAGTTTCTTTCCCTTGATGGGCACAATGAAAGAAAAGCAAAGAACATTCAGAAGGCCGTTATCAAGCTAGGCAAAACGGAGTCCCTTTCCCCATTGTCCTCATCTACACCTCTCTGTCGTGGTGCAGTTCATGGATGACAAAATTGTAAGAGTGTATATACATTTTGTTGACAAAGCAAGGGAAATATGTCCTATTAGCCTGCAAATTTCAAGTTGAGAATTTCCGGAATCTTTTCTGGGGCATTCATATTGATTGTCTTAGAGCGAAGCCTTATCCATATCCTGCCAATGAAGTTTTCACTCTTTCGTCATGGACCCTACAACTACGTGCTCCAAGTAAGTTCACGAATTTAACAAACTTTGAATGTGGATTGACATCAAGGAAAACCCACTCTAATCTCAAAACAACAGTTAACAGTAAGTTGATGAGTCTACGTTCCCCGACTTGTAATCTAGCTCGGTGTTAGTCCATCTTTTAGCACATTTAGATTTATACTCTGTAGTTGTGCAAGATGACAATAATCATGATATCAACATCAAAGTGGACCAGCAATTTGTAAATTAAATGAAGGACACATACAAAAGTAACCAATTCAATTGTATCTGAGCACCAAAAGTAGTAATCACGTAATAAAATAAACAAAGTAAAGGTCAAATTGACTAATGGATCAACAATGGAAAGCAAGAGAGTATGCCAGACAGCTTTCTGCACCAGAAATGCTTCTATGAATTTGAGAAGAATATAAACTAAGAAGAAATAAATGTAAGGTGCGAGAGATGAACTAGTAAACTTTCAGGCTACACGGATGGTGACACTAACTCACAATTTGGCGATGACAAGAATGCCTTCAAACTGTCTTACATAGATTCTCTTTCATTAGGAATACTGATTTTGTTTCTGAAGTGTGTATCACAAGCATCATGAGCAAGTAGCCATTCGTCAAAGACAATAACTATTCAATCAGACATGACAAAAATTGATAGTATTAGAAAGCATCATGAAAGGATTGGGTACTTCAAAATTCCCACATTTGCCACATGCGTCGTAATGAAGGTAAGGAGAAACATAGATAGAAAAGAAAAATGCACGAATCACATTCAAAAATCATTTCTAAGATGTAAACTACAGACATAAATTTGGCAATTTACATTTACATGTGCCGAAATTCAAATAATATGTTCTTCACATACCTGTGGCCAATCTGATGATTTGGGGAAAAAAAAAGAAAATGGAAAGAAGGAAACAAAACAGCAAAAGCAGTTCTGCATGCAAAAAATGCAGCCTCAATATGATCTTTGTCCTTCTTGGTAATAGTTTCCAGAATAATTACAATTTAATGTTAGTTCAATTTGTTTGGTAACAAGCAGAAGCACTTATTGTTTTAATAGCTAAAGACCTCAGGCTTTACAAATTGATGAAACGTATAACCATATAATACCTTTCAACAAGCACATGACCAAGCAAAATAAATTAGAAATGCTGAAGATCCTAGCGTTCCAAAATCCCAAGATTTTTTAATCATGTATCTGACGAAGCAACTTTTCACTATTACGCACATAATACAAGTTCAATCAGCTAGATAGTGAGTACTATAAAAATTGCCAAAATATCCTAACCAGTAACAGAATTAGGTTCCACCAAGGAACTAATCATCATACCTCATCTTCCAACAAGCACTTAACAGATAAAGATAGTTGTAATAATATTTAAACTGAACCCATGAAAGAGAACAAATAATCATACCTAAAATCTTTCAACAAGCACACAAAGAAAAGAGCAAATCAAATGACATATAGAAGCATATAGATGCAGAAAATTTTCAGCTGCATAGCTGTGCAAGCACTCCCCATTCCAATATACAGAAATGAAAGTTCAGAGAACAAGGATTTGGTAGATGACAGCATCTATTCAAATCAATCCTTCTGTTGCATAAATCGTAAATACATTTTTTTCATCACTCTATTCAGGGCCATTTTTAGCAGTGGCAGACAAATTGGTCAGCTCTTTCAACAAAGTTCAGCTCAAACCAAATCCATGAAAATTCAGATAATGCATTTATTTCACCATTTAGATCAACATACACGAGTCAAGGGCTACAGTCACATCAAGCAAGAAAAAAACAAAATCTGGCATTTGAGACTTTTTAATGCATCTACAGTATTGTCATTCTTTAGTGGGCATCACTTGACAAAGTATAATGACCCTTAATAAGATGAAGATTGAAGAAGTGATTGCAGCATGTCAAACTCAAACAAAATGTGGCAGTGCAAAGATCCAAGAAATTTGTCAAATCCTTTTGACCACGTATTATTTACACCACCTGCTCTTTTCTATAAATCATTCCAGTAGTCTGAACAACCTTCAAATTTATACCTGATATCATACGTCCAAACCCACAAGGGATGACATTTTACAGAAGACAAAACTCACATATTCAACGAGTGTGGAGCACCATCTGGATGAGAAAACTACGTGTTCAGCTCCAACACTATTGATACTATGGAAAACTAGATACTCATTCTCAATGGGTGTATCAATAATTTTCTCGAGCTGTTGAAAGTGGTGGTGATTGCAGAAAAGCAATTCTTTTAGGCAAACTAAAACCTTTTACCTCATGACTTTTTTCACAGATTTTCCTAAAGATCATAAGTTTGACCAAGTAAGCAAAATAATGCACGTTAACTATCCAAGCTGTATTGTTCAGAAAAATTTTGCACATGAAAAGTTGAGAGGAAACACAAAGGATGAACGCAGTAAAGACTAAACAAATTCACTATTAATGTAACAAGAAACACATCAGTCCGAATTTCCACAGCATTTTCACTTCAAAAAATATATCTTCCAGGAGATCATTTGAGATATTTATAAAATACGAGCTGCTTAAGGCTTGTAGACCATCAAAGCACCAAAAACCCAACTCATTTTACAAGCTAATGAGCTTTTCAAAGTTATAATTTAACTGGAACTCGAGTTATGAAGACTAGCAAAGAAACAAGGATCCATTAAGTAAATGTACTGGTTACTTTCTTCTGACAAAAATAACCAAACATCATAGCTCAATACTAGTAAACATAGGGAATGATTCTGTACCTAACTTTACTCATGTAATTAGTGTACATCTGTCCAAAGGTCTTCACCATCATGACTTCCTCTAGTTTTGCTTTTTCCCCGTAATAAATTAAGCAAACTGCAATGATGAACAATGCGCTTAAGGGTGCTCGAAGTGCAATAAAGTAAGTGACAAACAAAAGCATCGTGGATGCATAAATCGGATGGCGTACAAATCGATATGGCCCAAACTGTACAACAGCAGTAGGCACAACCACCTTCTCGGAATACTTTGCCAAATACAAAGTAGAGTGGTACTGCATGAACAATGTCAACATTATCCAAATCCATATGCCCAAATTACTCCAACCACCAGGAACAAGATGCAATTCTGGTCCCTCAAATGCTGCAAGCCAATGCCCAACCATCACCCCAACACAAAACAAAAGTTGTTGCCAATTGGGCAGGGTAATATCCCACGCGGGATCATGCACCCTGGGATAATAATCACCATACAACCGCTTTCTCACACTCACATTGAAGAAAAAGAAGTAATGGTAAACAAAGAAAAACACAATTGGCCAGCCTTCAAGAAAACCATTGAAATGTGCAGGTGGTACTAATGTAAGCCAAGTAAACGCTGCTGTAACGATTGCAAGCTGCTGAAACGCATTAGCATTGCCTCGTAAATGCCTGTTAAGGCAATGAAGACCGTAAATTGCAAGGCTTATAGCCACCATCCACGGCCAAAACAACCAAGTCCAGCTCAAATACATCCAGAAGAAAGGGTTGAATAGCATATTCAGAGTCCATTTTGAGGCTGCAATTGCAATGGAGAAAACAAACGACCATTTGCACACTTCAAACGGGGTTAACTTCAAAAGGGCCCGTTTCAGTGACTCGAAAGAAAGGTTTAGCACTGGATTTTGTGAATCTGTGCTACTTATCGCTTTTGAATCTGAAGAACATTGAGGAGAGAATCTAGTAATACTCTTGGAGGATGGATAAAGAACGCTGCAGTTAGAAGCAGAGTCTAGAGGGACATTAAAATGGGTTTTCAGACTTCTTCTATTGGCATGATAATTCTTCGAATATAGCTTGCATTCCAGGTATTTGTTAAAAGGTCTGAAAGACGAAGTCAAGTTCTTGGTCGTCGGTATAAAGCTAAAAGGCGTTACCTTTGAGCAGAGCAAAGAAGAAGTTTCCATGATGGATAAATTTGAGCGGTGGAGATCTAGGCCGCACAGACGATCAGCGGAGCCGGAGCCGCCAGTTTTTTAGAGATTCTGAGGTTCCATGGAAAAAGTTTGGGTGAGATAATCTATCTACTAAATCCAATTTTAATAAATTGAAAGCCTATCAAGGTCAATTGCAAGCCTAAGCTATAACTTTTTCCTCATTTAGATATTGATTCCAATTTGTAGAAACAGTGACTTCTATCCCTTATTTTAAATAAATTAATTTTTAAAAGTCTAATATTTTGCATACCTGCATTATCAAGGCGTAAATTTCTAAATCATTAGTACTATAAAATGGTGGGAGAAATAATGTGCTAACATTAACGAGAAAAACAGACTAAGGGGGTGTTTGGTTTAGGGGAATCAAGGAGGGAAATGGGTATCATAAGTAATGATATCCATTGTTGATGTTTGTTAAACAACTATCACTATCATTCAATGGGAATAATAGTGATTAATTGGGGTGTTAATGATTCCTCCCAAAATACTATTCTATCAAACCTATTACCCCTTATGATTAAAGGCAAAAACACACCCACAAAAAAATAAATATATTTTAAGTTACACACCCCCCAATATACTCTCTCTCTCTCTCTCTCTCTCTCTCTCTCTCTCTCTCTCTCTCTATTTTCTCTTTTGATTTTGAATATTTTTTATTAGCACTTTATAAAATTTTTATAAAAATTATTTTAAATAATTTTTTTTAAATTCAAATTTTTTTAATAAAAAATTGAAACTGAAAATCAAAGATATATAATACTCTCCATTAATACAATAAAATTGATTTTTTTAAGGTTATCATTTGCATAAAACTCAAATTAGATTATGGTTATATTTAAAATTGAAGAAATCTTTTTAGCAATTTTCTTTAAAAAGATACAAAATAAGAAATCTAAAAAATATGTATATCATAAATAAAGATTTAAAATTTTTAAAATTTACTTGAAAGTCATTCCAGTAAACCAAACATGTATTTTTATAATGATACCCATTCCATTATTAAACCAAACATGTTGGGGGGAATCATCAAAACCCATACTCATAATAGGGTTAATGATACCTATAGTGATAGTGATTGAGGAATTTGAACCAAACGCCCCCTAAATATCTAATTCCACATTTCTAGATAGAAGGCTCAACAATATTTTGATTGATAAGAGTTTGTCGATTCATCAATCAAGTAATACATTATTAACATAATTTAGCATTATTTAATTCAAGTTAATTAAGAAAAACTCAATTTAGTTAAATGATAAAAATCCGTTAAGTTCTATTTAAAAAAGTTAAACAAATTAAACTTTAACACATTGTCAAACTCATTTAAATAATCAAACAATGTAAACATTAAGGGGGTGTTTGGTTTAGGGGGTGGATATCATAAGTAATGACATTCATTGTTGATTTTTTAAAGCAACTATCACTATAATTTAATTAGAGTGTTAATGAGTTCCCTCAAATATTATTCTATCAAACTTATTAACCCTTATGATTAAGTACAAAAACACACCCACTAAAAGAACACATATCTTTTGAGTTACTTACACTCAATATACTATTCTTCCCTCTCTCTTTTGCCTTTTGATTTTGAATATTTTATATTAGTATTTTATAAAAATTTTATAAAATTTATTTTAATAATTTTTTCTTTACATTCAATTTTTTAATAAAAATTTGAACTAAAAATCAAATATATATAATATTCTCTATTAATATAATAAAAATGATTTTTTTTAAGTTATCGTTTCATAAAACTCAAATTAGAGCATGACTATATTAAAAATTGAAGAATTCTTTTTATAAATTTTCTTTAAAAAGATACAAAATAAGAAATCTAAAAATATGTATACATAAATAAAAGATTTAAAAATATTAAAATTTATTTGAAAGTCATTCCAATAAACTAAATAAGTATTTTTATAATGATACCCATTCCATTATTAAATTAAACATGTTGGGGGAATTATCAAAACCTATATTTATAGTAGGGTTAATAATATTCACAATAACAGTGATCGAAGAATTTAAACCAAATGACCCTAAAATGTTCAACTTATTAAGGTACATTTACACCTGTAATCTGACCTTTTGGGCGTGAAAATTAGCTATAAATAAACATACTATTTAACCCCAATCTTGCTACATTTTCCTCTCCTATTCTAAGGTCAAAGCCTTCATACGTGGAACGGAGAAAGAAAACAACAACAACAAATTCACATACATAATTTTATGATACTCTTTCTACCTTCTGTCCAAACAAAAGAAAATTCTGTCCAAACAAAAGAAAAATTCTTAATTCCTTTGGCAATTAAGCAAGCATTTTCTTGTTTCCCAAGTTTAGACTTTCGGAGTGAGAGCCCACTTGAGCCTTGACCTCGCCCACAGTTTAGCTCCTATTAAATAAATTAAAACCCAATAATAAAAGATAACAAAATATCTTGTATAGCCTCCAAATATGGAAAAGATCATTTCTATGGATTCTTGTTACCATCTAAATCGTCTCCTTCCAGCTCCTTTCCACCTCTAAACTCTGTTATTAAACTAAACCATCCCACTAATCTCCCAAACTTCCTTTTATTTGCTATTAATTTATTTGTATTTCATTCATCTCTGCTTTAATCCCGTTGTTAATCAATTTTTAAAATAAAAAAAAATTAATTGATTAAAGATGATATTTTCCAAACTCAGCCGCTCATTAGCTCGCTCCTCCGCTTCAAGGGTAAGCTTCTTTTTTTTATCCTTTTCCTTTATTTGTATTTTTTTATTGTAAAGTTGCTAACTTTTTTATTTTTTTTTTGGGGCTTGGGGTTTTTTGGGTTTTGCAGAATGTGATAAATGGTGGGTTTAGAGGAAGGTCAGGAGCTTGGAATGAAGGAAATTTTGGAGGGTTTGATGTGAATAAGTTTAATAATAGCGAGTTTGGTGGAAAATTGGGTTTTTTAAGGGAATATTTAGCTACAATTGGAGGAAGAAGTGGACCAATTTCCAGAGCTTCGTATTTATCTGATTTCAATTATGTTCTTGCCAACCCTAGATTCCGTAGGCTTTTCTCCAGTGAAGCTCCCAAGAAAAAGAGTAAGCTATTATTTTTGTTGCAAAGTTTGTACTTTTATGTCTATTGGGTGATGAAATTTTTTATATTTAATGATTGTTTTTTGGCGGGTTTAATTGGCAGACTATCAGAATTTTTATCCAAAAGACAAGAAAGAAAATCCCAAGCAAAATGGCGAGAAATCAGAGTCTAATAAGGGTTAGTAATTTGCCTTCTTCTGATGTTTATTGCTTAATTCTTTTCTACGATAATATTTTTTTTTTTTTGGATAATTTGCACAGTTTGTACTTTTTCTGTTCTTCTGTACTCATTTTGTAACTCATCTTAGATAAAATAAATAACCTGATTGCCGAGCATTAAACTGTTTTGTATTTATTGAGATCAGTTGAGAAAATGTTGTCTAATTTTTATAAGGCCTTTGTCCTGAAAAGTGTTTATGCTCCTATATATTAATCTTTTCTCTGCAGCAATAAGTTGTTCGTCTGTCTACACGTTTTTTGTGATGGGAGATTGTTGATGTTCTTATTCTTTTAATGGTGTTCGCATTTGCATTTTCATTCTAAAAAGGAGATGATGCAAAAGGGTAAAAAAATAAAAAATTAAGGATTTCTAGAATTTAGCTAAAGCTTCAATTAGACACACTTTCTAATGTAAGCTGTCTGTGTCGGAGTTGGATAAAGAGTTCATTACTTGAGTTTATTTTAGTAGGAACCTAATTATGCGAGTTTAAGATGTTTATGAATTTTTTGTAATTAGGGATAATTTCAGTAATTTAGCTTTTCTGCCAGAATCTGTTTTGGTAATTACTATTTTATTTTGCCCGAGAGTCGAATAAAGAATTTTTTTCTGGGAAAAAACAATTAGTATTAGTATTAGGCCATCATTGTATGGCCATTAGTAGATGAAGGTGATAGTCAGTCCCAAGGTCAGGCTAGTTACTCTTATTCATATTCATACTGGGAATTTTGTGTATATCTATTCTAAAAGGGATGAATTCCAATTACAATAGAATTTGGAGACTTGTTGTCTTCTTGAAGGTTGAGCAATGCAATATAGTCTTGGTGGTGATGCCTAAAGGCTGCTAGAAATGATTCTTGGAGTTTCCTAATTCCTAACCTGTTCATCTTCATTCTTTCAAGATTTCAGTAGGTTTATTTTAGTTTTCTGTTCTAATTTTGTTTAATCTCTGCTCCTGCATTTTTGTGCCTGTTTAGTTGCAATTCACTACGATTTTTAAGCCCAAAGAAGTTGATTTAAGAGTCTGTTGGCTTTACGATCAGCTTGTGCCGTGTCATGAGAGCCAGCAGGGGAAGGCTCTCTCTCAGATGGGGTGGTGCGGGGTTTGAGCACAAGTGATTAAACGTTAACAGTGCAAGTTTATAGTTAGAAGTTCTTAAACTCCTGCATCAGCTACTAGCTAAATGCTTGAGTTCTCTGTAGCTTGTGTCCATTGGATGTTACATAAATTAGTGCTCTTGTGGTTGTATGTACTTCTTAGGACTGATGAATCTCATTTTTCTAATTGCACGTCTCTTTCATATATTTTCATGCAGAGGGTGCAAATACGGATGGTAATAGCAATTTCCAGGAGACTATGAAGAATCTAGCACAAAATTTAATTACACCATTATTAGTGGTTGCGATGATACTATCATCATTTTCTATTAGCACTCATGAACAGAAACAAGTAAGTATATTCTTGGATACTTGTTTAATCATGCAACCTGTTAATTATACATTGAAACTGGTTAAATTTCATCTCATAAGGTGACCTTTTATGAAGTGTAAAGTGTTGGGTTTTGGACAGTGATGTTACCTTAAAAAAGCTAATGGGAATTAAAAAGAATTGCATTCCTTTTATCATGGGGTTGAATCTCCTATTGTTTTTGAGTTGCTTAGGTGTATTTTGTAATTGTGCATGATTATGTTCCTTTCTGCATCCGCATTCACATCGACACATCAAGTTCTCTCATTTCTTGGCAAAAAATTGAATCCTTAAATTAATAGAACTTCTAAACTCGTTGGAGACCAAATAAAAAGAATGTTTGCAAGTATGTTGAAACAACTACCTCGTAAGGAGGATACCTATGGTCAGTCTTAACATCTACAGATGATTCTGTGCGAAGGGGATTCACTTTTTATTAATATTCCGGCAGCAATATCCTTGATTTTCCTTGAGGTTTTTCCCTGTTGCTTTTTTTGAATTACACCCATTATACAGGGAAAAAGAGAAACGAAAAGGGATATGTTAATCTATCGCTTCAGTTGTTTCCATATACATCAAGCAACCTTTTCCATCCTAGTAGAAAGTTGACTAAGCAGCCATATTGCCACTTCTTAAATCCATGCAACACTACATTCTTCTCCAAAATTTTCAGTCTCAGCTTGTTTGTGCTCCCATGTTTAAGTCAGAGACTGAGCAGTGAAGAATTGTACTGAAATAAATAACATAATTCAGTAGTGGGACAAGAAGAATATGCACTGATAGAGTAGAGTGTTGTGTTTGTTACTAAATCAAAAAGACTAACCACCCATTTAAAGTGAAAAATAAAATCTATCCAGGTCGGTATTTATCAGTTTGGATTGGTTTGCATTATCAGTTTCTGATTTATTTATTTATTTTATCAGCCATAAATTTTAGGACTTCTTTCTCCAAACTATTTAATGACTCAATACCAACTTTGTAACATGTGAAAAAAATTCCTCACTTTGCTTGTCATACAACTATTGGTAGATTAGCTTCCAGGAGTTCAAAAACAAGCTTCTAGAGCCTGGCTTGGTGGACCACATTGTTGTTTCAAACAAAGCAGTTGCGAGGGTGTATGTCAGAAACAAGCCACGGAATCTGAGTGGTGATGGTGCTGAAGAAGGTTCAGCATTCGGTGATAGCTTCTCTTCGGGAGAGAACACTAGCCAGTATAAATATTATTTCAATATTGGAAGTGTTGAATCTTTTGAGGAGAAGCTGGAGGAAGCCCAGGAAGCACTGGGGATAGATTCTCATGACTATGTGCCAGTTACATATGCATCCGAAATGGTTTGGTACCAGGAGTTAATGAGGTTTGCACCAACACTGTTGCTTCTGGGTTCCCTTATTTACATGGGGCGGAGAATGCAAGGTGGTATAGGTGTTGGAGGTTCTGGTGGAAAAGGTGCACGTGGAATATTCAATATAGGGAAAGCTCAAATTACTAAAGTAGATAAAAATGCTAAAAACAAGGTTTGACTGTTTTTTCGTCTTTTAATATTCTTTTTGTCAGATTGATGCCTCTTAGTTTGTTTAATATTAACACTTCAGGCAATCTGATAGAGTTTGGCATAGGTCCCTAAGAACTAGCCAGATTGAATATTTTCCTTTCCTCCTATCTTTGAACTTTTGCAGGTATATTTCAAAGATGTTGCTGGCTGTGATGAAGCAAAGCAGGAGATAATGGAGTTTGTGCACTTCCTTAAGAACCCTAAGAAATATGAGCTGCTGGGGGCAAAAATTCCTAAAGGTGCACTGCTGGTTGGCCCTCCAGGAACAGGTAAAACTCTTTTGGCAAAAGCAACTGCAGGTGAATCTGGAGTGCCCTTTTTATCTATGTCTGGTTCAGATTTTATGGAAATGTTTGTTGGTGTTGGGCCTTCAAGGGTAAGAAATTTGTTTCAAGAGGCAAGGCAGTGTGCGCCTAGTATAATTTTTATTGATGAGATTGATGCCATTGGTCGAGCAAGGGGCGAGGGGGTTTCTCTGGTGGTAATGATGAACGTGAAAGTACTCTAAACCAGTTGCTTGTAGAAATGGATGGATTTGGAACCACCTCTGGGGTGGTTGTTCTTGCTGGTACTAACAGACCTGATATCCTGGATAAAGCCTTGTTAAGGCCTGGTCGATTCGATCGACAAATTAGCATAGATAATCCTGATATCAAAGGTCGTGAGCAGATATTTCAAATCTACTTGAAAAAGATCAAACTTGATCAGGAGCCATCCTATTATTCCCAGAGACTTCGCTGCCCTCACTCCTGGGTTTTCTGGAGCAGATATTGCAAATGTCTGTAATGAAGCTGCTTTGATTGCTGCAAGGACTGAGGAAACACAGGTTAAACTGGAACATTTTGATGCAGCTATAGATAGGATAATTGGTGGCCTTGGAAAAGAAAAACAAGGTAAGATCAGAATTATATCTCCTGCTATTCATTTATATTTACGGTTGTGATTCGAACTTTAACCTCATCAAATAACAGTATAATAATCCTTCTTTTCAAACAGGTAATAAGCAAACTCGAACGTCGTACTGTAGCTTATCATGAATCTGGTCATGCTGTTGCTGGCTGGTTTCTAGAACATGCAGAACCTTTGTTGAAGGTCACAATTGTTCCTCGTGGTACAGCGGCACTTGGCTTTGCTCAATATGTACCCAATGAGAACCTTCTGATGACAAAGGAACAGCTTTTTGACATGACATGCATGACTCTTGGTGGTCGTGCTGCTGAACAGGTTCAAAATTGCACTATGCTGTTACATCTTTTTCTGTAGAATAGCGGATGTAGGTTCTTTAGTGTGATGATGCTTTATGTACAGAACTAATATTGACAAACTACTAGACATATCTTATGAGAATTGTTCAAAATAGTTTAGTAGTTTAATGCAGCATGTTCCCGTCCATCTTGTTTACTGGTTGCACCCTTGCGGGTGAATAAATTTGAATTGCTGAGTGAAATAGAATTCCTTCTTGGCTGATGTATCTGGGTGACTTGTCAGGAAAGAAAAAGAAACAAAACCATGTATATTAATAAATTGTTTTTTCTCTTATGAATTGTTACAAGTTTGCTTATAATGTGAATCTACATTCTTGTTGGATCAGGTATTGTTGGGTAAAATATCGACTGGAGCCCAAAATGACTTGGAGAAAGTGACTAAGATGACATATGCCCAAGTTGCTGTCTATGGTTTTAGTGAAAAGGTGGGTCTTCTCTCTTTTCCTCAGAGGGATGAGTTTGAGATGAGCAAACCATATGGTAGCAAGACGGCAGCAATTATTGACGTTGAAGTACGCGAATGGGTTGCCAAGGCTTATGATCGAACAGTCCAGTTGATTGAGGAACACAAGGAGCATGTAGCTAAAATTGCTGAGCTGTTGTTGCAGAAAGAAGTTCTTCATCAGGCCGACTTGGTTCAAGTACTTGGTGAGAGACCTTTTAAATCAATCGAGGTCACAAATTATGATAGATACAAGCAAGGGTTTGAAGATGAAGTTCAGAAGACTGAGCAAACTGTTGAGGATAAAACTACAAATGATGATGGATCATCACCCCTTGTTCCTGAGGTGGTTCCTGCTTAAGATCCAGGACACATTGTGATTTCTGTACAGAATGACATGATTTCTTCTTTTCGTGAGCTGCCCTTAATACTGGGAATAGATGGGTAAATGCGCTGACCTTTTTCTCCTCCAAATGACAATGTTTGTGAAAAAAATGCCTTACATTGCTGTGCTGCTGGCAACTAGCATTCTGAAACCATCCTTTTCAAGAAACGCAATTGCCTGTGCTGTCATGAGGTTGACATCGGAAGCATTGAGACGGCGTATATCCATCCACTTGCATAAGATATTTCAGGAATGTTTTCATCATAATGGTAGAAGTTGGGTTATGAAGAAAACACCGGAAAAGACGAAAAAAAGAATTTGATGCACTTGTACTTGAGCAATTCACATTTTTGTCAATCTACGAACTTGAAGTCATTTTGTCAGTTCCATATTCAGATCGGTTAGTTTCATGATTTCAGGGTTCTTTTCTTGTTATGCAGGAAACCATCTGAAAATGGTTTGTAAATTGGCGTTGACGGCTTCTTCTTACTTTTTTGTTTTTTTTTTGTTTTTGTTGAAAACATCAACGACATGAAATATATTAAAGAAGAAATATTTATACAGAGTTACAGGCAACAGAAAGTAGATGTGCTTGCTTTACCTGAGAATGAGAAACTTTTATCACATTACAGAATGTAAACATACTAAGGAAGGATTTAAATCTACGAATAAGGAATTTAAGGGATAAGGTACTGTATGGAATTCAACAGTGAACATCCCGGATGCCAGTGACAAGTTGTGAACTGTCAGTGAGAACCGAAATGAGTAAAACTCATAGTGGCTGCCTTTCGGATGGCATGTAGGCAAGCCAATGCTTCTGCTTGTAGACTTGAAGCCGCATCAACCTTAGTGGCATATGACAGAATATGAGTGGATTGAGAGTTGATAAAGACATAACCTATTGCTGCATTTCCTGAATTTGACTTAAAAGAACCATCAATCTGGATGGTAATAGATTCTTTTTGATGTTGTGAAATGCTTATTGGTGAAAGTGATGATATCAAGGGATGGTTAGTGTGAGAGTTAGTAGATGATTTTGGCAGAGAATTGGTATCAGGGTGGAGGATATTAAGCATCGAATTTGTGTTTTGAATGACTGTGAAAGGGCAGTACTGAATATCATTCCAAATAGCTTGGTTGCAAGCTAACCAGATATTCCAAAAGATGAGGAGACAGAGAACAAGAAGATGGTGATCACGAACATCTTGAGACCAACATATTGCCCAGTTGGTGAAAGATTGCTTCGGGCCTTGATCAAAATCAAGTCCTAACTGTGATAGACGCCGGGTCAATTTGGAATAGTGGCATTCAAAGAAGCAGTGTTCCATAGTTTCATCCTGTTCGCCACATCTGAGACAGATTGGAGAATGAACGATTCTTCTTTTGAATAAAGCTACCATTGACGGACATACGTTACGTATCAGTCTCCAAAAGAAGAAATGAATCTTAGAAGAGATATTAAGTTGCCATAACGTTTTAAAAATGTTTTGTAATTGAGGAGGTACTTGTGATGATGGAGAAGAGGTTGAGGGTTTTGCCTGCTCAGAGAGATGCTTAGCCAAGACATAGCCTGATTTCACTGAATAAGTACCATTACTTTCTCTACTCCATATTTGAAGGTCATGCTGAGGAGTGAAAGGGATATGAATGGTTTTGATGATCTGGTATACTTGCTCAGGGAAAATTGTTGACAATACCGGATCTCTCCATTGGCCATATGGATCCATGAGATGTTGCACTTTTAATTGAAGTCCTGTGGTTGATGATCTTCTTGTTTCAGTTTTTTTTTGGGATAAATTTCCTAAACTTGCTGTACATGCCTTTCAGGCTTTCTACCTAAAGTGTTTGTTGGAAACTTGAAACAGCAAATTTCATGTAGGCAACAATTATTAATCGGACATGCGTATTCCATAACCATTAATCAGAAAACCAAGAGAGTTGATTTTAAGCTGTAAGACAATCAGAAAATCAAGAACTAGTCAATGATCCATGTTGCTACGAATAATTAACTACACCTCTAGCATGCCATTGCTAAATTAATCTGACAACGCTTCAATTATTGGACAATGAACTTTCCCAAGTCTCCTATGGTGTTCCAAAGTCTTGTCATAAATGTTGAGATACACCGAAAGTTAAATAAAGCTTAAAGAATAAAATACTAAATCATGAAATGATCATGTGAAATTGGACTAGGATAGAAAATTGGAATTGCAGTTCACAAAAGCCGTGCGTGGGGGGATGGACTTCGCGCGTATGCATGTATTGGCGGCACTGGCTGAGACTTTTCTGGCACGAGGATCGAGGTTAACGTGTCATTATGACGACTGGACTATCACTCAGGAGAAAATTAGTTGCGGTGAAACTAATAAAAAAAAAAAAAACCTTAATAGTATGAAATTAACAATATGCTGAGATAGTCCCGGACAACAATGACTGGTCTGAGGGTAAGATCTTCTGAGTAGGATTTCCTTAGGATCTTAATAGTATGAAATTAACAATATGCTGAGATAGTAACTGATTCTTCTTTGAGCTATTGCTTCCCTTTCCAGGCAATTGGTTATGACTTTCACTATGATGACTAGCACAGATACAAGCATTCCCCATCTGTATAATTCCAGAGTTTATTAGGTTGTCAACCAGAATTATTTTCTCTCGCATGTTGTGCTACAGTTATGTACATGAAAGACTACCTGATGGGATGTCAAAGCCTGATCCGGTTCTAAGGAATCTTATGCATAACTTGCCCAGTCGAAAAGTTGTCAAGTTTCTCTCTTTGGAGACTTAAGGCGACGCATAATGCCTAATCTGTACTGCCTTCTCTCCTCTGACCGTGCTTGAAACAATGATTGCAAAATAGATATTCTCAAATGCAAATGAAAGCCACGTTGCTAAAAGGTTGTTAGTAGACTTGGACTAGAGGACTGCTTTGAAGGAGTTTTTTGTTTTGAGAATTTCAATCCTACTCACACTAGCAGTTAACCAAATGATGATGTGAGTTTTTAGGAATCAAATCGGAATGCTTAGAATCATATATTGAAATTATACTGAAAGTTCCGAGTACTTTCATGAAATTTCAGAACGCCCAAAGACTCAAGTTATTTGCGAACCTTTTGAAGCGGCATGTGAGAAGGGTTTTAAGATAGCTGACATAAACCCTGAGAAGACAGTAAGACATGACCTTTATGCAAAAATATATAGCAATGTTTCCTCGCTTCCTGTAGTCAGTTGCCTATGGAGTTAAGATGTTGATGTACGAGTTCTGCAATGCATAATTTGATTCTTTATCTCTCTTTTTTTTTTTTTTTTTTTTCTGCAGCTGTTCTTTGATGATTCAATTCACAATGCTAAGACTGCAAAGAGTATGGGGCTCTTAACCTTGTGGGTAATCTGACAGATAATTATGTAGCAAAAAGTATATCTTTTGAATATGATTTCTTCATTTGCTTTTCAGATATTCCTCTTATCAATTTAAAAGATATGAAAATAGGTGGATTCCTCTCATTGAACAGCTGGAGTAGATCATACACTTTAGAGCATTCACAATATCAGAGAGGCATTGCCTGAGCTGTGGGAAGCCAATCAGAAGTCTAATGTTCACTACTCTGGAAAAGCTGCTATTGAAACATCAGTTAGAACTTAATAATTCTTGAGGACATCAAGATGCATAGTATCTACTATCTTAAGATGCATACTATCTGTTATCTTTGCCTCTTCTTCTTACTTGTATTAAACTATATAGCAATCATGTGAGTGGGATCTTACTACCCCTAAATGTATTATTTTAATCAGTGGCTGTGGATCTCCTCATGTAATCAAAGATTAGAAAGTCTTTTAAAGTTGCAAGTCTCCTACTTTTATTCCTTTCTTGCAATACTAATGTCTCATAAATTTTACTAACAATATAGAATATTGTGTCCTGATAATGCTTGGTTAATCATACATGGTGTTTTAGGTTACCAACTCAATCAACAAAAAGAAAAAGTATTCTATTTTTAGTGCAGCAAGTCAATTGGTAGAAACTAGAAAGATGTTGAAGTTTAAACCTATTCCACAACCCCCTAAATTTTAGACACTTTTGCAGAAATTTGTACAAAGTTGGGCTCCATTAATTTTGTGTCACTCTCTAAAGGAGTGTATTAGGGCAAGTAATAGGCAAAATGTAATAAGAAACAAAGCCAAAATTTAGCAATTGTCACCATTGATGAGTGATGTTGCATTGGTTATTTTTTTAAATCAACTTTCCAAATTCACATAGGAAAGTACTGGAAGATTTCGTGGTTTGTGCATTGCATATTTGCAAATTTGGAGACGTAAAATAAAGCAAAGGCATAAAACACATCCATTTTATTGATTGCTTTCAACTGACAGAATGCACGACCAGAAATTACATGTAAACAATTCTTTCTGGAGGAATCCAGATAATGAAATCAAGACTGCCAGACTCTCTGCTAAATGAAGCAAAGAATAAATAATCTGGACGGGCTATTAAGAGATCTAAAGTACATAAAAAAGACAAGGAATACTGGTCATCAAAAGGGTAAGGAGATTGAGGTTCGTCAGAGGATTCCAATTTCTTGTAGACAGGAATTCCATTTTCAGCAGTTGCCTTTCCCATATATGCAGGACCTAGCATCGTGGAAGATCAGCTGGAGGAGGCTCTACGGTCTGCAATTCTCCTTTTCCATTTTCAACCAAGAATGACATGGCCAATCCCCACGTCAGATGAGCATCTATGTGACAATGAAACAGCCAAACTCCTGTTTTTGGTCAAGTTAACGTTAGTTCGTTTCTGTTAAAAACGTAATGGAAATTGACGTTCTGTGCAAAGAAACATAGTTAAGAATTAAGGTTGTACCTGGATTATCAGCCACGAAACGAATCACTGCCCATCCACCAACAGGGACATCTATTGTATTCCTGGAAGAGGGATCAACAAGGTTAAATTTTGCAGGATCTGTTTGAGGATTGAAGTTACCAAAGCCCTGTCCCACGACAAAGAAATGGTAACCATGAAGATGAATAGGATGATCTTCTGTCGAAAAGATGCCTGTATCTTGTAACACAATTTGTACAGTGGAACCAAATTTCAGCTTGTATAGTTTTGTCCCAAACCGAGGTTGCCACAACGAGCGAGGAACATTGCCTGTATAATTGAATTGTACCGGTGGAACAGGAGGGAAGTCTGTGGTGAAGATACCAGGTGTGTTGTTGTAATAGGCTTGGAGTAAGGAAGTTCTCCTTGGGAGCACGAAAGATACGTTGTTCATGCTGGCTGCAAATCTTGTATTATTTGGCCCTTGACACCTTGGTCCAGGATTGCAATTCACAAAGCCTAATCCCACAGTGAAAAACAGGCTGTGATCAATCTTAATGGGGAGTTTAGCTGCCTCAGAAGGTATGGTCCTCAATTGATTTACAAATGCAGTCACAGTGGCTGTGTCATTGAAGGCAGGCAGTCGAGGCAACAGAGGTCTTGAGGTTGAGGAGGATCTTCTTCTGGCTGTTTTGTATTCAAGAATGGCAGTGGTGGTTGTATTGTCAAATGGGGCACCTCGTGCTGATGCATAGGCACGCGCTGCCATATAGTACCGTGCTGGCTGTTGATTTGCAGTAAGAAGGACGTCCGTTGTCTGGCTGGGTCCTAGCATAATGACTCTGGTTGCAAAAGGCTTGTGGTAAATAGCATCAGCTCCTACAACTGTTAGCTGGTGGTTGGCAACGGTGAAGAAGAGTTGTTGATTGAGTGCAGCATTGATGACTCTCAAGAGAATTGTGTCTCCGGAGTTTACGGAGACTTTAAAAGTACCTGTGTCATAATTTATGTTTAAAGCATTTAGCCTAATGTTTTCCTTTAACAGAAGATAGACAATTGGTATAAAGAAGTATCAACCTTTGCTGGAGCATCCATAGAGGTCACCAGGTTGACCATTAATGGTGTAGGCATCAGAGACATTTGGAGCAGCTCCTGTGAAAAGAGCCTGTCTGAGGACACTGATGATGTCTCTGTTCCACCATTCTCCTGCTCATAATTAAAATCTTGCAACAGTTAATCTTGCTGAAGATCATCATATATGGAAATATAGGCTGTCAAAACATGGTACAGAAACTCAAAGAATTACCAAGAATAATCGGGACTTCATGCTTGGGCTTTGGAAAAGGATACATGGATCCGTGCTTCGGAAGAATGACAAGGGCCCCATAGACAGTAGCTCTGAGCCATTTGCTGTGAGCATGCCACCATAATGTACCCTCTTGATCTTCAATGGTGAATCGGTACGTGTAAGTTGCCCCTGGCTGAATTGGGCACTGAGTAACATACTCAGGACCATCTGCCCATGGTGTTCGCAATTGGCGAATTCCATGCCTAGTGAAGAATATGGCAAATATAAAATATAAGCATGTTGTATTTGTTTTTTATTTCTTTGAACAGGGTACGACATTGTTAAGAATTCTAGTAGCACTCTACAATGGTCGATCGTAATTGCTAATTACCAGTGGAGTGTGACATTGTAACGAGCTCTATTTAGGACTTTGATAACAAGAGTATCACCATTTCTTACGGTCAAAGTCGGTCCTGGGAATTTCCCATTGACTGTAATTATGTTGTGGGTTCTGCACAGCCTTTTCACTGGCTTCGCTTCGACCTGTTTCAGCAACAGCATCATTGAAAATGAAAAAAAAAAAAAAAAGAAATGACAAAAACTCAAAAAGAACGAAAAGAAGAAAATGCAGAAGGCAAAGACATACAACAAATTCATGGTGGTGAATCTCTGCATTCGCGAATGAAATTACAAAGCCAAGTATAGCTAAAATGCTACGGAAAAGGCCAATGGACCATAGCTTCTTCGCACCACTATTTTGACCCTGCATGGCTTGTCTCTGACTTTTTTAGGTTAATGAAAAAATTAAGTTTGAACTTGCAATGTTGTTTGATTGGACTGCATGAAGAAGTACCTATTTATAGTAACATTGAATGGGAAATGAAAGCTATGTACTGATTATAAAATTTATGAAGTTCGTGAGGAGAAAAAGTGTTGGTTCATTGGGTAGATTAGGTTTGGAGTCAACAGGACCATTAAAATCTTTGGCAACTTAGTCCTACCACATGGAGGATTTGGTGCACCCACTAGGCTATTTGGATTGTTAAACTAACGAAGATTCGGCTTCAAGTCATATCGTTGCAGATCCACTTCCTGACCTGTCTCGATTATGTAGACGGAAATTAGTTATCAACGGTTTTGTACGTCTTCTCCTCGTACTTAGGCGGTTGGGACAAATCAAGAAGGTTTTATTGTCCTAAAATTGTGGTATTTGTATTAAATTTGTGCCCTGAATACAATTTCATAATTGAATAAATGTATATTATGCATAAGACCCTAATTCTAAAATTAATTGGACACACTTGAGATTCTTAGTGCCAATATTTTTAGTACCAATCCAGTGACATGCACAAGGAGTTGTTACATCGAGTTTACGTTTAACACATTTAAAATAATTATTTTAAATGTGTTAAACGTGAACGCGATGTGGCAACTCCTTGTGCATGTCACTGGATTAGCACCGGAAAAATTGACACTGAAGATTTCAAGTGAATTGGACAAAGTTAAATGTTCGCAATTATAACCAAAAAAGGTAAAAGTTTTAGTGAATTCTTGTAATATTTATTGTATTCTGGAAAATCTAGAATGACAATCACTCTGAAATAGACAAATGTTGGATTGCCAACCCAGGAGTTCTTTAGAGGGAGTTGGCACTTTGCAGGCCAGGGTTCGGCAGTGCTTGCATCATTGGCTTCTCCTCCATATTTTTCCTCTGTCGAACATTTCCTAAACCTGACCTCACATAAGAGCGAGTCCGCGGACCAAGTGCAACACTCAGTACAACGTGAACAAATGGAATAAACTCTTCAATATACAGCTGCATCAATAAGTAAAAAGTTAAGTTCAAAGCCAGCTGCTAAGGATAACCACATATCGCTATTATAAATTTTTTTTTTGTCAAAAACATATCGCTATTATAATTGCATAACAGCTAATTGTGCTTAATTCTGGGTTCGGTATTAGAAGGTCAATGCAGTTGAACTTTGTCTGGATTAGTTAGCAAGTGCGAAAATTGAACAAGATGAGGGGAAAAAAATCGAACACGATACCATGATGAAGACTTCATCAATAATTGATCAAACAAATTGAAATATTACATTAAGACTTGCTGCTCATTTCCAGTTTAGGTCGGATGTCAAAGGAGAAGTTGCGGAGATCTTTATTGAAGTTGACTCCATGCACCATAAGTTTCAGAGTTTAGACAAGATATTAACGGCCTTAGTTGACGGGCACTAAACGAGGATCATGAATTTGCAGATAGGGTCTCCAAATACAAATTAGTAAATTTGCCTTAGGAAAATATGAGATAACTAACCTATTTTGAGTACCACAGTACCTAAATTTGGTAAACACATCTAGGATAAGTATTCAAGTTTTCTCGCTTTCTGGGTCAGTAAGAATACTCTCCATAACCTCCATAACAATGGGGAACATATCCATGTTTCGTGTTTCATATAAGACTATATCCTTTGTTGCCTAATCTTGCCGAGCATGCTCTTTTACCCTGGGGCAATCAAGTACTTGTGCATTTATTTCAACACAAAAAGTGCTCGTGATGTACTCATCATATGTGCGTTTGTGGCAATCATTTGTGCACATGGGGCATGGGTACCGAGAAGGATAGAGAAGAACGAAGGGTTGGGGTGAGGAGGTTCAGTGAAAGGAAAATTATAAGCTTCATAATTGAGCTGTCATATTGATTCATTTTTGCATTCTATGGAGCTGCAAAAGCAGTAGAGGATTTCATAGGTTATATACACGATGTTGAATTTACAGTTAATCCACAAAAAAGGACAAAAACCTCAACTTGCATTGAGAGAGAATTTTCAGAAGTTGATCCATAGATGCCTCACTCCAAAAATAAATTATATTAATAAAGATTCATAAGAAAAAGGAGGAAATACAAGATCTAGGTTTTAGTCTTTCAGTGAATATTTCTTCCCCGTGAATGCTTGGAACTTTACTTCAGCCTTCTGAGGAGAATCTTCACTGCTCTTCTTTGAGACAGCCTACATTACATAACAATGTCAAAGCAATACAATCAGTTCAAAATTCAATTACAAGCAACACACCATGAAATATGTTAAAGAGCAGCTGAAATGAAATAAAATAAAATTTCATACAACACTGAAAGTAGGAAAAAAACACAAGGACCATAGATGAATGACATAAACCTTCTGTTTTCCGTTTGAACCAAAAACAAGCTTCCCCGCATGGTTGCGGGAACTAGAGTCGAATGAAGTTGAATCATTAGTCCCGCCAGTGTCCTCCTGCTGGTTCGGTTTGAGCACAGGAGAGGAAGTTGATGGAGGCAATTGAGCTGCAGGCTTTCCATCCAAGCGTCTGGATGAACCACTAAATGGGCTGAACTTTGGCATTTTTCTTGCTGGCTCTTCGTCCACTAAAGGATCATTTTGTCAACATTTGTCAGACAAACATTTCTTTCAATTGCACAGAACAAGGTCAAGTCTGAGCTCAGAAACATCAACTCGATTAGAAACAAACCTTCTGGTGGTGCCTTGTTTGAAAAGGCAGGCTTCAGTGGTTTTTCTGGTTCTATATAATCCAATGGAGGTGCAAAATCAACCTCACAGTCAGTCTCAATAATGCTAATTGCTGCAGAGGGCTTCGTTTCTACTATATCGATGTAGAACTTTTTATTGTTATACGCAACCATGATGGTATCACCAGTTGTTAAACAAGAGTAGTTCCTTAAAGTTGTCTCCAAGCTTCAAATCAAAGATGGATTAGATAAATGCCTATATTTACTTTTGGGAAGGACAAAAAAATAAAAGAAAGAGACAGGCTGAGTGGGAAAGCAGTAACACTAACATTGCCTTTGGGTTGGACACATCTAAGAAGGCTGTGGTGTGAGGCTGCAACTTCACATATGTTCCTTTTGATAAACTGGCATTTTTGACATGCACAATGTCTCCCTCTTGCAGAAGCATGTTTTCCATCATCTGCAATTACAAGTATAAATAACTGAGATCCACAAGGAAGAAAGAAAGCTAGCAAAAACCTGAAGAAAGCCGGTCCATCTAAAATAATACCCAATAAGGCAAGTATATCAGGCCTTCATCTGCAATGAATTCTAGCACCCCACAATGAGAAACTCTACCAGCAGAAGGGTTACTAAGTTCAAATAACATAGGGTAGTCAATCTGTAAATAAGCTGATGCAAAGTAAAAAATGCAATTTATTAGAGTAGTGAATGGTGACAGACCAACAGAAAATTATATTAGTGACCGGCGCAAAAAATAAGAGGAGAGGAGACATATTAGGGAACTGTAATTTCACATACCAAGTCGGTCAAGAGCTGAAGGAGGCATTATAACTGGAAGAAACAGTAAAACTTGTATATTAGATACAGGGACTACAATTTCAAACAATAAATGATATTGAAAGGCCGAGACATTAGTCAGAAGGATGAACGTACTTTTGTCACCTTTTTCAAGATGGGACTGCAACAAATGAAATTAAGAACAAGAATAAGAAAATCCTATTTAGGAAAAAACCACTCAACCAACATAAAGATTAAAGCAACAGAAGACTGAAAACAACATAATAAGGAAAAAATTAGGTGCTTCTGGCCAAAGGATGAAGCTTCATTAAGTTTACAAGAATAACCGTCATCATCTAATGCCTACTTTGACATCACGTGACTAAACCTATTAAACTTCTGGGAAAATTTTCCTTGGAAAACAGGTAAGTCTCACTTCCACAAATCCTTTAATAAAAGAAGCATCGGATCATCATCATACCTTTTCAATGAAAGAAACAGGGTAACAACGGTAATTCTGTTTAAAGGTTGAACTGTCACCATGATTCTCATCAGCATTCTACAACCATGAAAACAAATATTAAGTGGATCCACCAAATTGACAATGACACAAGAAGATGCTACAACATTAAAAACAAATTCGAGCGCTACCCGTAACTTACTGGCAATCAACCCTCACTTGTGTGGTGAAACAATATATGTCTACCAAATTTATGCAAACCCACGTTTACCATGTTTCAGAAACAGTTCAATAGAAAATTGTTCTTTCCTCAAAGACACATTTTGCAGTAAAGATAGCTCAAACTAAACATACATCATCAGAGCATTCCTTAATAAAGATTTAGAATTTGATTAACCAGGATGAGGAATACACCTCTGCCATTATCCATAATTGAAAACCCAAAATCTCATAAAGCAAATATCATTTATTTTTAGATCTCTCCCATTCCACAAGCAACGGAAGTACAATACCGGCAGCTTAATTCATCACTGCTAAATAGTAACCTCATTGTGCAGAATAAAGCGATCATATGACCACTTAAAAATGATCTCAATGTTTGATTACACACAACACAAGAAGGACAATATCGATTTATGCGTACCATGATCAAAGGTTTGATAAATTATCCAGCCAGCAGAAGATTAGTAGTACTCTGCTACAAAATAAGCAATCAAATCAAGGGATGAACACAAGGAAACAACAAATCAATCAATACAAATAGAACCCTTAGTAGTTTAATGTCAATCATCCAACTCGTGAAAAAA